>JARHVA010001609.1:1075000-1487500 GCA_037957365.1 Torreya grandis
AAGAATACACAGAAGCTACAAATTTATTGTAAGTATCAATTATTTTTGGAAGTTACTCTTACAAATTCAATTTTATAATAAATGAACAATATGTGTTGAGTCATATTTGGCTGTTAAAGCGTTACTTCATTTTCAAATTTTATATTTAAAGTATTTGTATTAGATTATGCATCTAACGTAAACTTCTCTGTTATATCATTCTCTTTAATCCCACGCTAGCCGAACAATCCATCCTTTGCTAAATTTATTATTTGAGGGGTTCACATTTAGCTACTTGAAAAATGATTTACTTGGATCACACTCTCAATATTATGTCTTTATCAATAGGTAGTTTATTGCCACTCAATTTTATTACACAAAACTGGCTAGCAAGGTCATTAGTGTTATACCTATTTTTCACATCCCCTCAATTTTTTTAAAATTAATGTCATTTCTGCCATATAAATGACTCAATCATAAAGTTTAAAACTATGTTAGAGACTTGATTAATTAATAATATATTTGGATACATATGTTTGATTATGGATTGATAATGATTAGTTGGTAAATTCATATTTATGTTTTGAGTGGTTTTGAAAAGCATGGTGGATAAATGAATAAAATGTGCATGTATATTTATGAATATGATTAGTTATCTTATTTTTTAGTCATAATCAGATAATGAGATAGTATTTCAGTTAGGAATGATTTCAAAGTTGAAATTATATATATCTAATGTAATTGTTGGTGCATTTATTTATTTTATTGCATTTAATTGTATTTATTATTTTGGTGCACTAATTACTTATTATAATTAGTTTATTATGTTTATTAATAATTTTTACTAGATAGAATAAGCTTACTTAGCTAGTAGTTAATTTAGACACTTATCTTATTACATTGGAGTTCCACTCCACTATTCAGAGTAAGATAGGATAAGATTGTTTAACTAATAGTCAATTTATGTTGATCATTTACACAAGTTGAACACCTATTTTGTTAGTGTGGAGTTGCACTCCACTATTCATGTAAACAGATATTAGTTGAACTACATGTATTGTGTGAGTTCTCTGCTTTTTATCATGCATGCCTTGCTTTATATAAGCAATAGATATTTATGTATTTCATATCATATTAATATTGAATTATCAGTGTAATTCATTATATTTGAATTATTTATTTATTTCTATTATTATTTCAGATATACAGTTATTGTTTATTAATATTACGATTTTATCTCTTATTTGTGCTTTCTATTAGATTCATTAGATTTTGTAGATAATTCTAACATGGTAACAAAGCTATTTTGAACCTATAGATTACTAAATATTAAAGAGAAAAATATCCAGATATAGGATCAATTTTTTGATTTTATATACATGCATAATTAGAGCTTTGTGGAGAATTTTTGAGCTCATCATTGAGTTCAAAGTACTTGAGATAGTCAAAATCATAAATAATTTTATCCAAATCAGACACAAGAGATAAAATTGGTAAGGGTTTGATATAAAATTACCATGCCCAAATCTAGTGGGTACCTAAAAATTAAAGCATTTTTGAGTAAAATGAACCTCACAGTTACATTCAGAAGATGTCAATACCTATGGATCCATTTAATATTTGTCTAATTTGGACACAGTCACCTCAGAAGATAAATTTTTTTCCTCCCAAGTACGGCCGTATGGACTGTGCAGATCAATTTTTTTTGGTAAGCCTCATGGATCAATGATAGATTTGAATGGGCAACTTCAGGAGCCTACCATTTAAACACTAGGAGGTATTTTTGACCTTTTTTTTTGAAATAGATTAAAATCTTGTACTCTTCACTATTGTACTTTCAATTTTTTTCCATATTTTTCTAAAATTTAGATTTTTATATAGTAGATCTTGCCTATCCTCATTTTTCTAACTTCAAAGGCTCATAAATTTCACATATGACCTCGAATTGAAATCCCAATTTTTTTAAAAGTTAATATTTTTTTGAACACAACACATTGGTATAGAAATTTTTGTAATAAAGTGTATATTTTTTATACTTTTAGATTAGAGGACTTAAATGAGCTTTTTGTAAACTGAAAAAATTATAATCCAACCTTGTAATTATACTCAATTATATAGTGTCCAAAATAATTGTTGGGTGGGATAAAACTAAGTAATTCATGAGAGTTTTGTGATGTGTTCTGTACTTTAATTTTTTTTTGTGATAGTTTATTTCTGATTGCATCATAGAGAATCTTAAGTTCCCACTATTAATAACATACAACTATAATACATGAAAACATAATGCTTATAATGTATTAATGATGCTAGAATATATGCCTTACATAAAAAATTCTCTTACTCCACCTACTGATGCAAAAAGTTACAACACTTTCTCTTTGAAACTATTAAAGTAATTGGATGCATTTAGTCTTTCATGTCTTTAGATTTGAATTTTCATCTTGACAAATGTACAACTATAAAAGAGACTTGGGATAAATTAGTATCATTTTTTGGCAAAATAGATGAGGTTCATGGTTACCAAATTGACAATGAACTCATTAGTTTTGATCCTAAAAATTATGTTACAATACAAGATTACATCACTAAAGTCATAGATTTTAGAGCATAAATTTTTGAATGTAAAATTGATAAAAAAGATATTTAATTGATTTTCAGTGTCTTACACACATTAGGTCTTGAATATTCATCATTTGTCTCTAGCTTTCAGACTCATCGGCTCACATTGGATACATCTTATCAAATGTCCACCTTTGAGGTATTCTTTGAGATTCTAATGGTTGAAGAAGAAAATTTAATAGCTATGTGTCTAATCAAGTCATCCAAATCTTAAGCTCTAGTTGCAAGTCAACCTCAACATAAGTAAGTTTTAACAGTAGCATTAAATACATGTTCATGTGAAAAGAAGTAGAATAATTAGAATAAGTCACAGAAAGATAAGAATAAAGAGCAACAAACTTCTTCATAAGGAGATTATAAATCCACTAATAAGAAAGAGGATTCACAAAAAAGTACTGGCACTCCTTGCCCTTATTGCAAAAAGAGGTTTCATAGCAAACAATATTATTGGAAGAAAGAGATTGATGAAATTAAGGGTCTTCTCAAAAAGAATAACATCAATCAATCCTCTTCAAAATATTCTTCCACTCCTTCAAATTTAGGGAAAGGAAAAGCTACGACACTAGTCACACTGAAAAATTCTCTCAAGTCATGGGTCATTAACTTAGGTGCTTCACACCATATGGGTTTTAATCAAGAAGAATTTTCTAGATTAGAACCAAGTTCTTTGCCTCATATTCTCATAGGTGATGATTCTAAGGTAGATGTTATAGGAAAAGGTATAGTTGATGTCAATAGTGGTGTATTTGAGGATGTCCTCTATGTGCTAGAGTTATCAACTAACCTTCTTTTTGTCTATCAAATCACTCACTTTGATACTAATAAAAAAGTTGAGTTCACACTTGATTTTATATCAATCATAAAATTGGAGGATAATGCTTTAGTTACAGTGAGAAAAGTTGATAATAATACTTGCCTTTATTCATTCTCCCACTTTATGCTTCAGTCTTCCTCTATAGCTTTGCTCTCACACATTGATTTAGTGAACAAGTTATGGCATCAACAATTTGGTCATCTGAACTACCGCTATTTACAGTAACTTAGTCAATAGGAGATGGTTACAAGACTTTTATAGATTCAATTTTTAGGGGGTGTATGTCATGGTTGTGCTTTAGACAAACATCCAGAGGATAAGTTTGATAAAGAGAAGGCTTGGAGGGTTACACAAGTCATCAAACTTGTTCATAGTGATTCAACAGGTCCATTACCTACTTTATCTTTTAGTAAAACCCATTATGTTCTCACATTTATTGATGGCTATTCCAGTTATACTTGGGTTTATTTTCTAAAACTCAAAAGTGAAGTATTTGATAGTTTCTAGAGTTCAAAGCTCTACTAGAGAAACAATCTGGGAAGTATGTCAAGATTCTTCACACAGATAATGGGAGGGAATATGTGAACAACAAGTTTGAACAATTCTATGCTCTTGAAGGAATTGATCTTCAATATTTAGTTGCATACACACCTCAACAGAATGGTGTAGTAGAGAGGAAAAAAATATTATTAAAAGAAATGGCAAGTTTTATGATTCATACAAAATCATTAGTACCTGAATACTGGGTAGAAGCGATTAATTAGGCTGCATATATATAGAATAGAGTTACTCATAAAGATTTAAAGGGGATGACACCTCTTAAATCTTGGTGTAATAAGAAGCCAGATGTGCATCATTTTAGAGTCTTTGGTAGTCCAACATGGGCTTACATACCTTTAGATAAATGTCATGCTTTAGAACAAAAAAGCCAAACTTGCATATTTGTGGGATACCCTGATGGTGTTAAGGGATATCAACTCATTGATTTAGATTCACATGAGCTTATTATAGCAAGAAGTGTTTACTTTGAATAAGTTTATTCAGACTTGTCTTCTAGTATTTCTCATTCTTTTTCCTTAGAAAAATTAGATAGTAGTGATGATGATAAGCTTTGCTTCATCTACTCATAGAGATGATGAGGTAATACCTCTCCAACATGCTTTAGTAGGTCATGTTCCTCCTCCTCCTCCTCCAGATCCTCACTCATTGATGCCTTTGTGGGCTAGATAGACTTTAGTGGATGTAGACCCTCTTGTTAGGGATCCATTATATATAAAGAGAACACGATCACAACATGATCTTCCACATTCCTACATTGCCACAACTTCTGATCTATAGTCTTTTCAAGAAGCCTCAGGGACAGTTGAGTGGGATTTAATGATGAAAGAAGAGTATGACTCATTGATTAAGAACAACACTTGGGATCTTATTCCTCTTCCTAAGGTAATAAAATTAGTATCCTGTAGGTGGATATATCGAACTAAGTTTGAAATAGATGGAAATATTGATAAGTATAAAGCACGCTTAGTGGCCAAAGATTTTTCCCAAGTAGAAGGCATTGACTATACATAAACCTTTGAACCTATTGCTAAGATAAATTTTATTCACTTGATACTAGTTATTGGTGTAACTCATGGTTGGGTTATACATCAGATGGATGTGAAGAGTGCATTTATTCATGGGGATCTTCATGAAGAGATTTATATGGAGCAACCATAAGGGTTTATTTAAGATTATTCACTGGTATGCTACTTGAAGAAGTCTCTCTATGGTCTAAAACAAGCCCCTAGAGCTTGGTATTCTAAAATGGACACATTTTTTTCTCTATTGGGTTCTCAAGATGTCACTCAGATCTGAATGTCTACAGTCTATGGTAGGAGGATTCACTATTGTACTTGGTGCTCTATGTTGATGATCTCATTATTACAAGGAACATAACATCCATCATTAGTAGTGTTAAGACTATACTTCATGATAGGTTTTCTATGATAGACATGAGATTATTGAATTATTTTATTAGGATTCAAATAATACAGTCTTCTTCTAGGAGTACACTTTCAAAACCCAAGTATGTCATGGACTTGTTAGCTTGATTTCACATGGCTGATTATAGGCCTACACCGACTCCTTTCTTATCTAGAGTTAGACTTGAGGTTAATTATTCCACTCCCTTGGTTGATGCCACATTATATCACCAATTTATAGGTAGCCTCATCTATCAGACTCATACATGACCCAACATTTCATATCTAGTTGGCATGGTTTTACGCTTTATGTAGACACCACATGAGCTTCATTAAAGAGTCACCAAGCATATTTTGAGCTACATTCAAGGCAATATCAGATATGGGATTCACTATATAGTAAGTATAGGTTTAGAATTTGTGGGATACATAAATTCTAATTGAGTTGGTGATTATGATGATCATAAGTCCACTTCTGGTTACAACTTTCACTTCAGATCTAACCCCATTTGTTGATAGAGCAAGAAATAAAATGCTATTGCTCTTTCATCTATAGAGGCTAAGTATCATGGTGGTGCTAATGCCACTACTAAGGTTATTTGGCTTTAGAATATTCTTACTGAGCTTGGTGTTTCATTTTGAAAGCCATCAGTCATCTACTATGACAACTAGAGCACTATCTAGATCTTGAAGAATTCAGTTCATCATCAGAGAACCAAAAACATAGAGATCCATATGCACTTTATTAGGGAGTCGATTCAAGCAAAGATCATTGATCTTCAATATTATTCTATAGAGGAGCAAATTTTTGATATTTTCACCAAACCTTTCATTGAAAGCAATTATCTTCACTTGCGATCTCTTTTGGAGGTGCAGGATATCAGTTCTTCAGGGGGGTCTCCTAGACCTTCATTTTGAAGAGTTTTTTTCCTTCGAATTTTTAATTTTTCTCATCTATTTGTGTAGAGTACCTAATATGGCTACATATTATTGGAAATCTTATCTACATAGCCCTACCTAAGCTTCGCTTATGGGGGGTTATTGGTGTATTTATTTGCTTTATTACATTTACTTGTATTTATTATTTTGGTGCACTAATTACTTATTGTAATTAGTTTATTAATAATTTTCACCAGATAGGATAAGATTGCTTAGCTAGTAGTTGACTTAGACACTTATCTTGTTATAGTGAAGTTCCACTCCACTATTCAAGGTAAGATAAGATAAGATTGTTTAACTAATAGTCATCTTGTGTTGATCATTTACACAAGTTGGACACCTATTTTGTTAATGTGGAGTTATACTCTACTATTCATGTAGACAGATATCAGTTAAACTACACGTGTTATGTGAGTTCTCTAATCTTTATCATGCACACCTTACTCTATATAAGCAATGATTATTTATGTATTTCATATCATATTAATAGTGAATTATCAGAGTAATTCATCATATTTAAGTTATTTATCATTTATGTTATTATCTTAGATATACAGTTATTATTTATTACTATCACTATTTTATCTCTTATTTATGTTTTTTATTAGATTCATTAGATCCTATAGCTAATTCTAACAATAATATATCTATTGATCTCAATAAATATGGATTATTGTGAAAATTTTAGGAATGAATTTTTAGATTTAATAGTTTGAACAAGTTTATGATGATTCTTTGATTTTCATTGATATACATAGATGATGTGATTATTCATTTATAATAGATAGTGATGGTATATAGATGATTATTGCAGTTTGAAAGCACTATATTTGAAGAATCAATGCATTTCTTTATTGAAAGACCATTATAAAGATATAGATCCAATTGAAGGCTCACTTTTTTTTACGCATGATATAATGGAATTTCAAAACATTGATGTATTTAAGTTGATTTGATAATGTTGTTAAAGAGTCCAAGTTCTATATTATCTAGCCTAAAATATTATTCATTTTATCTAATGATTTATGACTTGTGCATAGTATAATATCATTGTTCTAAAGACTTATTTGACATCCTAAGTCTAAGCCATTATTTATTTAAAGATCCTTTTAATTATTTAAGTCCTTGTTTTTGAAACACAAGTCTCGACATGGCTATTTTTTTCATTTTGATATGGTCTCATGATGTGGCAATCATTTAACATCATAAACTGGATAATTTTTGATGACCCATTATGGCATGGTGAGTTAGCATAAACATTTAATATGAAACACATTTCTGATATTTTGAGATCATCATGGGAGATTTGGTGGCAAGGTAGAGTTTATACATAGGACTTCTGACTCGAATGGTGAAAGTTGGCAATAGTTTAGTATGAAGAGTTAGTAATGGTAAAATTTGATCATGATGGTAATGAAGTTAACAAAGTTGTTAAGTATGTCCTTGGTAAACATGAGCTAATAGAAAGCAAACATCTAGTCAAGTTGGTTACGATGGAGGGTGGCAGAAATAAGTAGGATAATTTTCTCAATTTTTGGTCATTTTGGAAAGCTTGGCTGTGAAAGCGAAGCTCTGGCTAGGTGATTTTTAGGTTGTAAAGAATATTTGTTGAAGATTTTGTATGAAAATATTTCAAAGTGCATTGCCATGTATGTTTCATATAGTTTAAAATGAATTTGGAAAATATTCATGGTAATTTTGGATGAAGCTTGCAATTGTAGAAAGATATAAGTTCTAGTTTGCATGAATATTTATTGAAGGATTTAGTTATTTTTGAGTTGTCTACTTTGATTCATGGTGAAAAAATGAGCTTTTGGTATAAATGGATTGTGATAGTCTGTATGTGATTTAAAGTTTAGAAAATTTAATGGCTTAATCTATTCATAGATAGTTGAAAGAATAAATTATGTTTTGGTTTTGACAATTCTTTCATGCATAAATATGGATGATAAGCTATTTCTAGTTTCTGATATATTATGAGTCTTTAAGGGAACATAAAGCTCAAGTTTGAAATGAATCCAAGCTTTTTTTATCTTGTACTAAGATTATAGATTCGATAGGTTCTTTGAAATTTTGAAATAAAATCTTGCATGAACGACTCTGTAGATATCCATTTATGGTTTTGACAGGTTCATTATTTGCATGAATATTTGATGGTTTTCAGAAATGATTCCAAAAGGGTTTTTTCTGTGTGTGCCCTCGTGAATATCTTAAATGTTACAAATGTTTTTCTCAACCCTTAATTTGGAAAATCATTGACGTATTTATCTTAAAATGTATGGGATTTCATATTTTTGATACTTCACTTTTTCAAATGTATTTTTGATATTCTATCAAAATATCAAAAATAGTATATTTATAAACATTTATGATTAAAATTTTTTGTGGGGATCTCAGTTTTATAATTAAATTTTGTTCATATTTTGTGTATAGTTGGAGAATTTGATGGGTTATTATGCATACATGTCAGTTTCAATTTCAAGGAAGTTTGCATGCATATTGTGAAGTTGTGATACAAAAGGGCTTGATATAACATGAATGTGTCCATACTCTAGGATATTTATGAATCAGATGTTACTCTTATTTATCATGATTATCTTAGAAGGGTTTAAATAATTTTGGTTGTAGTAGAGATAGTTTTTATTTGTTTGTTTATAAGATTTTGAGATGATTGCATACAAAAAAGATTAAAGCAAAAATGGTCGGCCAGAGTGTACAAAAATATATCAAGGAGTTGTCAAGTATATAATTATGATAGTCTTGAGGTTATGAGTTTTATCTGTCAGTTTTCAATTACAAGTGTTGGTTTTAAGAGTTTAAATTAAAAATGAGATTTTTGTTGAAACTATATCTCAATATTGACGTTTTTGGTTTTATCTTAAAATTGGATATTGAATTTATAGTTCCTTGAATAACTTGGATTTTCTCTCAGTTGAATTTCTGATAAAATTTATATTTTGAATAAGTATTTCTATGATAGAATTATGTTTGATTTGATTTACATGTTTTGAGCAAGAGTTTGTCAAGTTTGATTTAGTTTAAATTTTGAATAACTTGATACATGGAAGATGGAAACTTCATTTAAATAGACTAGGATATGATTTAAATAAAATTATGATGTTATAATTTTATTTATGAAGTTTTAGTTGATAAGATGATTGGGACATATTGATTTTGGATACATGTATACACTTATTCAATTCAGTTCAGAGTTTTGATAAATGATTGATTATTGGATATTCATTCTATATTTATTTTGAATAGGCATTTATTTATTTTCAATCATAAAATTTGAGTATTTTTAGATTGTTAAAATATCTGGATGGGATCAACCTGGGTCAGCTAGGAGAAATGATGATAGAGGTTAGGGGCAAAGTTTTGATATTAATATTAATCAATGAAATTTTAATAGGAATGGCCCTAAAGGTGATTTCCATGCCAGAAGATTTGGTCCCAAATTCCATAGAGGTATTAGGATGTCCATCCATTTTGATGTCACAGATCTCAAATATTGGAATGTCCTAAATAATTTGCCTTTTAATCCAGTAAATAGGGGAAATATGGGAATAGAAGTTTTTATGGATGTAGGTTTGGTGTCAAAACTCCCTCACAAAGCAACTCTTCCTGTCATTTGAAAAATAACCCACAACATTTACCAATTCAACCTCTAAATTTTGAAAAAATTAAACTTGTTATTGATCCTTCTCCATGCCACAAATTATGTGAATCTAGCCATTCTTTCAATTTTAGATAAACCTTCATCTTTTCATAGAGAACCTATGATGAAATGTAAGAAATTAGGTCTGGGATTTTCCCATAGCGAGCTTGTCATGGGATAGGAAAAGTTGAGTCTGGGAAAATGTGGTTTGCTGGTAGAAGATGCACAATGGATATTCCCCCTTCCACTATAGAGAAAAGAATATATAGTTATACTTAATCTGATACTCCTATGGAGGTCAGAATGCTGAAGATGATCAAGTTGAAAATTGATGATAATATAAGTGACTCTAGAACAAAGTTGGTGTAGTTTTTTACAACAAAAATGAATTCTAATCTGTATGTTAATACACAAGACAATCTAGTGATTGAAGTGATTTAAGATTCCGAGGATTGTTGGACCTCTAGGGGATAAACTTTATTTTCAGCTGAACTTTTTACATAGTATAACTTTATACTTTTAGTTTGATACTTTAGATTTTGGTATTTTTGATGACAATATTTTGAGAAGTACAATAGACTTAATTTTTCATATAAATATATATGACTAAGTTAATTTTAGACATGCATTATGGTTTAATATAAATATAATTTTATTAATCTTTGAATTATCTATTTATTGATTGATATATGTATTCTATTTATTATTAATTGATGAGTGTCCCCATTTGTTAAGATTAGCACTTAGTCTATATTTAAAATTTGATCAATTCAAATTTTTTAAAGTCTTAATTAAATATATCCTTAACTAATAAGTGTTTATGATTAATTAACTTTTTAACGTCAATTAGTTAACATAAACTAATAACCAAGTTATAATTTATTTTTCAAATAAGTTTGGAACATAAAAAGAGATCAAAGATTCATTTGAAGATAGAAAAACAATACAAAGATTGAAGACTGATATATTTTGTGAAGTCAATCATTCATCTCTCTTATTTCTATGGAAACTTCTCTAAAATAATATGAATTTTGCAAATAGATTCAATGGTACTTTATCTGATGGTTGAGTAATTACTTAGGCAACACAGTTATATCTAATTTTTTTTATCATTTATGACAAATTATCTGAAGATTGTCAAGTTTAACATCTTTTGATGATTATTATTTGTAGTCCTATGCACATATTCCAAGTATTCAACCTGAATAATGATAAACAATTCACTATTTATGACATTTCATTGATCTATTTTGATTGTAAAGTTGTTACTTAAGTTATTGTAAAGAAAGATATTTTTTTCTCAATAAAATCTATCTTTTTTGTTAAGATGACTCTCTTTTGAGACTCACACACTTTATTGTACTTTATATTGACTGTAATTTTAATAGAGTTTTATCTTTTAGATTTTATTAATCTAAGTTTCTATTTTTGTTTCTTAGTTTTAGATTTATCTTTATCTGTTTAATTTTCTAGTTCATTTCTATTTTTCTTAAATTTATTTCTTAGATTAATATTTTGTTCTCTTTCTTATATTGAATAGTATAAATAGGTTATTTCTTTAATTAGTTATTTTATTATATTTCAGTTATAGATTTTAAGTTCTTTAGTTGTTAATCTTAGTCTTAGATTACATTCTAAACCTGTTTAAATTTTAGATTATAGTCTTATTTCTGTTTTAGTTTAGACTTGTTACATGTTTATTAAATAGTTGATTTATAGACAGTTAGATTAATTTTTGTTTAGGTTTAGTCTTAGATTAGTTTATTTGATCTCTTTAATCCTTTTTATCTTTTCCTATTTTAGGTTTTTTCTTAGTTCATATTTAGTTGCTTGAGTAGTTTATTGTCCTTTTTTTGACATAATTGTTTTATGTTCTCTTTTCTTTTAGTTAGTTTGTTAGTTGTTGTTTGTTGTGTCTCTCTTTTATTTGTTTACGTAATTGAATATATATTATCTTATCTCAAATTTATTTCTTAAAATTTTGGTTTGTCTTTTTGAGGTTAACTTGAAGAATATTACAATAAGAAGCAAGATATTATTTGGAATATACATATATTTATTGAATTAGATTTCTATTTTTTAAGAGATTATCTATTTCATAAGTTTTCTCTATCAGATAGAATAGATTACAGATTCTTAACTAAACTGATTCATGATTTGATAAAGTAGATTTTTGATTGTATGGAATATGTTACGTTCGATGACTTATTGATTATTTTTTAGAACTTATAAAAATCCATTGCATCTTTAGGATCATAGTTTAACCTTTAAAACTCCATGATTAGACTGACATGATTCCAACTTTACCTTCATGATAGGTGAAAGGGTTGATTTGTTGACGATATAATTTCCATAATCAACAAATTTTTGGAAGTGGAGTATGGTTCTTTATTGAGGAAAAACACTTTGGATTTAATCGCTCTTCCTAAAGGAATAAAACTCGGTAGATGTAGGTGGATCGACCAAATAGAATTTGTAGTAGATGGATATGTAGACAAGTTCAAATCACATTTGGTAGCAAACATTTTTTCTTAGGTACCTAGCATTGACTATATCGATACATTTACCCCAGTTGCCAAAATGAATTCAATTCAACTCACTCTCACCATTGCCACAACACATCATTGGGATGCTCATCAGATGGATGTGAAGAGTGTATTTTTTCATAGTGACCTGAGGAAATATACATGAAGCAACCACAAGGTTTTTTGGAAGATTCCTCTTTCATTTACAAACTTTGAAAATCTATAGATGGCCTCAAACAAGTTTCTTGATCTTGGTATGCCAAAATGGACTCCTTTCTTCTTTCGATTGGGTTCAATAGATGTCATTATGATCCAAATATCTTTTTTATAGAAGGATAATTCTTTGTTGATTTTGGTTCTCTATGTAGATGACCTATTGATCATAAGGAGTTATTAATCTACCATCACAATAGTAAAAATTATTTTTTCTAAGAGGTTCTCAATGATTGACTTGGGATTGTTCTATTACTTCCTTAGAATTAAAATTTACTAATCCGACTTTGGTATAAATATTGTATAATCCAAGTATTCTCTTGATTTGATTACATAATTTAACATGGTTAACTATAAGCCAATTCTAACTCTTTTTCTATCTAGTGTGAAGTTTGAGGCTAATTGTCTATCTCCTTTGGTTGATACTACTTCATATAAAAAATTATTGGTAGTCTCATATACCTTATGCATACTAAACTTGATATTTCATAAGCAGTGGGCATGGTATTTAGATTTTTTAGGAACCACATGAGTTGTATTGGAAAGTAGCTAAGTAGATTATCCACTACATTTAGGGTACTCATAGTTTAAGAATTCATTATGGAGTAGGCATCAACATTGACTTGATTGGTTATACATATTCAGATCAGGCTAGCGATATTCATAATCATAAGTCTACTTTAGGCTATAGTTTCTCCCTCAATTTAGTTTTGATTAGTTGGTTAAGCAAAAATTAGAATGCTATTACTTTATCTTCTACTGAGGTAGAATATAGAGGAGTTGTTAAAGTTACTACTAAGACTATTTGGCTTCAGGGGATTCACACTGAGTTTGACATCTAGTTTGGATGACCAAAAACCATCTTCTGAGATAAAAAAAGCATAATCCAAATATATAGGAATCCATTTCTCCATCAATATATAAAGCATATCGATATTTATATGCATTTCATTCAAGAGATCATCCATGAGCAAGTCATTGATCTTTGCTACATCCAAATAATGGATCAAATTGTTGATATATTCACCAAAACCTTCACTGATAGCAAGTATCTTCATTTTTAGGCTCTTCTTGGGGTGTGGGAAGCTTTGTCTTCTTCCTCCTATGGGGGATCATATCTATTTACTTGGGTACCTCATTAGGCCTCTATTCTAGGACCTAATTATTTTACACACTTAAGTTATGCTTAAGGGGAGGGGTGTTAGTGTAGGTTTTTTCCCATTATGTGGTTTTACCTACATGATATAACTAGATTTCTTAGGTTAATAATAGGTCATTAAGGGAAATGTACTTTAAGTCATTTTTTAATTATGAGTTAAGTTAATTACCTTTTTGGGTGACCTAATTCCTCACTATATAATGCAGCTTCTTATGTACTTTTTGGCTAATGAATGAATGCTCATTAATGCAAATTTTTATTATGAAGATGATCTTCTTCCTCTTGTGAGTTTTTATTTAGATTTAACTACTCCATACAGATTCAACCTTGTGCATTTAACCCTATCTAGTTGATATTTAATTATGGCCCACTCTGACTTCTAGGGCCTCAATGGAATTATCATCTCTCCCTTGACTACTTTTTTTTATTTTTTATGACAAGGTTTCTTCCTTCATTTGTATGTGTATCCCCTTTAACCTACTTTGAGGTTCTTGATAAGCTAGATTTTTAATAATATTTTATAGATTGTGTTTAAAACCATATTCTACCATAACTCATTTTCATATATCCTCCTCTAATCCATCTCTTGAGTTTTTATAACTCTCTCTTCTCCACTTTCTTTAGATGGTTCTTCTCTTTGATTTTGGGTTCCTCCAACCTTTCTACTCTCCCTCATTTTTTTATGTTCATGTGACATGCTTCCTATTTAGTTTTACAAATCCATCTTTGGCTTCCTTTATCTCATTTATCAGTTTAGTGATCATTATGGTTTTATGATTTTTTGGGCGTTATCTTACCAAGGGGACATATTCATGACATCCTCAACATCGAAAATGGTTGCTTTCATCATTTCATCATTGAATCAATTATATATCTCCTAATCTCAAGGTAACTTTTTTTAGAATCAGTTTCAAAAGATCTAACTCCACACATATTCTTTTAGAGTTAAACATGCCCTTTTCACGAAAGGTTTTTTAAGTTTCTATTGATTTTCCTATCATATTTAAAATAATATCAGTAACATACTTAGACCAAAATTACTGAGGAACAACATATGGTTTGATTCATACTGGTGCTGAGGAGGGAAACTCCTCAACTAGTTTGAAGTTAATGTGTTCGTATTTCATGAAGAGACTAGAAATTATGAAGAAGTACCCCCTCTAAAAACTTTGTCCTTATATATCATTAGCAAAGACTACTATCAAGTAGCATTTTTCACATGTTATGATCTCCACTTCACCATACATCTTCCATTTATTGCATGTTTAGGATTGGATCTTTTCCCTTGTTAATTACACTCTTGAGAAATGACAAAATTGGGATTTTACCTAGGAGGCCAGAAAAATTCTTCCTAACTTCATTATAGTCAAGGCATATGATCAGATCTACCTCCATGTATTTCATGCAAGGGGTTTTGGTACCACTTTGTTTCCCTTGTTTCCTCTTACCTTTTTCCATCAGTATTGCTTCTACCTCCTCATAGGTTCTAGGATTGGAACCAATTAGTTTTTGTTTGTACAAAAAACCTAGGGGGTAAGTGTTAGAGTTACAAACCATTGAGAAGGGGGGGGGTTTAATTAGTGGTGGCAAACAATCCAATTCAATTTCCAAACCCTTCAAACACTTACACATTCAATACAACCATTCATGAGTTATTCAATATATGTATAGCAATAAACAAATAGATAATGAAATATTACACACACAACACAAGATTTATGTAGAAAACTCTCTTGGGGAATAAAACCCACTCTCAACCCTATAAACACATAGACTACTTGTCCTATAAGATGATCACAAATATGAGACTAGTCAACTCCTTCTAACCAAAATTTAGTGAAACACCTATTTCACAAGGAGCACCTGCCCTTAGGATGATCAAGTCCTTCTTACCACTTTTTGGTCAAGTCATTTTGACTAGCTTTAGTGAAACACCTATTTCACAAGGAGCATCTGCCCCTAAGATGATCAAGTCCTTCTGACCTAGATGTTGAACACCTTCCCAAAACTTATGATATGAACATCTCCTAAATACTAATTTCCTAAAAATATGATGGAGATATAATGTATATCATCCTTGTTCACTTCTTCACATAGCCACAAACATCTAAAACTACCTTTTGGATCACTCTATACTTATCAACAACAACTCTATCACATACACACTCAGACCTGCAAATCATTCTTCTATTCGCTTCTCTCCCCAATATTCAAATCTATAATAGAACTATTTTTGAATTATAAATATAACCTACAGGTCATACACATAGTCATCAACATTCTTTTCTCTACAACCCATCGTTGGGCACACACCCTTTCTTCTTTCCTTCACTCTTCAACTCTTACAAACACCTCTTCTTTCAAGTCTAGAAATCACCATCTTTGATTTCACATTTTATAGAACAATAAATAATATCATATTAACAACCTTCCTTATTGACCATAACACATGCCTTCACTCTTAAGGAATGTACATGGGTCACTTGTAAGTAGTACCCTCTTTCAAATAGGCCTAAGTGTCCTTTTAGATCCTATGGAGACCCATTCACATATTTAACACTTCTTTGAGAAAACTTAGAACAAAATAGCACTTTAAAAATGCATAAACCCATGACACATGATTTATAGGTCCACCTTAATTGAAAACATCCATCACATCACCCTTATGCTACAACACGATTAGCCCTAACATCATTCTGTATATATGATCACTAAGAATGAACACATAGTCAACTTATAAACCTTTGATCATATGAAATGTAGATTGGTAAAACATTAATAATCCACATAGATGATCCTTATGAAATATAAAACATGATATAACACTTAGTTCATCTTAAAACATCTAAATACCATCAAGAACAACTCAATTACCCTTCTCGGGTTACTTTTAGAGTATGAACACATACACAGTCAACTTTGGAGCTCAATAACTTTGACGGTATAAATTATTAGACATTAAAACTAGGATCTATAGATGTGACATGAAGTCCTATACAAATTTTCATTTTACACCATGATTAAATTATACATATGTCAAATTTTATAGCACTAAAAATGCAGACTAGTCTTCCCTCGCAAATTCAGTTGTTTGAAATCCAACGATCACTAAGCAATTGTTTAAAGTCAAACACTTTTTCAACATCTCATGCCCTATCATAGATTAAAAGAATATGCATCATAAATCTCCCTTGAAATTATCTTAGTATTTACCTTTTCTTATTGTTAAACATTGAACATATGTCATCATCTTACTACTTCCTGACAATTTGGAACAAACGTGCTCTGTTAATCTCTATAGATTAACCAAGTCTTTATCTTACATCCATCACCATTGATATAAGATATAAAATCCCATGATTATTCCAATTGGTATATCTATGTTCATTTTTCACATTTGACTCTTTGAATTTGACTTTCACCATCGATCTTCTGACAGTATGAATGCCCATGAACCATTGATCTTTTGTCCAAGCTCTGTGAATGTGACACATGTCACTCACACGTTCATCTTTGACATATTAAATTTCAGAAATTTTGGGAAATATATAAAATATATCCATGAAATCATTTAACCTTGGTTTAATTTCTAATTACTATAAATAAATTCTCTAACTTTCTAGTTCATCCATATCTGCATGACGTGCAGTGACGATCTGGCTAAGGATGGGAACATAGTAAATTTTTTTTGAGAAGCCAACTTTGCCCCTTAATAATTTTTTTTGCACTTAATAATATGAAATAAAATTTTAACCGTATGATATAATTACATATGGGAATCCATCCATGTATCAATATGCTCCTGGAACCTTAATATGTGTGAAATATAATGTCATCAATATGCCTACTTAGATTTTTCTGTCACATAACCAACTATGCCAAGATGAACATAATGAAGAACCAGATGAATACCATGAAATTACACAAGATATAAAATAATCCTTAACCTCTAATATTATGCCTCACATATGATAAATACTTCATACCCATCCCTAATCATGCCAAAACTGAAGATCAACCAAGCCGACTTCAAGCATACTAGGATAAGCACACTGCACACTTTGCCATTGACACTTAAACTATCAAGACACTTAATCCACTCATATAGACACCTCCATGACATAAATTAAAACTCTCTGACAATATCCCTCTTTTTCATTAATGTCAACACCTATCATACAACTCACCTTCCTTCTCTTTGTTCAAACACTCTCATAATAGGAACCTTCTCCCCCTTTGACACAATGTTAAAGTGGGCACAAAATGATCCTAAGGACCTAAAAATACTACCAATAGGAGAGGAACACCTTATAAATATGATAAAAAATCCCTCTTACCTTTATCCTACCTCTTCTTTCCTTGATAACTTTATCTTGCTACATGCCAATACTCTCTTCAATCAAGCAATGTAACCAATGTAGAAAGAACACACAAAAATACTAAAATCGAAAAGAACTCATCGATATAACATATGAGAGGGAATAATACTAAGATATCTAAGACATTTCTATTTTTGAGCATCTTCAGATCTCCATACACTATGAATAACCACTACACAAGCTTACTAACCTTCTCTCTCAAGCCACCTTTGGAGAAAGCTTATGAACTTGTTAATCCCCCTTAACCAAAAGAGATTCTATTGATTCATAGAGAAATAAATGACACCCAAACTCTATCTTAGATACTCAAATGTATATTTTGACAATGGTTTGGTCATAATATCTATAAGTTGATATTTTGTAGGCACATACTCTAATTGAACACTTTGATTACTTGATCTCTCAATAAATGATATCTAATAGGAATGTGCTTAGTTTTTAATTGCATAATAAGATTTTTTGAGATACTAATTGCCATAGTATTATCAAAATAGATAGGATAAGTTCAATTTTATCTTATCTTATAATCTTCCAAAGTTTGTTTCATCCACATGACTTGCATACAATAAGAGGCAATTACTCTATACTTAGCTTCTGTAGTTGATAGAGATATTGAGGCTTGATTCTTGCTTAGGAAAGACACCCAAAATTCTCCCATGAAGAATACCCCACCACTGGTACTCCTATCATCCACACATCTTGCCCAATCTACATCAGTATATGATTTCAAAGTGAATTATTTACTCTTGGGATACCATAAACCATACTCTATGTTGCCTTTGAGATACCTTAAGATATTTTTGACTAATTTAAAGTGAGATTCACTAGGATCAGATTGAAACCTTCTTATAATTCCAACTATTTGCATGATATCAGGCTTATAAGTAGTAGAGTACAAAATAATTCCAATCATGGATCTATACAAAGTTAGATCAACTTTTAATGAGTCATCTAGTTTACTTAACTTACATTTTGTGATCATTGGAGTACCCATTGATTTACAATCCATTATGTCAAACTTCCTTAGCATATCCTTGATGTATTTATCTTATGAAATGAATATCCCTACATCAAGTTGGTTAATCTACAATCCTAAGAAGAAAGAAAGTTCTCCCAACATTAACATTTTAAACTCAGTCCTCATAGTATCTATAAACTCTCTACTCATATTATCATTGTTAGATCCAAAAAATATGTCATCAACATATATAACCACTATCAATTGATGATTTCCTTTTGTCTTAATGTATAAATTACTATGAGCTACCCCTTTTTTAAAATCTTGACTAAAAATATACTTATCTAACCTTTCATACCAAACTCTAGGAGCTTGTTTAATACCATAAAGAGCCTTCTTCAATTTACACATAAAATCTTGATTATTTGACATGAAGTAACTCAATGTAGACTTATTCTAAGTTGCCATTCAAGAATGTAGATTTCACATCCATTTGGTATACCTTAAAACCTTTGAAACTTGCATATGCCAAAAGATTCTAATTTCTTCCATTCTTACCATAGGATCAAAAGTCTAATCAAAATCTAATCCTTAAACATGAGTATATCCTTGACAAACCAATCTAGTTTTTTTCCTTGTGACTTCTCCTTTCTCATTCATCTTGTTTTTGAAAACCCAATTGGTACCTTTCATATTTTTATCTTTTGGCCTAGGAACTAAATCCCATGTTTCATTCTTTACTATTTGATAAATTTATTCATCCATTGCACCATTCCAATTTCATCTTTGCTAGCTTCCATGAATGTTTTGGGTTCAATCATGGATAAGAGAGATGACTCTTATTGATTCTAATTGATCAACACTCTCCTTTTAGTTTGTAAACATGCACTCACATTTCCAATAACTTGAGAGATTAGATGATCTTTTTGAATTCTTCTAGATGGATCTTTATATTTTTGTATTCCTTCCTCCTCTTCATATTCATCATTTATTTGAACATATAACTCATCATTATTTGCAATAGAATTTTTAATTGAGTCACTTACCTGCAATTTTGTCTTCTTGACTCTACTTGTCTCATCTATCCTTACATTTGAACTTTCAACAATCTTGTGAAGTCTCTTGTTGAAGCACCTATAGGCAATACTAATAGAAGAGTAACCTAAGAAGATGCCCTCATTAGACCTTGAATCAAATTTTCCAAGATTATCTTCATCTCTTTTGATGAAGCACCTACTCCCAAACACTTTAAAATGTTTGACAGTAGCTACTCTATTCTTCATAACGCATAAGGAGTCTTATCACCATTTAATATGATTTGCCACCTATTTAGGATATAAACTGAAGTGTTGGTTACCTCTTCCCAATAACCATCTGATAATTTGGTATCTTGAAGCATGGTTCTACTCATCTCTTGAACAATCCTATTCTCCCTTTCAACAACACCATTCTATTATGATGTTCTAGCAATACAATATTGTCTCTTTATCCCTTATTTCTCACAAAAATAATCAAATTCATGAGACTAAAAATCACCTCCTCTATTTGATCTTACATGCTTGATATTTGACCCTTTATCATTTTTACACAAGTGCTTTAAATGCCATAAATCTTGAAAAAGCTTTTGATTTTTCTTTAAGAAAAAATATCCAAGTCATCCTAGTAAAATAATCAATGAGAACTATAAAATAGATATTACCTTGAATACTTTGAGTTTTCATAGGTCCACATAGATCAGTGTGGATAAAATCTAATGGATTTGTGGTGGAGAACTCCTTAGATTTGTATCTTCTTTTGGTTTGCTTCCCATGAATACATGCCTTTCAAAGAGAATGAGGAATATTAGAAATCTTGGGCATATACCTTACCAACCCCTTTGAATTGATCTTTATCATATTATCAAAATTTATATGTCCAAGCCTTCGATGTCAAATCTAGCTTTATTCCAATTGACTCATGAAGCACTCCTCCTCCTTGGATTTATGGAATACATACATGTTATCTATTTTAAAAACATCTGAAACTAATATGTTAGATTTTTCCTTTCTTACTTCACATACATCATCATGAAAAGTTACAACATTTCATTGCTAACACATTTGGATCACACTTAAAATATTATGTTTCAAACCTTATACATATAAGATATTCTCAGTCCTAGTATGACCAATGTCCAAACTCACAGTACCTTTACTAGCTATGTCAGCAGATTTGTTGTCACCAAACCTCACTGAACCTAAGTTGGTCTTCTTGAGAGAGATAAACTTGCTCTTGTTTCTTGCCATATGATTTGAGCATCCAGTATCTATAAACCATCTCTTGTTCCCATCTTCTTGAGTATGCAAGGTTATTGAACAAACATTGACTCTTCCTTTGGTAGACCATTTGAATTTTACTTCTTTTCTTCTTCAATCTTAGACTTAGTCTCCTTGAACCATTTGATGGTGTCAATGACTTGTATATCCTTTTTCCAAAAAGCTATTTTACAGTTCTTGGCTATATGACCTTATTGGTTACAATTGTAGCTCATGAGATCCCTTTTTATCTTTGGAGAGAAAGCACAATCCCTATATCTATGAACAAATTGATTATAGGAGAAGCAATACCCATTGAAGACATTATTCATATTTGACATTTTTTTCTCTTGACCATTATCGATCCATGAATTTTCATTTTTGACCCTTTTGGTGGAGCTAAAATACCTTTTTTCCTTGGATAAGAGCACATTTGAGTAAGTCATGGTTTTATTTTCTAGTTATTCCATCCTTTGGTTGAAACCTTTAGCCATCATGACCTGTAGATTCTTGACTATTGCTTCTATTTATTTCACTTGCACCTTCACATCATAAATGTTTGCATTGACATTTGATAAAACACATACTAATTTATCTTGGAGACAAGCCACAATCTGTTTGTCAACCATTGTACATTTGATCACCTTCAAGTGGTTAAACTTATAAGAATGATCTGCTCTGATACCTTGTTAGAGGTACAAACCATAGAGAGGGGTGGGTGAATCAGTGGTGACAAAAAATCCAATTCAATTTTCAAACCCTTCAAATAATTAAGCATTTAATACAACCATTCATGAAGAATTTAATATGTTTATAGCAATGACCAAATAGATAATGCAAGATTGCACACACAACATAATATTTATGTGGGAAACCCTCTCGGGGAATAAAACCCACTCTCAAGCCTATAAAGACATGGACTACTTGTCCTATAAGATGATCACAAACATGACATTGGTCAAGTCCTTCTAACCAAAATTTATTGAAACACTTGTTTCATAAGGAATACCGACCCCTAGGATGATCAAGTCCTTCTGACCACCTATTGGTCAAGTCCTTCTAACCTAGATGTTGAGCACCCTCCCAACACTTATGATATGAACATCTCATGAACATTGATTTCCTACCAATCTGATGGAGATATAATTTATATCATCCCCTTCACTTATTCACATAGCCACAAACATCCAAAACCACCTTTTGGAACATTCTACACTTCTCAGCAACAACTCTATCACGTACACACTTAGACCTATAAATCTTTATTCTATTTGCTTCTCTCCCTAATATTAAAACCTACATAAAAAATATAACCTATAGGTCATACACATAGTCATCAACCTTCTCTACCTTACAACCCATCATTGGGCACACACCCTTCTTCTTTCCTTCACTCTTCAACTCTTACACACACCTCTTTTTATAAGTCTAGAAATCACCACCTTTGATTTAAAATTTTATAGATAAATCAAGAATATAATGTTTACAACCTTCCTTTTTAGCCAAAACACATGACTTCACTCTTAAGGCATCTACGTGGTTCACCTTTAAGCAATACCCTCTTTCAAATAGGCCTAAGTGTCCTTTTAGGTCCTATGGAGACCCATTCAACTCTTTGACACTTTTCAAAGAAAAATTAGAACACAAGAACACTTTAAAAATAAAAATACCCATGACACATGATCTATAGGTCCACCTTAAGTGACAATATCCATCACAACACCCTCCTGATACAACAAAATTAGCCAACACATCATTTTGTATATATGATCACCATGAACGAATACACAGTCAACTTATAATCCTTTAATCGTATATAATATAGATTGGTAAAACCTTAAAAATCCACATAAATGATCATTATTTAATATAAAACATGATACAACACTTATTTCATCTTAAAACATTGAAATACCATCAAGAACAACTCAATTACCCTTCTTAGGTTACTTGTAGAGCATGAACACATACATGGTCAACTTTAGAGCTCAATAAATTTGACTTTACAAATAATTAGACCTTAAAATTAGGTTTATGGATGTGTCATAAATTCCTATACAACTTTTAATTTTACACCATGATCAAATTATGTATATATCAAAAGTTATAGCAAAAAAACTATAGACTATCCTTCCCTCACATTTTGAATATTTGAAATCCAATGATCACTGAGCAACTATTAAAATTTGAACACTTTGTCAATATATAATTCCCTATCATTGATTAAATATATATGTATCATTTATCTCCCTTGAAATTATCTCTATATTTACCTTTAATTATTATTAAATATCGAACACTTGTCATCATCTCACTGCTTCTTAATAATTTGGAACAAACACACTCCGTCGATCTCTGTGGATTTACTAGGTCTTTATCTTGTAGTGCTCACCATTTATTTAAGATATGAAATCCTATGATTGTGATACTTGGTATTTCTATGTTCCTTCTACAAATTTGACTCTTTGATTTTGACTCACACTGTTGATCTTCTAATAGTATGAATACCCATGAACCATTGATCTTTTGTCCAAGCTTCATGAATGTGACACGTGTCACACACATGTTCATCTTTGACATACTGAATTTTAATCACACCATTGAATCAAGATATTTTTTTCATGTGAAATATGATATCTACTAACTAGATGACCTTAGACTTCAATGTAGTTTATCTTGATGGTCTTTGGCTCATCGTAGTTTGCAAGTGCAACTTTGAAGATTTATATCTCGAGCTAGAAAACATGTTAGGAATCCAAATTTTTAGGGGACATTCTTGGAACTATAGATAATATCTCCATGAAATACTTTGACCTTAATTTAATTTTTAATTACTAAAAATAAATTCTCAAACTTTTTGGTTCATCCATATCTGCATGACTTGTAGTGACAGTCTGGCTAAGTATGGAAACATGGTAAATTCTATCTGAGAAGCCAACTTTGTCCCTTAATAAATTTTGTTGTGATCAATAACATGACATAAAATTTGAACCATATGATTTAATTACATAGGGGAATCCATCCATATATCAATCTGATCTTAGAACCTTCATATGTGTGAAATATGATGTCATTAATATGCCTACTCAAATTTTTCTATCACATAAACAACTATGAAAAGATGAACATAATGAAGAATTGGATGAATACCATGCACTTACATAATATCTCCAATCATCCTTGACCACTGATAGGACCCCTCACACATGATCAATACTTTAGACCCATCCCTAATCATACCAAAATATAAGATCAACCAAGCCTACTTCAAGCATACTAGGACACGCACACTGCACACTTTTCCATTGACATTTAGACTATCAAGACACTTCATCCACTCATCTGAACACCTCCATGACATAAATGACAACTCTCTAATAGTAAGGCCCCTATTCGTTCATCATCTAGAATAATGTTAGATCAACCCTTCTTCTCAAGTTGAAGGTAGAGCCAAAGAAAATTCTTAATCTTAAGACACCATAGTAAATATAATTTTTTAATAAAATGCACATAATTTTCTTTTCAAATTCATTGATCATTTTGTAAACAGAAGTTTATAAATAATTAGTTGATACTTATTATTCCATAAATATCTTATAACAAGTTTCAATCAATATATAATATAAACACAACTCCTATTATTTCATTATTCTAAACTTAAATTTTGATAAATTAGTTTAAAATAATCCCAATCTCAATATTGTAAGTTCACTTATCAATGAATTTCTTGTTTATTTTAATTTAATGTATACACACACACACACACACACACACACACACACACACACACACACACACACACACACATTAAAGTGGGGTATTATGTGGACACCTAATTTTAGTACAAGTCTTGTAATTGTAAATTTATTAGTGTATTTTTGTGTATATGGATCATTGGTTTAGATTAGGGTATTATTTGCAACTTTGTTCTTGTGTTTATGACTATATAGTCTTCTCTATGTGGCCATGTGTTGTTCGCATTCTTTTTGTAATCTATTTTTGTTGAGTTTTCTGAGTATTGGGATCCATATT
The DNA here is from genome assembly GCA_037957365.1 of Torreya grandis. Classification (NCBI taxonomy): domain Eukaryota; kingdom Viridiplantae; phylum Streptophyta; class Pinopsida; order Cupressales; family Taxaceae; genus Torreya; species Torreya grandis. The sequence continues at coordinate 1,100,534 of JARHVA010001609.1, forward strand.
CTTCTTTCCCTGCTTCTAATTATATTATTTTCCAATATTTAATAAAAATTACTTGTCTGACATGTATCAAAATGTTTCAATACTAGTCTAAATTATATTAGAATGTTTTGATGCTAGTCATTATTATTTTTGGACCCCTTTGGCCCTTGGCTTTAAGTATCATTTCTTTGTCCCTATTTTTTTAGATTTTAGATTTTATTCTATGTTAATTTGTGTGTCAATAGGTCCTTAATTTGAATTTGAGAAGTTTATATATATAAATGCACCCTAATACATTATAAGACCAATAGATCACAATGTATTCTCATGCAATTACAAGGACCACATCTAAATATTTCATACACTCTACTTTTTACTACATTTATAAAAAATTAATAATTATTGTTGCATACTTATACCAAGATAAAGATTAATGAAATAATGTCATGCCCAAAAACTGACACAACGAAACACACACAAAAATACACCATTTTTTTGAGGATTTTAATGCACATCCTACACATGTATTTTCCATTAGCTAGCCAAAAATTTGACATGAGACACACAATGTGTCCAAATAAACATGCATGCCTAAAATACATGGATCATAATGCACAAGTGGTTGCATGGTTGCTACATAACCATGTGGGACCCAATTACATTAATTTGCCTACAAGCTATCAACAAACCTAAAACTCTATAAGCCTACCTGGTGGGCTCCACATCCCAAGGTCCAAAAAATAGAATTTGATTTTTATGAGGTGGGTTCAAGTAATCATTGGCTGAAACTATACTATTTAACTCCTTATTGTGCTTAAAAACATCTTTGGGTGAATCTGACCAATCACAGGGCTCAATTCACACTTAAGTTGTAATTAAAAATTCAATTTTTTACTTGAGTCAAATTCAATTTAAGAGCTCCACTAAATATTATATATTCATTATACGACCTCTAAAGGGGTCTAAAATATCCCAAATAAGCCCCTTAAGGATGGAACACTCCATCTCAATCGTTAGATTGATTCAAAATTGATTGTTGGATTTTGTCAAATGTGAGGAAGCCCTAAAAATCCTTATAAAAGTCAATAAAGGCTTTAAAACATACACTAAGTAACAAATTCATATTTTGAAATGGAGAGAGAAAGTGTTGGAAGATGATTTATCCATAGTCATCCCTTCTCTCCTTCCTCGGCATTAGATGACTGTCATCAATTAAGTCTCCAAAAAATTTATCATTTTTGAATTGATACATGTATACATGGTTTGGTTCTACAAGTACCCATCTTTTCAAAAAAAATTCAAGAGGTCTCAGTCTCCTATAGTTTCCAAAATGGTATTGGGAGTTTCAAGCTCCTCCATAACCATTAATGGATGCCAACAAGGTTAAAGGTAAAATTAAAAAAAATAATTTTAGATTTTAAATTTTGTCTAAAACTAAAAAGATCACAACATTATCATGGATCCCTTTTTGGGCCAACTTGTTTCGAGGCTCCCATGAGCTTGTGATAGCTAATAAGGCCCAAACTGGTCTATCAAGGAGAAAATAAGAATAAGGTGAAAACCATGAGGTTAAAGGTTCTAAAATAAATTTTAAGTAGAAGGAGATAAAAAATTGATGGGGGTCACTTTTACATTCCTCTGCCTTTGAATCACTGGGTATCCACAATCACAGTTGTAAAATGGGTCACTAGGTTGCAAAAAAGGTTTAAGGCACCCCTAAAGAAAAAGGTGATAAAATAGGAAAAAAATGTAGTTCCAAGTCTCAAAAATCATACCATATAGAAGATAACAAAAAACTAAATTGGGTCACTTTTGTGGTTTTTCCACTTTCAGACCACTAGGTCTTCACAATTGAAGGACAAAATCTAGGTATGAAGGTTGAAATTAGTTATGGTTTTAAATGTGATAGTTTATCGGTTAAACTTTATAAAATAAAAGTTTTGATTTAAATATTAATAAAATTGTTTTTATATATAGTTAAAAATTCACTAGTTATTTTTTAACTAACCATGTGGCTAAGTAGTCTAACAACTACTTATCAGTGGATAGGCTAACTACGTGGCAGTAAAGCCACCCTTAAACTACAACCACCATGGTTTCCTTGTGCATTTCACTAGTCACGTGCCTAACAACCACTAAACAAAATCAACCCAAAATAAGGGGATAAAAATGCATGGTGTGTAGTCCCATTGGGGACCACCACTTAACCTTGTTAGGTGCCCTATGGAGTAAGGCCAATTCCCTTAAAAAGCTCATGTTTCAAATTCAAATTAATCTATAAGGGTGTGTTTTTTTTAAAAATCAAATCTTACAAACAACACATAAAAAAATTATGAAACTAGTCACGTTGAGTCCTAATTTTAAGTAATATTATTATAAAATAATATTGGCACTTAAATACCTCATTTTATATGCTTGAAATTTTCACTAAGTTAGATTACTTTACAAAGGGGTTATAAGGAGATATAGAGTACAAACTTTAAAAATTAAAAAAAATTCAACTATAACACCAAAAATTATGTCATAAATTTGACTAAATCCCTAATTATCCCTAATTTACATTTAAATAAAAATTGGGAGAAATCCAAACACTTTAAAATGTGTAAAAATTATTTGAATGCAACTAGGCTTCCATGCTTTCACACAAAAATATGAATTTCATAATTTTTAGGAAAGAAAAAACATTTATAATCAATTAACTATAAAAACACATAGATATATATGTACAATCTAGAATATATAATATGAATTTGAACTTAAAATAATGATTTCATTATTTTTACAATCTAATACACTCACTAGGAAGAGTGTGCAAGAATTACAGAAATATCACACTAATTCCAATGACTAGTACAAATTACTTCCAATAAATACTTATTTTAAAATAAAATAATAAATATAATCATGGCTATCAAATATCTAATATAATTTAATTACAATTATATACAAAATGTTTACATAGGTTGATCTTCAAAATAACTCCACTCATACTGTAAGGCCAACCGAAGGAGGGGATCGCTTCCCATCCTTTTGCCATCATCAAACGACTACACTAATCATCATCGAGCCTAAGATTTACAATTTTGGGCATCATAACATCATGGTTTAAGGTGGAAAAGTTGATAAAAGGAGGTTTAGATGGAATAAGACTGGTTAAGGAATACTCACTAGGAAATACATCTAGGAGGCTATAAGTTCAACTACATAAAAGTGGCTTCCATCTCCAAAAACAACATACAAGGAAATAGAAACACTATTTAAAATTTTAAACTATCACAAGGAAACCATACACACTTCCAACACAAATAGGCCTATTGAAGGAGAATAAAAATGTAGGGATAACACACACTTGTCCTACCATCTCTTAGCCATGCTAATTAACCATATAGAAGGCCCTTAGGAACTATGGTTCCAATAAACAACTATAAATACACAAAACAAAGCACCATATAGGTGGGCATCAGGAGGTCCACTAGTTTCTTCCTATACATAAAATCAAACTATGTATAGGGCCTTGGGAATTTATTCCACTTTCCATTACCAATATGTGAGAGTACATAACAAGCATAAAAATTCACACATATAGGGGCAACATAACTTTGTCATTTGAAGACAATAAAATGGAAAAAAAATAGCGAAGAGTTAGGAGGGATATTACATATCCAAGCCCAAATGGATATTTAAACCACATGGTGGCCATTGACACAATCATGGAATACAGATATTGAAAGAGGGTAAACCAAATGGCCTTACTCCTCTTGAATATTTGAAAACAAAGGAAAGGATAAAGATAAGTTTAATTTAAATAAAATTAAAACAAAAGGGGCATGTAATCCTACCTTCGTTCCTTTTTAGATCCACTCAAGAACACCTTTTACAAGCTTAGGGCAAGGCCTCCTCCTTCTCTACTCTCTTCCTCTAATCCACTCTAATTTTATAAGATGAGCGAAAGTCCTCTCAAGGAAGGATTTTCTTATTCATATTGTATCAACTCTATTATCTACAAGCCAATGAGAAGGTGACATGTATCCCTTCCCATCTCTTAGCTCATGGTCAAAAAAGTCTTCCCTCTCCATAACTCCACCTACAAGATCATGTGGGAAATCAAGCGAGTCCATACCTCTTAAACTAACCCACTATACCATGTTATAAATGGCACATGGACTACCTCAAAAGTCCTCTAAATCTCCTATAAATACTCTCCAACCTTCCTATTGGTCTAAGTACATAAAAATCAACCTAAAATATCTAAAAACTACTTTGTGTCACTCTCTACAGTTGGCTCTCCCAATCCATCCGAGTTTTGAGTCAAAGGAGGTCACTTAAATGGTTTACAAACACTTTATGAATGAAATAAAAATTAAAAGGGAAATCTTAAGGTTAATAATGAAAGGTGTGAATAGTATCCAAGGAAGGAATAATGTAAAATGGGTTAAGGACATCTACACTTCTAACTAGGTCCATAATATAAATAAGGAGTGGATTTTATTATGATAGAGTCAAGAAGACATGTCACCATTCTACCAATGATGTGATCATGCTCGACATAATCCTAGTTACCTCATTGGCCTCCCCTGTCACCTACATAATATTATGCACATAAAATGTTCTACCTTAGATAGCTAAAGTTGTAGAATATAACCAATAAAAGTGATCTCAATCCACACAACATGCACATGACATATCCAATGCATCACATATCAATGGTAATAAACTAATACCAATCATCTAAAAATATGTATAATTTAAATACATGCTTAAGAATAATAGCTCTAGTGGTACAAAATCAATGATCAACCAAATAGCGTAAGTAAACTTTTCATAATGCATAAAACAATATTTAAATATAAGCATATAATGTCCTTGCATACACAATCAATAAAATCACATAATATATAGAAACTTGTCTCAAACATAATGGGCCAATAAAAACTTGTGTCTCAACAACACGTAAGGCACTTCCCAACAAGATGTGTGCACAACACAAAATGTCTAAAGTAAAAACTATGAAAATAGGGGTCTCACAAATAACATATAAAATTTACTACTTATTTACATATCATACATAGGAATAAGGGTTGGGATTATTCATATACATGGATTTACTTGTTGACTTTCATGAGTGTTGATTTCTAACTTATCATCAAACATGGGAATAAATGAGGTGGATCCCTCAAAATAACACCAATTTTTCTATGTTCTTGCAAGGTCTCTTGGAGTGGTTTAGGGTTTGAGTAAAAGGATAAGGAATACTAGAAATGAGACTATATGGAATACTAAGGTGAATAATTGACCATCTAGCTATCTATATCCCTATACTAGTAGTGACCTACTCCTCTATATAGAATATCATATTCTATTATATACATGATAGATCTATATTTAATTTAATTGGAGTCTAATTTAATTATCTAGCTTCCCATCTAATCCAAACCCAACCATGCTCATCTATCTAACCCTACCTACATCACTAGTCTCAGTTAGGACAACTTGAACTACATGGGTAGGTTAGCACTTTGGTCTATCAACTGTAATATTTAATAGGGGTTAGTGCCTACATAACCTATATCTAGATGGTTGGGCCATGTTTATATATAGGGGTGACTAAGGTATTAGTTATTATGTTAAGGGAGGGGTAGGTGGAGATTAAACCCTCTTACCCCAAGATATAGTCAATTAAACTCAAATCTATATATCCCTCCTTCCCCAAAAGGGGAAGGGGGCATGTCAATCTAGTCATTATGGTAGGCTTTTCCTCCTCCCCCTCTCACCTTAGGCCCTTCAGGTAAATACCTTCATTATTGGGGTTAATTTGCATTGTTAATTAACCTATAGTTCCTTTGGGTCTAGGGTTAATAGTGCTCCTCCAATCCTCTCTTAAGGCTAAGAACCTATCTAGCTATAACCTAGTGCCCTTTTAGGCCTAGGGTTAATAAAGTTTGGTTGGGGTATGGGGTTAAGTCTTGGAATCATGGGATCAAGGAATCGTAGGATCTCTTTTCTTGTGATCTCCATTCATTTCATATATTGAACCCTAGAGAACATATGATTGATATATGGGGCACTTTATCTTAAAATATAAATTCCTTATCATGGGAGATGAATGTCGTTGAGGACCTTTCCTTTCATTATACCCATATATATAGGGGAACCTACATCTTATGACTTATATAATAGAATATTATTGATTGGGCCTTCTCCCTCCCCTTTCCTTTCCTTTCCTTTAATTAGATTGGGGGACATAGGGGATGAGATTGACCAGTCTATTTCCTATTCCTGATTTATATCTTGACCTCCCATTTATTTTCCTTTATCTATATGGGGATGGGGAGCCTATTGATTGGAATTTATAAGTATTTACTAGCTATGAGAATCTATTTGACCCTCTCCCTCCCTTTTCGTTTCCTTTTCTTTATCTAGATGATGATGGGGAGGATACTGATCAAGATAGATGGAACCACTATGAGTGATTTGGATTTGACTGATAGATAGGGATTGACTGACTATCTATATCTAGTTCTAGTTGGAATACCAAGGTGATGAATTAAACACTTGATTATCTATATCCCTATATAAATAGTGACCTACTCCTTCATATATAATATCATATTCTATTATATTAATCATCCCTTCTCATCCCTAATCACTCCCTCATCATCCTTCCTCATCCCTAATCACTCCCTCATTTACCCTCATCATCCCCCATCATACCTAATCACTCTTTCCTCATCCCTTCTTATCCCTAATAACTCCTTTCAATACATTAATAGTGGGTTTAGTGGATTTATGCTTGTGCTCGATCATCCCTAATTGCTCCTTTATTTGAATAGGTTAGAACTCCCCCTCTTATTTCAATATATGCCTTGGGTATTTATTTGGGTATTCAATTAGGTATCAACTATTAAAGATATGGTTAGGTAAGATATATACATTTAGGATTAGATATGGGTATTCGAGATCAATGTATGGCTTGGGTAACTATCAGGTAGGGAATACTCAAGTGGTATGGAAATATGGATATATGGGTAGGGCATACTCAAGTAAAAGTAGGTCGGGAGGGCATACTAAAGGAAAAGGAGGTAGGTAGGGCATAGTAAAGATCAAGATATGGCTCGGGTATTTAGGTAGGGCATAATCAAGATCAAGATATGGCTCATATATTCAATCATGTATGGAGTACTCAAGTAGGTAAAGTAGGTAAATCATACTCAAGTAGGTATAATAGGTAGGGAATACTCAATGGTATAAATATATCACATCCATAACATGATTCAAAATATAATTTATCATTCTATCTATCAAGAATCAAGCTTCCCTTGCCAACAACAATAGTTAAGTAGGTAAGGAAATAATATATTCAAGATTTAGATCAATAAGCAAGCTTCCCTTGATATATAAGAATTTAATATACAAAGGGAAACTAGGTATGATAAGAACAAAGATATATATCATGAAGGAAGATTCCTTTGCCTTATCTGGTAGGGAATAGATAAGTAGGTAGGGTAATAACAAAGCTATCAATCAAAAAGTAAGCTTCCATTGATAGCCATGCCTTAATCTAGAATCAAAACAAAACTAGATACTAAGAAGGCAAACTTCCCTTGATAGTTGTTCCTTACTTCCTTGCTATCCATCAAGAAGAAAATCTTCCCTTGATATCTTATTAGGTGAAGAAAAGTTAGATATAAAAAATGTAAGCTTCCCTTGCCTTAATCCTTCGCATAGATGAAGTAGGTATAAAATGATCCCATTGCCTTAATGGGTAGGGAAAGTTTGAGATTAGGGTTGGGCCTTTAGAATGGTGCCCCTATATGTACATGGTAAGGCCCCCATTCCTACGCTATCCTTTGGTATACTATATTTGGGACTAGGGAATAATTAGAGTATGATAATGTCCCAAATTAGCATTTAAAGCCCATTAGTCATGCTTAAGCTCTAAGTGGGCCCTGTTTGATACATTAGATTAAGGAAAATGCCCTTCATTCCCTTTATATATCAAGTTTGGTTGGGAAAACACTCTATTGACTACCAGATTGGAACACACTCTATTAAATTGGTGGCCACCTATCTATCTATCTAACAATCCAGTATACTATTAATATGCATTCAACTATTAGGTTGGGATTTGAATTATCAACTAGTCTCTAATCACCCCTATCTATATATATAACTCGATTCTCAACTCTAGATTGGGATTATTAAATTCCTAATTTCTAATCTATATATGCAATTAATATAATTTCATTACACCATTTGTTTGATTTATTACCTATTTATTCTAGTGTAGAGCTCTGGATACACACTCTCTCCATGGTCTGGGCATATATCACCATATACATCTTTGAATCCCACCATAGAATCACATTATATATCTAAATTACTTATTTGAGTGAAAGAAGATACGTGAACTAAGAGTTATTTTGGGCCTTTTTTGAGTGATTAAAATTTGGAATTATATGATGAGCTAATCAAGCACAAGTGAGAAATTACTTCACCCACCATCAAGGTATTGGATGGAGTGATTAAGGATTAGGAGGGATGATGAGGGAGTGAGTAAAGATATTGAGGGATGATTATGGAGTTTTTAGGTATGATAAGAGATGGTAAGGGTTAATTATGGAGTGATTAGGGATGATGAAGGATGGTGAGGGTCAATGAGGAAGTGATTAGGGGAGATGATGGATGAGGAATGAATGATTAGCAATGATTAGGCATGATGAAGTAGTGACTAGGGATGATGAGGGATGGTGAGGGTTAATGAGGGAGTGATTATGGATGATGAAGGAGAGATTAGAGATGATGAGGGATGGTAAGATTAATGAGGGAGTGATTAGGAATGATGAGGGATAAGGAGTGAGTGATTAGGGATGATGAGGGATGATGAAGCAATAATTAGGGATGACGAGGGATGGTGAAGGTTAATGAGGGAGTGAATAGGGATAATGATGGAGTGATTAGGGAAGATGAGGGATGGTGAGGGTAAATAATGGAGTGATTATGGATGGTGAGGGATTGAGTAGAGATGATGAGGGATGGTGAGGGTTAATGAGGGAGTGATTATGGATGATGAGGTATGAGTAGGGAGTGTATGCAATCAAAAATAAATCATGTCTATAAATCAATCATAGATCAAATAAGATAGAGCATACCTACACTTCTGATTAATGATACACTTATTAAGCAAGAACATAAGCAATATGGGGATCTACTAGACCTTATTAGGGGATCACTCGTCACAACATATCATACTAGGAAGGGTTCCAAAACCTAAGTATAACATAATCACATAAAAACCCTAATGGATTCCTAAAGTTTAAATCATTCACTTATTCTAATAATAAGAAAAAAATCTAACCTAGTGCACACCAAAGCTTGTGGTATAAAGTGGGGGTTAGAAACAATAAAATAACTAAAATAAACATGTATTAAAAGATATATACTCACATTAATGTATACAAAATCTTAATACATGGGAGAAGAATAAAAATGCATTATTTATCTACTCTTACAAAGGAGAAATAAAGTTAGGAATACTTACATTTGAAGATGAACTCATTAAGCCTCAATCTTTCCCTTGGCCAAGGTGATTTTCAAGACATTGTTGTGGTATGTAAGGATAACGAAGATAAATCAACTCTAGGCTACACAACCTATCTAAGCATCCAAAATACTTATCCAAAAGACAAGATCTATATCTCCAAAGAAATTATGGAACCCTAAGATCTATTCCTCAAGTAGAATGGTCAATAAGTAGATGTTTGTTTACATTTCTTCTCTCTTAATTCTTCTCTTATGAAATGGTGGTAAATGAAGTTATATGTATAGGAAGATCTTTCCCTAAATACTCTAGGAAATGTTGGTTCTACAAGGTCAACCCAGTTGACTTAGTGTTTTTTCAAGGATAATTCATTAGGTCTATGATAGGTTGACTGAAAGACTAACAAGCTAAGAAATTGAAACATAACCCTAAACTGTATTGGGTCGACATAGTCGACCTAGTATAACTAACTATTCAAAAGGGTGTTAAGGAAAGAAAAAGGAGGAATGGAAAGAGGAAAAGACTAGAATAGGTAGGATTGAGAAGAATAATCTTAGCGTAAATAGTTTTATGAGACAAGTGTGTAGATGGAAAGTGGAAAAAGGGACAATATCTTATGAATCATCGATGGTTTGCTCACCCCTTTCTCAGTGCACCCCTTAAGGCATGCACTCAAAGATATTGAGACTCAATATATTCCTACAAGATAAAAAGTTTTAGTAATCAATAATTTTTTTGAAAATATTATGTGCATACATATGCCCCACTCAAATCTCATCACGTGTCACGTAAGTGCAACACGGGATGGTGCTTCAGGATATAACATGATAACACACAATGTTGATGCTAAGTAAAGTGTAGCAAGCAAAAAATAAGATAAATGAAAGGATTGAATTGAAAAACACATAAATTTAACTTACCTTAGTGTTGTATATAAATAATTATAATGCAATAAATGTGAAGGTGTTCAATGTGGATAACACTAGACAAATATGTAGAAGTTAGTGCAAAAAATAGCCAAAAATCAAAAAAATTGGAAGATAGGCATGTAATAGTTAGGAGTGACAAAGAAGATGATTGTAAATTTAGGATTGGTAAAGCAAGGTTTTTATAATGTTGAAGGCAAATAAATGACAAAATAATGGTAAATGAATGATAAATTATTGGCAAATGAATGACAAATGATGGCAAATGAATGACAAATGATATTGAATAAATTATAAATGATATTGGAAAGTATGTAAAGAATAAATGGAAAAAAGGAATGTCAATGCAATAAAAATCTAAAAAATATATTTAAGAAAGTGAAAATTAAGCTCATGTAAGATAGGCAAAAAGGAAAACATGAAAGAAAGAAAATGAAATGGATGTGAGACAAACATGAATAAGGCATAGATAGAGAGAAACATGTAATAATAGAAAAGGGGTGCAAACTCATTTATCCAAAAAATAAGGGTAATAAAATAATTAAAAATGAAAGAAAAGAGTGATCCATAGTTACTCAAACATGTTGTTTTTATCTAAGGATAGATAAAGTTGAAACAAAGTAATGCTAGCATGTTTTAAAGAGATGAATAAGAAGGAATAATTAGAAGAGGGAAGATAAATTTGGAATCACAATTTGCCTATCAAGGGAGGAAATTAAATGGGTGGAGGGGATAATGAAGGAAAAACCAAGGTAGAGGAACTCTTTATCGAAGTCAAGACACTCAAATTAGGTTTGTCAAAATAAGAGGACTATCGACCTTAAGGACTCTAAAGAACTTCTCTTAGCTACATAAGTCTTAGGTCAACAAATTGAGTATGTAGATCATCCCATGAAGGCTATATGCATGAAAATTAAAATATACCTACCTCCCCATGACATGTTCCCCATTCTTCAAGACCCCTTACAGAGTTATTGATCTACTACGAAGTTTGGGTACCTGTGTGAGAAAGTAGGTAGCACCATAAAGTTTTTTGAAATCCCCTAATCCAATCTACTATCCTATCACCCCCAAAAGGACCTCAGATCTATGTGAGACCAACATGGAGTTTTAACTTTGATTAGAGATGGGATATGTGCTTAGAATCACAACTTTTGGTGTGATTTTGATTTTTAAGATATGTATGTTGCCTTTTAGATATCATTGCCTTTTGTTTCAAATGATTTGGCTTTTAAAATTTTTGATGGATTTTTCTTATTCCTCCTCCATATAGATTTGGAAAAATGAACATGAGTGATAAATATGAATTTCATTTGAGTAATTGGGACAATTTTTCTAAGAGAGATAACTTTAAAGAGCATGGGGTCTAAGAGTCTCATAAATCTAGGTAAAATAAAATTGCTATCTTGACTTCAACCTTGTTTAATCTAATGTGGAGATGAAAGGAAGGGAAAATCAAGAGGAGTGACACATGGAATAATTTTAATTTCTTAAAATTGCAAAAAATGTGACAAAGATAAAAAATAAGGGATACAATGACAACAAAGGTGTGATTTTGTATCATAAGAATGAGGGAAATGGAGCAAAACATGCTAACATAGATTGTTTGTAAATTCTATCTAGCAAATGAAACAAAAGCTATAGTTGAGAAAAAAAGATCAAGAACATGAAAATATGGTGATTTTATGAGGAGGTTTGGGTCCTATCCATGGTCTTACACTACAACTCACAAAAGAGAAACCCATGGGGGTGAATGCTAAATAAGGGAGAAAAAATAATAATAAAGATACTAAGACAAAGAATAACATAAAAAGATCACACACACACACACACACACACACACACATACATACATATATATATATATATATATATATATATATACATATATATACATATACATATATATATATATATATATATATATATATATATATATATATATATATATATATATATATATATATACATACATATATATATATATACATACATATATATATATATACATACATATATATATATATACATACATATATATATATATATATATATATATATATATATATACACACACACATATATATACACACATACATATACATACATACATATACATATATATATATATATACATATATATATATATACATATATACATACATACATATGCATACATACATATACATACATACATACATACATACATACATACATACATACATACATACATACATATATATATATATATATATATGAGGACAAAGATGAAAGCAAATGCCAAGTATAATGTGAAACAAAACCAAATAATGTAAAGGAAAACAATAATGCTAGTAAAATGAAAGTAAAGGAAAGAAAGTGCACAAAAACAAATAAGCATGAGACAAAAATAATAAGTAAAATCTATGCCAATGTCTGTATCAAATATGAGCATGTGAAAGACAATTCTATAAGTCTCAGAAGGTTTCTTGAAGCTGTATTTATTTTTTATTATGCATTTTAGAATAAGAGTGGGCATCACAAGATGCCCTAATGGGTAAGTGGATGTAGGGATGGGCATCGCAAGATTCCCCAAAGTCTGAAGGGAGATGTGGATGGGAATTACAATATGTCCCACATGTGAGTTGGAGTGAGGTAATATTAAACCATTAAAATGATTTGCATTGGGTTGGAAAGTGTTTTTGGAGATAGGTAAATGTGTTGGTTTGTTAGATTTTAAGGAGGTTGAATGTGACATATGATGTTTAGGAGAGGTATGAGGAGGAAGAGGAGGTAAAGGAGGACCATAGATGATATGCTTTGGAATAAGAATTTTAACTAAGTACTCTTTTGGTTCATGTGACCTAAGAGGTTGAGGTTCAATGGATGCAACAATGTGTTTGAAGTTGTTCATGTGAGATATCCTTTCCTTATTAGTGTAGGAAAAAGAATCAACTGTGGTTTGAACAAAATCAGCATATGAGGTATAGGTATGGGATGATTGTGTTTATCATTAGGTAGTTGATGTTGATGTGAATGTGGTTATTGAGATTAATTTTAGAAGATTGAACATAGTCTTGATAACATTGTTTTATGAGAATATCAAGATTGAAATGCAGACCAAGCAAGGAAAAAATAAGAAAATGGAGAATATCATGATAAGACTCATGAGAATGACTTATATTAGCATGCCACCAACAAAAAATATTAGGATTGTACCATTTTGGAGTAGGTTTGGAAGGATCAAAGCTCATGGGTTTAGAGGGTGGCAATTTTTTCTTAAGTTGTTCTAGACTCAAGGGTGGGTGGGTTGGGTTGGAATTGGTTGAATTGGATGCTCCATTTTGAGGTTGGGGAGGCTTAGATGAATAAATATTATGAGAAGATGATTGGAAAGGTACTTTATTATTTGTTTATGGTGGTTCAAATTGAATCATAAGAAAGTCTTGTCTTTTTTCTTGGTCTAAAGCTTCTTCTAAAGTTTTAGGGGAAAAAAATTAAACTTTGTATTGAAGGGGAGCCTTAAGAGCAATGATAAATAGTTTTAAAAGAGTATCATAATTCATGTTATGGTCCACTTTATGATCAAGAGACTTCCATCATTTGATAAAAATATGATCATATTCATTGGGAAGTTGTTTGGCATTGATGAAATGATAAGGATAGTTTTCAGGAAGGTCATCATGTTGGAATTCCTTCATTAGAGCGTTGACTAAATCCTCTAGTTGTGAGATGAAATGTCTAGGAAGTTGGTTATACCATTCAAGTGCATCACCAAAAAAGTTTTTGAATAAGATCTTTGTGGTATTAAAGGTGTTAGTTTGGACCCATTCCTTTATAGATTGATAAAAGACTTAAGAAAGATAGTAGGGTCTTTAGTCTCATTATATGTGATAGTTGGAGAAATGTTTCCAATATCTATGGATGAAATGAATGGGGCTAAAGGTTCATTTTGAAGATGTTGAATCATTTTTTTATTCATTGGAGGTTGAGGGATGATATTCCCATTGGAATACCTAAGAGGAGGAGGGACTTAATTTTGATTTGGTTGAGACATGATGACTTGAGGTAGTTGACTAGTCATGTGTAATAATTTTTTTTGCATGTTCATCATTTGAGATTGATTGGAAGTTTTCATGATGTTCACTTGCTATATGACTTGGGAAAGAAGTTGAGTTGTATCAATAGGTTGATTGGTATTTGTAGGAGATACATTAATGTTGGTAGGAAAAGGATTATTTGTGTTAGTGGGAGGAGGATTGTTTGTAGGTGGATGATTCACAAAATTGGTACTAGGAAGAGGATTAGGATGAATGACCTCAACTAAATTACATTGTGTAGTGAGTGGTTTTGTTTTAGGATAAGGGGAAGGAATAAATTGGATAGTTTCATATGAATTAATGAAATAAGTGAGGTTATTATCCAAATCCTTGATTATGCAATGTTCTGGACTAGGGGAAGGCTGAAAATATGTCATAATGATGAAACCAGACTATATAACCACATAATGGGAAAAAAAAGTGATATAAAATAGTAAAGGATTGATTGGGTTGATCTTGTATAGAAAATAGGGATTGAAAAAGATTTGCACGTAGTACAGGGTCGACTAGGTCGATCCTGTATAGAAAATAGAGGCCTGGAAAAGGTCTATAAATAGTAAAAGGTCAATTTAGTAAATATTGTATAGTGAATAGAGGCTATAAATATGTAGATTCCTTATTTTTCTTATATCTTTGTTTCTACTCATCCATTTTGAAAACTATAAAATGTGTTGGATTTATGATGACGTAGAGAATGAAAAAGGGAAGATGAGAAAGTTGATAGCAAGTTGTGAATTGAAAAAATATGTTTTTTGAAAATAATGTAAAGAAGTAAAAATATAAATGAAATAAATAGTCAATTAGATCAATGTTGGCCAATCCAATTGAGGCACACAAAGTAAAACCTTGCACTAACACTAGCTAATGCAATTTTTTTTTGCACACACAATTAAGAAAAGAGCAAGTAATCAAATTGAAAAGTAAAGAGCTAAGTAATTGGTAAACTTGAATGTTTATTATATTATTAAGGTATGATTTTTAATGTGATTGTAAGTTGGATATAAGCAAGGTACTAGATAAGATTATAAGGATGGTTTCAGGTAGTTTGGGCTGAAAGGGATTGTAGTGGCAATGATATAGGCTTAGTATTGGGGACTATCCCTTCACTTGACACATCAAAATGATAAATGTGTAGGGTGATTAGCCATAATATACCATTAACCATACTTTATACTTGACTAGAGCATTAAGTTGACTTCCCCCTTGGTGATGAAATCCAAGTAGGTTGGCATAGGGTAGAAAAAATGTTAAAGTGTTTGTTTATGTTTTTATGATTTGGTCATGTGTGCATAAAATATAAATAGTGAAACGAAGTGATTAATTAAAATCCCCTAATTAGACTATGTGAACTATTCTAAGCATGCAAGCAATAGAAAAAGAAAGTGTGAAATAATTACTAGCATATATGAGGTTAATTCCAACTTAAATAAGGTATAGTATTGACACTATATGCACAAAATATAGAATAGGGTCAAACCTATATTGTGGAAGTAAGGTTTAAAAATGTACAGGGTCAGCAGGGTCGATAAAGTTAAGCTATTTATTTTATACATCACATAGAATATAAAACTGGGTTGGTAGTGTTGATCCAATTGACTATGTAAGGGAAGTTTTAAAGACTACAAACTATGAAAAGAAAGACAAAAAGGAAAGAAACATAGAGCTAGAAAGGAGCCTTGGTGGATCAGAGATGCAATGAAAGAATATTTTTGATGAAGAACCTTAAAGTATGCTTAATAAACCTAAAAATTGGGTCGATATGATTGATCAAGCTATGCAAGAACTTGTTATAGAGTAATAAAAACATACAAGGTCGATTGAGTTGACCTAGTAAGTTGAACTAGGTGTTTGAAAGGTTAGAACTATATTGGGTTGACTAGGTCGATTCAATTGCTTGTTCTTGGAAACCTATGCACAAAAGTCAAAAAATTGGGTTAACAGAGTTAATCTAGTATGACAAAAATAATGACTAAAAGAATAAAAATAAGTGAAATAAATCCTACAAGGGTTATTTCACATCAAGTTTACGAGAATGTATGTAATCAAAAATGCATCATGTCTATAAATCAATCTTGGCTTGAAGAAGATAAAGCATACCTACACTTCTGATTGGGATACACTTATTAAGAGAGAGTATGACCAATATGGGGATCTGTTAACCCTGATTAGGGGATCACTCATCATAACATATCATGATAGGAAGGCTTCCAAAGGCTACAGTCTAACATAATTGTACAATAACCCTAATGGAGTCCTAAGGTTTAAAGCATTCAATTATTCTAATAACAAGAAAAAAAATTTAATCTAATGCACACCAAAGCTTGTGGCACAAAGTGGGGGTTATAAAAAATAAAATAACTAAACTAAACATGTATTAGAAGACATATACTCATGTCAATGTATACAAAATCTTAATACATGGGAGAAGAATACAAATGCATTATCTATCTACTCTTATAAAGGAGAAAAAAAGTTAGGAATACTTACCTTTGAAGATGAACTCTTTGAGCCTCAATCTCTCCCTTGACCAAGGTGTTTCATAAGAGATTGTTATGGAATGTAAGGATAACAAAGATAAATCAACTCTAGGCCACACAACCTATCTAAGCATCCAAAAGGCTTCTCCATAAGATAAGATCTGTATCTCCAAAGAAAGTATAGAACCTTAAGCTTTATTCCTCAATTAGAATGGTTAATAAGCAGATGTTCATTCTCACTTATTCACTCTTAATTCTTATTTTATGAATGGTGGGAAATAAAATTGTATATATAGGTGGATCTTTCCCTAAATCCTCCTAGAAATGTCAGTTGTACAAGGTTGACCCAGTTGACCTAGTGTGTTTTCAAGGATAATTCACTAGGTCTGAACTAGGTCAGTCAAAAGGCTAACAAGATAAGAAAGTGAAAAATACCCCTAAACTATACTGGGTCAACCTAGTTGACCTAATATAGTTGACTATCCAAAAGGGTGTTAAGGCAAGAAAAAGGAAGAATAGAAAGAGGAAAAGATTGGAATAGGTATGTCTGAGAAGAATAAGCTTAGGTTAAATGGTTTTAGGAGACAATTATGTATATGGTAAGTGGAAAAAGGGACAAAAACCTTATGAAGCATTGATGGTCTACCCACCCCTTTCTTGGTGCACCCCTTAAGGCATGCACTCAGAGAGATTGAGACTCAAAAGGTTCTTGCAAGATACAAAGTGTAAATAATCAATAATTTTTTTAAAATATTATGTGTATATAGGGAGTGATTAGGAATGATGAGGGATTAAGAATTAGTGATTAGGGATGGTGAGGGTTAATGAGGGAGTGATTAGGGATAATGATGGATTGATTAGAGATGATGAGGGATGGTGAGGGTTAATGATGGAGTGATTAGGGACAATGAGGAATGAGGAGAGAGTGATGAGGGATGAGGAGGAAGTGATTAGGAATGAGGGAGAGACTATGAAAAGGTGAAATTAACACAAATTGGTCATTTAATGTGCTTAAAACATTAATGTGGCATATGCCACCCCAATCACACCACTTTGGTTTGAGTCCAAAGTGAGTGTTTTGTAAACTTCAATTTTCACAAACCTAGGATTCCTATAAATGCCAAGAAGTAATTTGGAAGGCACAAAAACCTAAAAAATAATTATATATTTACCAAAAATGGACATCAATTATAAAATTTATTCCCTAAAATACCTAAGTTCAATACTACAACCCTAAAAATGCCTAAGTTTTGACTAGATCAGATTTTGAAAAACTATCTTCCACATCATAAGACATGTAGTTGTGAGACCAACTCTATAAGATGCAGAGTGACCCTAATTTCTTATATTTTAATAAAAAATGTAAATGTAAACATAAACTTATACTTAAAATTTATTCTATTAAATAATATAAATGTAAATTTATCATTAGCATTTATTTTAGTAAACCACTTGCCCATTCCAATATATCTTTTATGCTTTCTTTATGCAATATGAAGATAACATATACACGCTATAATGCCTACCTATTATTTTCACTAATCATAATGTGTGCATATTTAGGTTCAATGTTTTTGGGCCTATTTTTAAATAATATGCATGTGTTATGGACATTACATGTACATATAATGTCTATAACATGTGTGCATTATAGTAAATGTCCATAGAATTGTTCCCCAACTTCGTACACTTACCCATATTTATGTGAGTATTCATAGAAAGGAAGTTAGGGCATGTAGCTAGAAAGTATGAGTTAGGGCACAATATAACAACATTAATGACAAGTTTCTTTCTCTTAGTATGCCTTATTTTATCTTTTGCTAGATCATGAATGAGATTACTTTATATTTTGCTCTCTTTCCATGAATCAAGTCTTTTGAAATGGAAATGGGTGTGTGTGTTTTAACTGGATGGTATTTGTTTGATAAGTGGGTATATAGACCTATATCAATGTGAAAGTATAGGCATAGAGGTTTATATGTACCTATGTGTGTTATTTGGCTCATTGTTGGTTAATTAATGGTCCAAGAATAGATTCATGAATGGATAATGATTGTATGGCCTTACTATGGAAAATATTTTTGTTTATTTTTATGTTTATATCTTGCTTACTCTTGGAAAAAGAGATCAATTGATATTTGAGATGTTCATTTATTTTAGATTTGGTGGCCTCGTTATGTATATCATGGACACTTGTGTATTGCATTTATAAAATATATCTTAACTATAATTTATGATACTTTTGAAAAATAATATATCTTTCTCTTGTATGACCTGATTTGGGTAGTGTAAAGGCATGTTAGTGTTTTTTTTACTTCATATTTCATGTTAATGCAGATTTAGTGGCATGTAACTTATCTGAGAGTGCAAGATCTTGATTTGTCTATTAAAATCTCATTGAAAATCCTCATAACATATTAATTATTTAGTTTTTATTATAGAATTTGAATCCATATTGTGCTAGTTGAGTTTAGTGAGTATTGGCTAAGTGTAAAAACTATGATAAAATTTATTATGTTATATTATTAATTATTTTTTACTTGTAAATCTAATCTATAAAAAGAAACATTGATGTATTGGAAAATTTATGTATAATTGAACATCTTGATAGCTTTACCCACTTGTTATTGATCATATTCTTAAGATTTTAGTGTTTTTTAACAATATGATTATATCTTTTTCTTGCTTCAATAGTATTTCATATATGATTTTTGGTTTAGATATTTAAATGGCCTTGCCATTAGTTCTTTTAAGTAATTAATCATTTTTTGTCTGAAGCGCATCTTTCTCGAGATGAAATACTAATAGTTTAAATGAATAAACGATTGAACATGTGGTATTAAGTTTTCATATAATATATAATGGGATAATATTTCCCTAATTATGGATTTCATAATTTTTTTCGGCTAAATACATATTATTATGCAATCAACATGAATGTTGATTAGTTGTGCTACTATTTTTATGTAGAGTTTTGAAAATAAGTTATACCATTTGAGTATCATATTTTTTATAGAGATATTAACATCTTTATCTATTGGATGGGTTAATAATAAATAATTATTTAATTCATAATAACTAATGTATGTATGTGGCTCTGCCATGTTTATTAATTAAAATTTCAAATTGATGTGTTTGCCTTTAGTAATTGGGTAAAAAAATATATTTTACAATTTAACTTTTATAAATAATATTTATTATTTGTAATATTTTTTGTATGATCATTTTTCAATTTGGTAGTACCAATAAAATCCTCATATGTACCTATTCTGATTTTGCTTTCTATATCTATTTTTAAGTTTAAATTTCATAAATGAATTGTTCTTTTATAATTAATACCAATAAAATATTAAAAGTTTATTTGGATTAATAAATTATGATCTATCTTTCCTTATAATTTATTGTGAAAGGTATATTATGGCTATATTATTACTAATGCACTTAATATATCAATATCCATACTAATGAGGATCCAAATTTATGGGATGGTGTGAGTAATGGTGATCAATTTCCTCTTCTAGGTACATCTTATCCACACCAAGTTAACTTTATGAGAAATATTTAAATTCAAAGAATTAATATGGAAAAAAACCCGTACCATACATTATAATCATGGAGAAAATAATTGTGTAATACCCCATGTTCTAGTTTAGGGTGTGATTTACTTAATTATGAATGCTCAATTGATATTTTAGTCAAAAAATGGGCACAATATTTTTGATAAACATTGTGAACTGGAAACACTCAATCTACACCATCTAAGAAATAATATTGTAACCCCCTAATGTGTACTTGATAATTTGGTATGGTCTACATCACTTGAATGAAATATCTATTTTAGATTAATAATACATATGACCTAGCATATCACCAAAGGTTATATTATGCACCTTGACTTAGTTATCAATTCTGAAGTAGTGAATTTAAAGATTTATATTTATAATAAAAAGAATAAGGAATAAGTATAAAGTTTGGAATTTTGATTGTATTTCTTAAATTTCATGAACAATATAACTTATCTTAATAAATATTTGATGCAAATATAATTTTTGATAGAGGTTTTGAATTAAAAAAATTGAGTGATATGATCATGGAATCATATTAGGCTTTTGTATGATTATTTTCATTAAAATTTTGTTTTTTATTTGATTAATTCATACCATAATGATTTGATATGGTGGTAAGAAACAAAAATCTACAATAATTCTCAAATATTATGATTATTCTAATTTATTAACTATGAAATATAAATGTAACATAGATTTAAATTTAGAATGATTTTATAACTTCACATTACTACTAATACTTATCTATTGATCAAATATATGGTTAGAAATGTACTAATAATTATTTATTGATTCTTATATTCTAAGTATTGATATTAAAACTTTGAGAAGTGGAATTCTAAAACCAATGTTTATATATGGTTCTACCATGATAACAAGGTTTAGGGTTTTGGAAACTATAATCAAGAATCTAAGGTAAGGAACATCATGATCTTCTAAGTTTTTTTTTATAATATGGATTCATTGTCAATAAAGATATGAAGTTTGAACCATATTCTAAATAGGTAGGATACTCTAACCACTTAAATAGTATTGCAACTACTTATAGATTGTATACTATTATTAATGTAAATAAAATAATATCATTATCTCCTAAATGTAATAATCAGTCCTTTATTTAAACATTTTAAATAAAAATGATGTGACATATAATTATGTTTTGCAATATATATTTGTATATATTTTCATATACTCAATTTGTATAGAATAAGATGATGTATTGGCCATGAAACAACTATATCAATGACTATTCTATGAATTTCAATTTCACATTTAGATATTTAATATGGTGATGGTACTAAATGTCTTCACAACTTGGTTATTTTATAATATATTCCTTGAAAATTTGGAATTTTTTTCCACATACAAAATTAATCAATAAGGGTGGTAATTTGGTATGCTAGTTAGTATTGAAAAGATATTGTATGGGATGATTTATATATAAATGTAAGGTTGGCCTTATGCCAATGTTTAAATTATCTATATATTTTTAAATGAGATTATAAACAATGCTTATATAGTTAACAAATTATATACCGTGTAATAGATATAAAACTAAGAGAAATTAATTAAAGCCATGATCATTGTTTTTGAAGGAAGCATTACCATTGCATGGTAGATCATTATTTATTGGAACACAAATTAGTAGTGGTTTTGGTACTTTTAAGGCCCAAAAAACAAGTATTATATCTTCCTCTAATAGTGGAGGATGTGGTAAGTGTTTACTCAACATAAACTAGAAATAAGTGTTATAAGAAACCTTTTGCCTTAATCTTAATTTAAGGATTGTTGTAACATACTAAAAGAAGGAAATTTTGAATTATAAAAATTGTATTATACCTTTTTTTGTAATGTATAATGGACTAAGATATGTAAAAATGTATGTATTTTCCTTATCTTATTGAGGACATGATAACACGCAAGCTTAACAATATTTTTCACCATAAAAGGTATTAAATCATTAGGTTTTTTTACAGAATAGATTTTCGACCTTACTTTGCAATGGAAGTATAATTATACATTAAAATTGACATGATTTACACTACCAAAGAATGT
The DNA here is from genome assembly GCA_037957365.1 of Torreya grandis. Taxonomy (NCBI): domain Eukaryota; kingdom Viridiplantae; phylum Streptophyta; class Pinopsida; order Cupressales; family Taxaceae; genus Torreya; species Torreya grandis. The sequence goes on from JARHVA010001609.1 coordinate 1,123,154, forward strand.
ACTATGTTTAGCTATAAGTGTAATTTTGATACTTTGACTTCTTATATATGATAGCCCAATTATTTTAGGATGTGATATGTTATTTGATAGGAAATTCATTTAAAATTGTGTGAACCCAATTCAACTTCTTAATGTGATTTAGTTATTATAACCTATTTTTAAGTAGTTGATACTTAGTTTTTCTTAATAAATAAGTGTTTGCATTTATACACAAAGGATTTCAAATTGATCATTATGCATGTAGTATCTTGATAGGGAGAATGCCTATATGCAAATGCTACAATGGATCTTTGTGATAAAACAAGTGGATGACATTACTATCCTTAATAAGTACATTATTTATCATATAATTATCTTATTTTTAGGTTCAGTCAAGTAACATGACAATGAATCTTACTATGTTATATTACATTAATAAAAAATTTCAATTACAAGTATTAAAGAACATTAAGAAACCCTTAAAGGTAATTCCTTATAAACTTGAGTATAGTCAATATGAAGTTTTTAAACTTATAAGGTATCAATATTGGAAAGAAGGCATCCTACCAATAGAAGATAATACATTGAATCCGTAACCCACATGTTCTAGGATTAGAACTTGAACTTCAAGATGGTTTAATAACTCTATCCAAAAGGACTATCAAAGTTGTTAAGTGATTGTACTTCAAGTCACAACTATGAATAAAAAACTAGGGTGGTTTGTGAAGGTGAATCTCAAATTTCGTATCAAAGCCTAGGTTTCAATGCTAGGGATCTCTAAGAAATTATTGATTCTATAATAGATCTCTAGATTCAACACTAGAGGCCTCTAGGATTGAAAAACAATTTGGGATCAATTATTACATGCATTCATTAGGAAAAGGGTGAGTTCACAAAATGGTAATGTTGATTGTTTTATCTTTATTAGGAATGGTCAATGATAAACTAAATGTTGAATTCCTTGGAGAACATAAGACCCAATTGGGAAAGGGTAGTAATACCTACAAATAAGGTGAATAAGTTTAGAGCGGGCAAGGTACATTCAAGTTTTGATTGAATTAATGGGATTATATAATTTGTAAGCAACCAACCTCATAATGTTCATTTGAAGTCCTATATTGTAAAAGTTGGTAATTCTATTAGGAGAAGATAAGAGCTCATTGGTAAAGACACTAGAAGTAATTATAATGATTAAGCCTTGGGGAACATAATTTGTAAGTCCCAATTGGAAAATACGGTAAGACCAATAGGCAAATAATGGAAGCATATGTAAGTCAAAATTGGTAAAGATAGTAAGTCCATTAGGCATCGAATGAGATCTCTTTTCTAAAAATACCATAAGGACAATATGAACATAATTTTTGAGGTAACAAGATAAAATGGAAAATGAAATTGAAAACAACTTGAATGGTCCCTAAATATAAGCCCTGATTAGCGGAGATTGTAAGACCAACATCCAGGGTATAAAATGTAAGATTTGATTGGTAGTTATTGTCACACCAATAGGAATGATATAAAATGTGAAACGTGATTGGTAAATATGGTAAGAACAATAGGCAATATATAAATGTAAGACTTAATTAGTAGAGATTGTAAAACTAATAGGCATACATGTAAGACCTATTATGGCAAACCCTTTAAAACCATTAAATAGGGATAAAAATTCACTGGGTAAATTCCTTTATTGTTAAGTTAAAAAATAAGTTATTTGAAAAAAATAGTAAGAAAAAGATAGGTTTTTTAGGTTTCGAGTCAATCTGATTTGAAATTGTATGCCTTAATTGAGACTTACAATGTCAAGTCCAATATAAATATAGCTATAGTAATGATTTGTATAGTTTGAAATAAACTTTTTTAAATGTAGAATAAGCCTCAAAATGATATGAACTTCTCTTAAAATGAATACTTCAAGGTTATAGGAAGCATAAATAGTGATATTCATTCATAAAATGTAATGATAGAGGTATGTTTTTTTTCTAATTCTCAATTTGTTAGCCCTAATTCCAACATCAAAAAGTTTGAAGTTGATAAAAAAATTATTCCATGTAGGAATTATCCCTTGTGCATCAATTAAATATAATTTAAATAAGTTGGTTCGAAGAGCCATTTGCCTGAAATCATTATGTAAGGCATCAAGAAGGTGCCTCTTATAAGGGGAAGAGGATATAACAACCCCCATATTTTACCTTACAATTCCTTGTTATGACAAGCACTAAGGTGTAATAGGGGAAATAAAATTATTTAAGTGAAGTGTAACTTTGTTACATTCGATAATGTGCCTTTTTAATAAAGACTTGGTTGTGAGGTCATGGTCTATTAATTTTTCAATTATTTAGAATTAACACATCAAAATGTAAATTACGATGTTTGAGTTAACTTTTTTTTGTGGTGTGGAACTTTGCCTAAGAGGAAAGGAAAAAAACTAATTGATAGTTAAGATTAACAATATACTCTGGCCTTTATATTATTTTGATTTGAAATTATTTAACAAATATATTAATTAAAATAAATTAATAATCTTATTGATAAATGACCTAACTAGGAGGGGGGATTCAAATCTAGTATTAAAAGGTTTGTAAGGAGTAACCTAGTTATATTATAGAAACAAAGATTAAAATCCCTAACTTTGTGGCCAAGTTCAGTTTGGTGATAACAAAAATTAATAGTCATTTATGGATAAGCCACTAAATTTGTGCGTAGACCTTGATCATTGGTAGTGATTATTTTTTTAAAAGGTTTTAAAAAATGTTTGATAAAGTAAATAGTAAAAGTGAATGGATAAAGTGTTTCATGATTTTTAAATGATTTCATTTGAACTTCTTAAACTAGGGTTTCATGGGAACTATTTAGATTATGTACAACTAAGGTATTAGTCTTTATTATTTTACCATTATTCAGTTTATGAATTTAGTTTTGGGGAAAAAACTGAAGGCATGAGAATTGCATAGTTATAAGGAAGGTAATATTTTTTTCTCTAGTTAATTTAGTTAAAGTCATAATGATCAGTATAATGGAAACCTTAGCCTTCATTTTGTTGTTACATGCTTGTGTATGTGCATGCACTCTCATGTGTGTAAGTGGTTATAAAAATGAATTTATGGCATGCAACTTAAAAGTATGAATTATGGCACAATCTAACAACATTGATGATGAATTTATATCTTTAGGCATACCTCCCTTTCCATTTTTATAGATCATAAATGAGCTTGATTTCTATTTTTCTCTCTTTCTTTGAATCTTATTTGTTGAAATTGAAATGGGTGTGGGTGTTTTTCACTAGATGGTGTTTTTTCAATAAATGGTTATAACAACCTATACCAATGTAAGAGCATATGCATAAAGGTACGTACTCACTTGTGTGTGTTGTATGACTTATTTATAAACTTTGAATAGTACATATATGGATTCATGACTGGATAATGGTTGTATGACCTTATTATGGATTAAATATTCTTTTAATTTTATGTTTGTCTCTTCCTTACTCTTGGTAAAAGTGATTAGTTTATATCTAATATTTTCATTTCTTATGGATTCATATCATGGGCACTTGTATATTTCATTTATAACCTCTATCTTAACTATATTTTATGATATTAAAAAAAAAAATGAATCTTGCTTGTTTATGACTATATTTTGGTAGTGAAAAGACATGTCAACATTCTGTTGACTTCATAATTCATGTTAATGCATATTTTATGGCATTTAGCTTATGTGAGAGTGAAAAATCTTATTTTGTCTATTGAAAGCTTATTACAAATCCCTATGACTTATAAATGGTTTAGTTTTTCTTGCAAGATTTTGATTCTTATTTTACTAATTGAGATCAACGAGTATTGGTTAAGTGTAGAAATTATGGAAACATTTAGTACATTATTTTATTAATTGTTTCTTAAATACATGTTGATAAATCTATGGATAACTATGCATGTTGATAAATGTTCTTGTTCTCATGCCCAAGGTTTTAGTATTTTTTAAGTAAATTGATTCTATCTTATCTTCGATAATTAATGCATGATGTTTGGTTTAGCCATTATTTGGCCTGGCCATCAATTTTTTAGAGAAGCTAATTAGTTTTTCAAGTGAAACTCATTTTATTTAATATGAAATACTAATAGTTTAGATGAATAACTTATTGAGCACCTAGTATTAGGTTTTCATATATTCTATAATGGGAGAATATTTATTTGACTATGGATCTCACAAGTTTTTGCATTTGTATATAGTTTAATATATAATTATCATGAATGTAGAGTGGTTGTATTTATATTTTAATATGGAATTATGAAAATATGTTATTCTATTTGAGTATCATAATTTTTATAGACATATTAATGACCTATTTATTTTATATATGAATCATGAAGAAATAATTTTCCAATTCTTGATAACTTATGTATGTATGTGGCTCTATCATATTTGTTTATTTATCTTTTTATAATAGTTTGATTACATTTAATAATTGGGAAAGGAAATATACACTACATTTTAATTTATACCAATAAAATTTATATTTACAACATTTTTTGTATGAGAATTTATTTTTTTGCTAATACCAACATGATTTTCATATTTACTCTTGTGCTGATTTTAATTTCTAAATATTTTCACATGTATAAACCTCATGATTTGTTCTTCATAATAGACACCTAGAAAACATTAAGGGTCTATTTCAATTAATAAATGATGACTATTATCTACTTACAAGATTTGGTGAAATGGATAATAGGGATATATTTTTACTCATGCACTTGATCTATTTAGATCCATACTAATGAGGATCTAAATTTATGAGATAGTGTGAGTTATGGTGATCAATTTCATCTTCTAGGTACATCTTTCCTACACCATGGTCATTATATGGGCTATCTTTGAATTGGAATAATTTTATAGGGAAACAAACCTTTACCATACATTATAATCATAGAGAAAATGCATGTATAACATCCCTAGTCTAGTTTAGGGTGTGATTTACTTTTGAAAACTCAATTGATGTTTTGGTCAAATTGGCATAATTTTTTGTGATAAATATTAAATATTGGAAACATTCGGTCTACATAACTAAGTAAGAATATTGTAACCCCTTACTATGTATTTCAAAATTGGGATGGTTTTTAGCCCTTAAATGAAATATGTGTTCTAGACTAGTAATATATATGACTCAACATGTCAATAGATGTGCTATTATGCACCATAACCCAGTAATTAATTCTAAAGTAGTGGAATGTATTTCATTATGGGGTTTCATAAGGTTTGAATATTTGGAGCTATGATTAAAATAATTGAGAAGTGTAAATTTTGGCATTTTAATTGTGTGCTTAAATTACATGAAGGGTGTAACCAATCCTAATAATTAGTTAATACAAATATAATTTTTGGTACAAGTTTTAAATTAATTTTATAAGTTATCTGTGATTATGGATTCCTTCTAGGTTTTTATATGATTGTGACAATTAAATTTGGTTGATTTTTTATCAAGTCACACCCTAATGATTTGATGAGATGGTGAGAAATAAATCCATATACTAAACCTCAAACATGATGATTGTTCTAATATATTATTTATAAAACATGCTTGTAACTTATATGCAGAATGTTAACATTGGTTTAGGTGTAGAATGCCCTAATAACTTCACATGACTCCTAATACTATTATACTAATCAAATAGATGGTGGGAAATGTACTAAGCATGTTCTTTTATGATTATATTCTTAAGATCCACCCCCCTCCTCCCCCAACACACACACACAGGTAGAACTATACAACTAATGTTTACACATGGTTTTACCAGGATTGTAGGGTAAAGGGTTTTGGAATTTAACCTCAAATATTTAAGGTTATTATTCCAAGTAGTTGTGCTAATATGGATTCCTACCTAAGAAAAATATGGATTTTGAACCTTGTTTGAATAAATAGGATACTCTAACTACTCTTGTAGTATTGTGACTGCTGGTAGGTTTTCTACCATTATTAATTTAGAGAAAATAATCGTATTCTCTCCTAAGTTTAGTACTCAATCCTTTAGTTTAACTTTATTAGCACAAATGATGTGGAATGTAATTTTATTTTACGGCATAAGTATATACATAAACTTATATATATTTGAATATACTCAATTTGTACAGGATGAGCCAATGTACTCTCCATGAAACAATTATATCAATCATTATTCTATGACTATCACATTCATATATTGAATATGGTGATGGAACTAATTCCATTCACAACCTGGTATTTTTCTAATATATTCATTGATAATTTGGAAACATTCTTGTCCTCCACAAAGTGGTTCAATAGGGGTAATAATTTGGTATTCTAATTTTTATTTTAGAGTTATTGTATGAGATGTTGTTGCATATAACTCTAAGGTGGAACTTTTCGAGAGTTGAAATGATCTATAACTTTTTGTATAAGACCCAAAAAAATGCTTGTGGAGTTAATAGACTTAGACCTTACATTGAATCTGGAACTACGACGAATTCATTAAATCCTTGATCACTGTTGAGGTAAGCAACATTACCATTTCAATGTAGATCATGTTGTTTAGTGGAACATAAAGTAGCAATGGTTGTGGGAACTTTCAGGCCTAAGAAACAAATATTAGATCTTGATCTATTAGGGGATGATGTGTTAAGTGTCTTTTCAACACATATATAAATAAGTGTCATAAGAAACCCTCTAACCTGACCTTAGTTTAAGGATTGATGCAACATACCAAGGGAAGGAAAACGTAAATTGTAATGATTATGTTATACATCTCCTTATAATATATAATGGACTAATATATTTAAACTTGTAAGTCTTTTCTTTGTCTTATTGAGAGCATGATAACACATAGGCTGAAGAAGATGTTTTTCCATACAAGGTATTAAATCATGATGTTTCTACCAAAAAAGGTATTGGATGTTACCTTGCAATGGAAAGATTGTTATACATTTAGATTGACATGATTTCGATTGCCTAAAAATGTACTAATTTTAGTTGTAAGTTTAATTTTATTAATTTATGCTATGATTTCTTATATATAATAACCATGTTATTGTGAATTATACTTTGTTATTTGGTAGGCAATCCACTTGAAGTTGTGTGAACCCATTTCAACTACTTAATGTGATTTCATTCTTATAATCTAGTTACAAATATCTATTTATCAACTTTCCTCAATAAATAAGTGACTGCTCTTAGACCCAAAGGATACCAAAATTATCCTCATGTAGGTACTATCTTGATAAGGAGAATGCATACATTTAAACCTTGCAATGTCTCTATGTGATAAGACAAGTGAATGAGATTCCTATCTTTACAAAGTACATTATTTGTCTTATAACTACCTGTTTCAAGTGCCAACAAGTAACGTGATAATGATGATTGCTCTATTATATTACACTATTAAATCTTGTCAAATACAAGTACTAAAGAATATTTATCAACCCTTAGACTTCATTTCTTACATAAGATTAAGATAGTCAATATAAGACTTATAAACCTCAAGGGTATAAATATTGGAAAGAGGGCATCCTGTCAATAGAAGATAATACGGCGAATAAATAACCCATAGGTCCCAAGATCAAGAACCTGAACTTGAAGGTAGTTTAAGAAATCTATCCACAGTTGTCATTTGATTTTAATTCAAATCACTATCAAGAAAATAAAATAAAGGTGATTTTTGGAGGTGAACCTTACATTTTATGGGTCGGCCCATACATTTCACATTTTGGTGGCATGATAAATTACCCCAAAAATCCTATGTAAATAAACAATGGGTCTAATGTTTGTTTTCCCATCTATCATCATCTAACATTCATCAAGCAAGCACTAAGTAAATAATATTCTATCACTTGCACATTGAAAATAATTGTTCTAAATCTCCCAAATCATAAATTAGTCACAAGAAGTAGGTCCTAACCAAATCCAAAGTAAATAATCCAATTAAGGTACCCATTGTCAAGTGTGATAAGCATGTTTGGTGGGTAATGTAATAAGCATGTTTCTTGATGCTTATATTCTAAAAATTGAATATATATATATATATATATATATATATATATATATATATATATATATATATATATAGAGAGAGAGAGAGAGAGAGAGAGAGAACTGGAACTATACAACTAATGTTTATATATGGCTTTTCCACGAGAATAGGGTAAAGGGTTTTGGAATTTAACCTCAACTATTTAAGTTTAGAAACATTATGATATTCCAAGTAGTGTTAATATCCATATTCTTTGCCAATAAAAATATGAAGTTTTAACCTTATTCAAATAGATATGATACTCTGACCACTTTTGTAGTATTATGACTTTTGGTAGGTTTTATACCATTATTAATTAAGAGAAACTAATTCCATTGTCTCCTAAGTTTAGTACTCAATCCTTTAGTTGAACTATGTCAATACAAATGATGTGGAATGTAATTTTGTTTACGATATAAATCTATACATAGACTTCTATATATTTGAATATACTCAATTTGTACAAGATGAACCAATGTATTTACCATGAAATAATTATATCAGTCATTATTCTATGAATATCACATTTAGGAATTGAATATGGTGATGGAACTAAATCCATTCACAACCTGGTCTTTTTTTAATGTATTCATTGATATTTTGGAAATGTTATTTTCCTCATACAAAGTGGTTCACTGGTGATAATTTGGTGTGCTAGTTCCTATTTTAGAGCTCTTATATGAGATGTTATGCATATAACTCTCAGAGTTGAAATGATCTATAACTTTTTGGATAAGACCCAAAAAAATGCTTATGGAGTTAACAAACTCTAGACCCTATATTGAATCTATAACTAAGACAAATTCATTAAAGCCTTGATCATTGTTGGGGAAAGCAACATTACCATTTCAAGGTAGACCATTATTTAGTGGAACACAAAGTAATAATGGTTGTGGGACTTTCAGGCCCAAGAAACAAATATTAGATCTTGCTCTATTAAGAGATGATATGCTAAGTGTATTTTCAATACATATAGAAACAAGTATTGTAAAAAACCCTCTAATGTGATCTCAGTTTAAGGATCAAGATGAAACATACCAAGGGAAGGAAACCCTAAATTATAATGAATCTTTTATACATCTCCTCGTAATATATAATGGACTAATATATCTAAACTTGTAAGTCTTTTCTTTGTCTTATTGAGGGCATTATAACACATAGACCTAAGAAGATGTTTTACCATGCAAGGTATTAAATCATGATGTTTCTACCAAAAAAGGTATTGGATGTTACCTTGCAATGGAAGCATTGTTATACATTTAGATTGACATGATTTAGACTACCTAAGGATGTACTATTTTTAGTTGTAAGTGCAATTATTAATTTATACTTTAAATTATTATATATGGTAGCCATGTTATTGTAAATTATGCTCTATTATTTGATGGGAAATTCACTTGAAGTTGTGTGAACGAATTTTAGCTACTTAATGTGATTTCATTCTTATAACCCAATTTCAAGTAGCTACTTCTCATCTTTCCTTAATAAATAAGTGACTGCTCTTAGACCCAAAGGATATCAAAATTATCCTCATGTAGGTAGTACCTTGATAAGGAGAATGCCTACATGCAAACCTTGCAATAGATCTATGTGATAAGACAAGTGAATGAGAATACTATCCTTACAAGGTACATTGTTTATCTTATAACTACCTATTTCAAGTGCCAGCAAGTAACGTGATAATGATGTTTACTTTGTTATATTACACTATTAAATCCTGTCAAATACAAGTACTAAAGAACATTAATCAACCCTTAGAGTTAATTTCTCACATAAGCTAAGTATAGACAATATAAGACTGATAAAACTCAAGGGTATCAATATTGGAAAGAGGGCATCCTGCTAGTAGAAGATAATACAGTGAATACATAACCTATAGGTCCTAGGATTAGGAACTTGAACTCAAAGGTGGTTTAGGAACTCTATCTAGAGTTGTCATGTGATTTTAATTCAAGTCACTATAAATAAATTAAAAATCAAGGTGGTTTTTAGAGGTGAACCTTACACTTTATGGGTCGGCCCATACATTTTGCATGTTGATGATGTGAGAAATTACCCCAAGAGTCCTATATAAATACACAAAAGGTCTAAAGTTTAATTTTCCATCTATCATCATCTAGCATTCATCAATGAAGTAATAAGTAAATCATTTTCTATGACTTGCACATTGAGAATCATTGTTCTAAATCTTCCAAATCATAAATGAGTCACAAGAAGCAAGTTCTAACCAAATTTGAAGTACATAACCCAAGGCACCCATTGTCAAGTGTCGAAAGCTAAATCACAAGATCGCATACATATATCTAACCGAGAGAACTACATGCACTTTAAACCTTCTTCAGAGTATTAAAATGTACGCATCGTTGAACCAATTAGTGAAGAGTGGTTGGGGTCAATTCAATTGATCTTTTATCTCCTTTTATAAACCCAAATATAATGTAAAAAATGGAACTAAAGTTTGAAGTGATAGAGACATGTTTTATGAATTTACACACATAACAGATTGTTGAGATCATATTAAAAAACAAAATGTTACATCCAAAAATGTTACACAATTAATTTCAATTCTTATAAAATAAATTTTATTGAATTTAAAAAAATTTGAAGTAATATTAAAAGCCCACACATAATAAAATTTTAAGTATTTGTCACTCATAATACATACAAATTATTCAATAAACGATTCAATTGATTGTGATTATGACAATTATAGCTAAATTTTGTAATATTTAATATATATCTTTAATATAGTTATACACGGCACAATACTGCAAGCTCACACATATTAAAACTATATATATTTGTCGCACTCAAAATCCCATACAGATTATTCAATACTTGACTTAACTTGTCGACACGATAGATTAGCGAGGAATTAATGAGGAACGCCGTTTAATGGATCCGATTTGGAAATTTGTGTGATGTCATGGATAAACCTGTTCAGGTTGAGGAAAGAAGACCCTCCGTGTCCGACTGCTTTAAGGGCACCCTCCTTCAGCTTCACCGCCCTTGCTCTCATTTCCTCGCTTTGCATTAAACTCCTTACGCCATTTTCGACGTCCTCCCTCGTCACCACCTTATTCCCATCCACGTCCACACCCTCAAACGTCATTCCGATCTTCCATACATCCTCAGCGAAACGGCAATTCAGAAACTGATCGGCAAAATAAGGCCATCCGAGCACTGGAATTCCCATGCTAATGCTCTCAAAGCACGAGTTCCATCCACCGTGCGTCACAAACCCTGCAACTGAAGGGTGAGACAGCACCTTCGACTGGGGCGCCCATTTCACAAGGAACCCGCGATCCTTTGTCCTCTCCATGAACCCCTCCGGTAACACGGCAGCCTTACCTCCTGCAATATCCTTTCGCAGCACCCACAGGAAAGGCTGCTGGCTATTCTCCAACCCTAAAGCCAGCTCTTCCAACTGTTCGTTCGATTTGACGGCGATGCTGCCGAAGGAAACGTATATCACAGAAGCCGGCTGTTGCTCGTCCAGCCATTTGAGACACCCCTCGTCCTCCTCCTGAAGACTCATGCGCCTATTCATATCTCTCCCTTCCAAGAAATTGGGAAGAAACACGGGACCCACCGCCAGAGCAGGACAGCCATTGATGGACAGTGCACTTACAGCTTCTGCCCCTTCCAACTCCTCGAACGTGTTCACCAGAACGTAGTTGCCCTTATTTTGTATTTCCGACTCGCGGAGAGCCCATTTGTATAAAAACTCCGATGTGTCGGCAGCCCGATAGAAGGAAAACAGGTCGCTCGGCCACAAACACGGCAGATTACCCGGCAAACAACCGATCATTTTCTCCGTTCTTCTGCCTTCCTCCACTGGAATCATACATCAAGTCTATTACAAATTTTTTAAAGCAGTCAAAATAATATTAAAGGTTCCTATGTCTTTGACAAATTTTCTAAATATGCCCTACCTTTGGCGGGAATATGTCCCTGCGATAGGAGGAAGTTGGCGTTGCTCTGAGCAATCGACGAAGCTGCGCACATAGTCCAGAAGATGACTCTGGGCACTCCCAAATTGTTGGCCACCTGGTGCGTGCAAGCCATGAAGTTCTCGCTGATAATGCATGTGATGGGAGGGACGTCCTCTGATAAACTGCAAAGGAGGTGATTCTGCAACGCGGGGCCTAACTTTTCCATCGCATTTACATACTCCCCAAGATCGGCAAGGCGACCGTGATCTGGCGGCAACCCATCTGGAATAGTCATAAATCGAAACCTGGATGCTTCCTCCTGCTTGCCATGAGCAGCTGTCGTGATGCACTTGTGGCTCCACTCCGTGTTCACAAAAGTAATGAAAACGCCCCTTGAAGATAAGAGCTGGGCCAGATTCATTAGAGGATTTATACTGCCTTGCGCAGGGAAGGGCACCATGACTGCGTGCAAACCATTTCGCTCTCCTGAAATCGTCATATCTTCTTCTGTGTCGATTCTGATCGGGAGAACTGGCGTGTATTTTATCACCGACTCGATGCAATGGCCCACTTCTTTATTTGAAGCTATGCCAAACCCTAATTGTCAAGCTATACCATACAGAGTAAATGTAAAAGCTCAACTAAACCATTCCATATTTAAAGCTGTACGGAACTATTAAATATTTTAGTTGTTCTTTATCGTGGCTTAGATGAACCTTTAAAGGCTTTCGCATGCAATTTCTGTGGACGTTTCGTCTAATATATTAATCAATATATTTGATTGATTTGGAGATGGAAGAGGTATAAAATGATAATTTGCTAATAAATCTCCACCTAATTGCTGTGTCTAATAAATCTCCACCTAATTGCTGTGTCGAGCTTATAATGATTGATATGGGATTTCATTGTTTAAGAAAAATAATTACGAAATTAAAATCCGATACCATCCCGTAGCACTTAAAAAATGAGCGTGTATTTTTGGATTAAGTTTTATGGACGCTGTGGGGTTTTTTTAATATCGTGTTTTTTTTTTTCCTTCTCTAACTTTTTTTTTTTTTTTTTAATAATGATATTTTTTTATGACCCTTCACAACCATATAAGTTATATGGGTGTATCTGTTCTCCTAAATCATGCAGTACTATATTTTCAATATTTTTATTCATTTAATATTAATTCATAAATTAATAAAATTGTAATTGTAATTTAATTTTTTTTAATCAATATACTTTATAAAAATCGTAAATATCAATTAATCAATCAATAAAAATATTAAGATAAACATTAAAATTTTAAACAAAGTTTATAATTATTTATTTAATTCATTATTTAATTATCTTAATAAATTACAATGCAATACTCATGCAAGAGTTATGTAATTAGACTTAAAAGATAATTTATATGTTTGTGTTTTAAATATTATAAAAATAATTACATTAAGAAGTATTTTTATAGTCGTATTTGAAAGGATGTTTGAAAGTTGTAATGGTGTGAGTGTATTCATTTTTAATAGTCTAACATTTTAAAAAATTAATTTTCAATAAATATAAAAGTTTAAAGGCCAACATATTTAAAAAAAATACTTGTAATAGCTGTAAAAGATAATGATGTGATAAAAAGAGCCCGTACTTTGATTAAATCCAGAAAACCTAGATGGTTTTATAATTGATCTTGGATTCCCCTTATGAAAGGGTTCATGCTCGAATCTAGGTTGATTATATAACAGTAGGATTTTAAGGAAATCGTAAAACTTGACGTCATACAAATTGAATGTAATGTTTATGCAAAAAAAGTATACAAAAACTAGCCATCTGTATAAAAATTTGATTCACACAATTGGATAAAATCAAAAACATAATTATACATTCATCACAACTACTTATAGTATACATGGAAAACAATGGAAATCATAAGAAATAAGATAATTTTTCTCCAACTTTTTGTAAGAGCCTCCTTTGAAAGCGTCTCTCAACTCACATATTTTCCTCTTCATCTATCCCTATTCTTTTCCTATCATCTTTCTCTTCACTATTTCTTCCACCTCTCATCTCTCCACAACATCATTCATTGCAATCCCAATCTTTCAAATATGGTTCACAACACCCTATTTATTTGTTGCTCTATATAGAAATGCCAATAAATCATGGGAACCCCTACACAAATGCTTTCTAATGTGGATTTCCATCCAATATGAGTTAATAAAAACCTCCCAAAAAATGTATGATAGAACACTTCTATATGACATGGCCAGCTGACAAAGAAACTTTATCCCTTCACTTTGTCCCCAAATGCCATAGGCAACACAACACAAGCCCCTTGAATGAGGTTTGGATGAATAGCCCATATAAAGGGCTACTTGTTCGGCTTTTAATCCATGTAAACTCCAAAAGATCCATGCCAGATATAAAAACTACACTTCTAGAGCATACATAAATTACCGAACCAGGGATTTGATTATCTAACCATTGCACACAATATTTTTATTTAGTAAATATGCTTGCAATAAACATAATGAATAATTATTTAATTTCTTCTATTGTTGTTGTCATAAAGAGTATCATTGTGTATGTTTCGACTGTTTAGATTTAATTTCGGATTTCATAGTGGATAGATAGACACCCAAAGTATCAAAACAATATTAAACTATGGAAACATAACATAAATCGTTCAACCTTTTTGTATCATGTACATGAATGGACGATGATTTAATGCGTTTCTATTCGTAATTATCAATTAAAGTTTTTAATCATTATTTATTTATTTATTTTATAGGTATTTGCTTTTTGATTAGAGCTATGAACCGGTCTGAGACACAATCGAGATTCTAGATCTCCAAGTGATCTCTATCACATGTATTGGAGATACCAATAATGGCCACAACCAACTCAAGAAATCAACAATGGTCATAACCAGTGCAAGAATACTAATATATGGCTATAATCGATCTGAGAATAATATTGATGGTCACAATTGATTTGAAATACCAATGTCGGTCACATCTGACCTCAGATACCATAGTAAAATTTGAACTTGGTTAGGACTTGAAACAACCAAACCACTTTACCAACTCAATCATATTTCATTAATAATCACCTTTTATTTATTAAGAAGGATGTTTTTATATATATAATTTCATTTGATAAAAGGAATATAAAAATTTATTCTTAAAAAATCTAATTACATGCTTCTGCCAAGAAATAAAATATTTGTATAAGTACAAAGGATGACATCTATTATGTTAAGGGATTAATTCAGTAATTATTTTATACTACAAGAAATAAACTGGTATAAGTAATATGTGAGAAAAGAATGTTAGTAAGTGTGAAAGTCGACAACCATTTCTATATCTCATAATAATTAATTAATAATAAACTTTAATTTTATATTTATTTAATTATTTTATTATCTTTAACATTTTTAATGGATTTTCTATTTTAATATCAGAAATATGTTTTAATTTTATTAACTATTTCATTGTTTTGTTTCATTATTGAGCTCTAAATATCACACTTTATAAAGGAGGAGGCATTAAAGAGTACGAATATATGTACTTTACTCCTCCAAAATATAGGATATGTGCAAGGCATGACTTTTTGAAACTATGTAGTCAATTAGAAAATAAAGTTTCTTTATTTTTGAACTTCATTGAATCCATCACGCTCACACACTTCGTCACACCTTAAGCTAGAGGATTTGTTTGTTATGTGCATTTGCACTACTTGAATTGAATTGGTACTGCCCTTATTATGTAATAAAATAAAGGCCGTAATTCAAGTAGGGGCATAATTGAATATTTATGTTTTGTGATTTTACATATATTTTTATAAATATTTTTAATTCACATAAAAAGACGATTTAAT
Source organism: Torreya grandis (assembly GCA_037957365.1). Taxonomy (NCBI): domain Eukaryota; kingdom Viridiplantae; phylum Streptophyta; class Pinopsida; order Cupressales; family Taxaceae; genus Torreya; species Torreya grandis. The sequence goes on from JARHVA010001609.1 coordinate 1,138,941, forward strand.
ATAATTTTTTTGGTAAATGTGTTTTGTGTTTGGATGTAAGTAATATAATTTGGTGTTTAGGTGTAGATTTACATTTACAATTTACTTGATCTAAGTTCAAATCTTATAATAAAAAGATTGGGTATTTTGTGTCAAGCAAACTAAAAAACTGTTGATCTAAGTAAATATATACTTAGCACTTCTAGATTTATCAAAACCATAATGTTGCCTCCTTTTACTATTTGTTCTAACTGGAGTTGTAACATTTAACATTGGCGTGCCAACAATACATACAACCTTGCAAATGTATATATGTTAGGTACATTTCGATTGATGAGATAAGCTTTACAAGGTAAAAGATGCTTCAAAATATAGATTATCGACCATGTTAAGCATTTCAAGAAATTGTTGATATATACGTTGGTGGAAGGTTTATAATTTTCATTGGGGATTTGAGACAATTTCCTCATATAATGGATAAATCTTCATGTGCAAACACAACAAAAGAAAAAGTATTATGGAAAAAAATTGGAATTATTGTTACACTAGACAAGGTTTTCAAACAACAAGATCAAAGTGAATTAGAAAAATAATTTTGACAGTTTCTAATAAATGTAAGAGATGTCCTTTTTAGAGGAACAAATATATACATGAGCATAAATATCATAAACTTATATATATATATATATATATATATATATATATATATATATATATAATGTTGTGTTGCTCTCTATTTCTCATTTTAATATTGTATTAAATGAATAATATATATAAAATATATTTTTATAAGTGATAAATATTTATCGTTATTTTAAACAGAAAAGATGTTAAGAGATCATTTTCGAAGTGCCTATTCAATATATATAAAAAAAAATATAATATTAATTTTTTAATTTAAAAAATAAAAAATTATGTAAAAATAAGAATTGATATTTAATGTTAATATTTATATTTTACTATTAAGAAAAATTATACAATAAATATTTAAAAATAATATATATATTTTTAATTAGTTAATGAATATAAAATTGACAATTGTGAACTCTTATTTTTAAGACTATTTTTTATTATTATTTAAATCATAAAGTGACAGTGACATTACAAACGCCTAAAGGGACGCGGTCACATCTAGAGCTGGATATTATAATCTGTCTGAGACTGTATATTACAGTTCAAAAGTTAACCATGCCATGCATACTTCCAGCCCAAAATAATATTAAAACATAAACGTTTTTAGCGCCCTTTATTTTATATATATATATATATATATATATATATATATGACATAAAATACTGTTAGTTATTGGAATAAAGGCTACCTTTTAATATAAAACCATTAGTTTTAAATTGTTTTTACAGGTTATGAAAAGAGCCACATAGCTGTCCATAAATTTTAATTTCATAGCAATGATTAATTTGGAATCCGATACATTACACCTAATGTGGATCTCTTCAATAGTTTAATCTTCGTGGTCGGAGATGTAGGGTTCTCATGATTATTAGAGCAGGTAAGTTGGTTCATTTTATTTAGGGAAAGGGGACTATTTAGTTGGGACTTTTGATTTTAAAGTTTATATTTTTTTAATGCGTAATTATTTTTTAATTGAAATAGCTAATCGATTTGGAATATAATTACGGGTCAGATTTTTAAGCAATTATTTATTTTATATATTAGATATATTGAATAGTCAACAGAGTTGAAAATATCATCAATGGTTACAATCGATTTCGAGAATATTATAACATTTATAACATGTTTTGATATATTGGATAGTTAACAAGGTCGAGAATACCATTAATGGACATAACTGAGCTTGAGAATACTACCAATGGCCATAATTGACCTAAAAATACCAACAACAGTGATAACCAACCTCGAGAATAATACCAATAGCCACAACTGACCCAAAAATACTAACAACATTCATAATCGACCTCGAGAATACTACCAACAATGACAACCAACACCACCCACAACTAACCTTGAGAATACTAACAACATCTATATATAACCTCATATGCCTTAATAAAATCTAGATTTGCGCAGAACTTGAAACAACCAAACCACTTTCCTAACTCACTTACGTATTAGGTGTTCCACATTTTTAAAAATACATCACATTATAATTTAAAATTTCGTATTTATATAATTTAACATTTTATTAATTAAAATAAATCTTCAAAAGAATTTTCAACGTTTCTTTGAAATCTACGACAATTTATGTAACTTTTTTTCGTTTTATAAATATAATCAATAATTAAAATCCAAATATTTAATTATTTTTATAAATTTAAGCAATAATAATAAAAATAAATACTAGATTAATTAAAAAATTTGTACACGATAAGCTTGTGCAATATAAAAACAAAACTTGATATGACAGATTAATAATTTATGCACATTGTCAGTCAATAATTGAAATTTGATTTTATTGGGAATTGGATTGTGTTGACGCGGAGTGGATATCATTAGTGGCTCTCCGTACTAACTACTATTTATCGTTTATTAAATTATAGATTGGGTCGTAATGCCACGGGCTGGGGTGTGGTGGTAGGGCCGGGAGACTACCACCTTGTCGCTCTGGGTTCGAGCTTTCGTCTGTTCGTCAAGGCCGTCTTTCGGATAAAAAAATTGCATTGTATATAATATTAAAAAAATAAAAATAAAAATAAAAATAATTTAGTTGTTGAACATATAAATTTAATATAAATTAGCAACAACACAATCAAAAAGTTAAATTGTATAAAATAATAAACTATTATAATTATTATCTCCGTGGTAAATGTGTAATCGTGGGGTAAAAAGGGACTTACATGTAAACATGATTTTCTTAAAATTTTAAAAATTGATCTTTTATAGATAATTTGAGATATCTGCACTCCAAATTAAAAGATAGCGTATGAACAAGAAATGTAACATTTCAAGTCCAGTTTCGAAAAAAATATTTTCTTTTTAAATGGTTAGGTATAACTAGGGCAAACATCTAAAATTTGAATAGAAACTCCTATTATTTTAAGAAAACATAGTAGATAAATGGTCATGCGGCCCAACATTTTTTGATAAATGTTTAATATTGTTTGAAACCCTTTGGTGAACATTTAGATAAGAGCTTCTAGTTTATGACTTATATTTTTTAAATGATTTTTTTTTTTTAATGAATTTTGTAAGTAAGACCCTGAAAACTGACAAAAAAATAAATAGCCGGTTGTGCGACCCCCCTAACTACTTCGAAAAAAATCAAAATCATTTTTTTTTAATGTGTAGAATTAAGCCTAGTTTGTGACCATATAGCTTATTTTGCACTCGGATCAACAAAAAAAATTTAAATGAACATGTATAGGCATGTATATTTGTGGCATGTAGTAGCCTAAAAAAGGTATAGTTAAAAATCAACATAGTTTGAAACCTTAAATTAATTAAAAAACTACAAAAATCACATTTTTAGAAAGAAGAGAGCGTGCTCATCAAGATGGCATTAAGTTTTTGAATTTTATATTGAAATTTGTAGTGTATTTAGTGATCGAAGTTGAATTTTGTTGTTTTCTATCAAAACTCTCAAACTCGACTATAGATTGACAGGGCCAAGCCTTTAGCTTGGGAATCCAAGCCATTCTCGAGACAAAAGGCTTGGTGTTTGAATTCAAATTCAAATAGCACGATCACGTTAATAACACAATCGCATAATATCTTCATAACACCAAAAAACATAAATTTGCTCTTAAGCTCGAATTTTATATATGTTCTTATATGTTATTGAGCTTTCATGTGATACGGGAAAGGTCCGTAACCTTGGATAGTGAATTAAGGTGTCATGGTATCACATTAGAATTCAAAAAAATTACGGGCAATTTAAAATGTTGACTCAACTACTTGTAATTACTTGGTTTTAAGGTGCAACTCATTATATATTTTACAATATAACTAATTTTATCACTAGATGTCATAAAATGCAAATTTTAAACCTATGGCCAAAACTTAGCCTTTGGAATACCAATCTAGCTATGTATCTGAAGTAAATTGGGGCTATTTTGAGCCCCTTTAACCCAATTGCATGACTATAAAATGTGATTTGGGGGACGATCGGATCCAATTTCATCAGCTCGATTGAATCAAATAAATATTATTTATTTGTGTAAGTTTTAAATGTATATAATGTGGTTTTGAGCTCAATAAACTTGAATGTCGTCAGTTAATGAATGCAAATATTGATTAGATTAATTTTGGAGGTAATTAGGGTCAAAATGAATCACATGAACCTATTTTAAATTGTATATGATGTGATTTGGAGTGAAATTAACCCTAATATCATATCATATATAACTAATTAAAGATTTGATTCATTTAATTGAGGAGGCATTTGAGGCCAATTTAAACCCCTTCAAGAGCAAGATATGATTTGGGGCAAAATTAAGTTCAATTCTATCATGAATTGATAACATTAGTCAATTTGTGTAATTAGGGGCGTGATTTGGGAAAAATTGAGCCCCTAAACCAAATTTATGGCTCAATCTATAATGTATGAAACATGTATAGCTTAACTGACCTTACTTTTATCAAAAATGCAAACATGAAGAGAATTGTCACAAATAGGTTCAAGCAACTCAAGTTTTTTTCAATTATCTTAGCGATTGGAACCTATATCCTATACCTTAAACCCTAAAACCTATACCATTTACCTTAAACCCTAAGCCATAATATCTAAACCCCAAACCCTTTAAATTGTAGACCATAAACCCTAAACCAATCAATTTAGTCCCAATCAACATCCTTTATAGTAAGAATTAGGTTTACAAGGATTAACTCAGTTGAAATCACATCACTCATTACTGCAATTAACTAATTGGCTCAATCTATGATGATGTGGGGACTAATTGAGCCCAAAATCACATTTTTTACTCATAAATCTAGGTTCAAGGAGCTCAAATTTTTCTCAGTTGCCTTCACGATTGTACCTTATATACCCTAAAACCTATACCTCAAGCCCTAATCCCTAAACTATAAACCATAAATATAAACTCTTTACACCATGAACCACTCATTTTAGCCTGAATTAACATCACTTAGACTAAAAATTAAGTTCATAGAGCTCAATTTGTCCTAAATCACATGATTGATTGCCCCATTTGACTAATTCACTCAATCTACACGATGACATGGGTAATAATGGCAACCCAAAAACACGTTCTATAGTCAAAAATAGGTCTAAGTGATTCAAACTGTCCTCAATTATCTGTGATTGGACCATGTGTACCCTAAACCCTAAACCTTATAAGTCTTAAATCCCAAACCATAAACCATAAACCCTATACCTTATATTTTAAACCCTAAACCAATCAGTTTAGTACTAATTAACATCATTTATACTAATTATTAGTTACACATTAATTAATTTACCATCATCCCAATTGATTAATTGGCTCAATATGTGATGATGTGGGGGCTACTTGAGCCCAAAAACACAGTGGACCCTATGTACACCCGGAACCATATATACATTAAACCCTAAGCCCTAAACACTATACCCTAAATTATAAACCACAAGTTCCCTCTTTACCAATCAATTTAGTCCCAATTAACATCCTTTGTAATAAGAATTAGGTTTACATGGCATAGATTGATTAGACCTTATATACACCCTTAAACCCAAACCACATGCCCTAATTCCTAAATCTTAAAACATAAATTGTAATCCTTTTTCCATAATACCCTAATCCCTAATCTATATTAAAAATAATGCAATCGCATTATTGCATAATGCAATCACATTATTTTTGATATAGATAAAACTCACTTTTCAACATCTATTTTTAATCCAAATCAATAATTTTGTCCCCATAAACATTTTTTGTGTGCTTTTATGGGACCTGCGAGACCTATGTACTTCTTGTAACCCCACCTTTGAAAAGCTAGCAATTGTCTTTGATGGGTGACAAATCATGTTGGAGGAAGAGCAAGAAGTTGAAGAATAAAAACACTGGAGGAATTAGAAGAGTTGAGAGAGAAACACAAAATACAAATGAAAAAACTTCATTTAAGACAAGGTACAAACACTAACCCTGATGAACCAAATGCTATAGATAATGAGCCAATTGATAATAATGAATTAAACAATGATTAAATTGACCATAACAAATTGAATAATTATGAAATTGATCATAATGAAATGAATAATAATGAAATTGACAATAATGAATTAGATAATGTTGGATGTTTACATTCAAAGTTCTATTTTTTTGATTTTGTTGTTGATGAGTCTATGTATGATGCTTTAACCCCCATGAATGAAGAAAATTTGATGGAAATAAATAATGATGAAATTAACAATCAAGAAAATTTCATGAAAACATATAATGAAGAAATAAATAATGAATAAAATGTCATCCCACCTTTAAACAATAAAATTAATAATGATTTTGAAACACCCTCTCAACAAATTCCACCATTAACAATACCTCCAAGAATTGTGTGTAGAAAAGATAAGTACTTAATTGAAATCGATGAAAATATTTTAGAATGAACCAATACATAACAAAATTTCTGATCACCATTCAAGAAGACTTGCTCAATTGGGATAGTTTCTTTAATAATTTAAATTATTTAGTTAAAGATGTCAATTATTTATTTCATTGATAAAATTGATTAAGGTGAGACTTATAATGTACACATTAGGACTAAGAACATCTAACATGGATGATGAAAACAATGAAATTATCAAAAATTTACATGATGCATATCATATTGTAGGCCCAAAATCATGCACCCAAGATTGTAATGTTGTCTAGTGTATACTTTTAACTTGTGTAATAAGTGGCCAAACAAGAAAAAAATAAATGCTTTCAAAAATAAGCTGAGCATTTAATATCAAAATATAAATATTAATGAAAGCAATTGAAAGATGTGAAAGATTTAATTAACCTAATACGAATGAGCTTTGGGCATTCTTTGGTAGACTTCCATGAAAGGACAAGGCTATAATTGATGCTCGTAAAGAGTTACTTGATCAATTTTGGAAAGAAAATACAAGAGTTTCACCCAATGCAAGAGATTTAGTGAAAAGAAGAGTGAAAGAAGAGTTGGTTCTCATAACCATGAACTGCATCTAAAATATTTTTTGGATATGACTCAAACATAATTGTACTCTACGTTTATGGAAAAATATCCACAAATTTATATTTGTCAAAGATATTTTGAGATGGCTAAACCTTTTTACATAAAAATAAATCACACACTCATCATTTATCATTGTAGGCAACATGTTGAATTTTCAATGCACTATGATGTTTTTCACTATATTCATTGTACTTTGCATATTAACAATATTTTGCAGGAGTATGGCATTGAATTTCTACCCAAATCAATAAGAGAATTTATTCTAACTATTTTTTGCAAAATAATGAATGAATAATTATTTTATAGCAACTCATGTTTAGATAGAAATCACAACATTTATAGTGGATTGTAAAAATTAAAAAATTGTATCCATGGGGAGAGTATAAGTGTAATCAAATAGGAATTAATTGGTTTAAACAAATATAAAATAGCGACTTCTCAAGTAAAAGATGACAAAAAATCTAAAAGGTGTGAGCTTGTTACAAAAAACATACATGTTTCCAAAATTTTAGTCAAATTTAGGGATAAAATTATTTATAAGTATGTAAGGCACACACACAGGACTAGATGGTTGGATGAATATTTCAAAATAAACAAGGATACATTCCCACTTGGTTCTATTATTTCAGTAGTTGACTTTACTAAAAATTATGCATTCAAACCACAAATGAAAGTTTAATCACAGTATTACAACTCATCACAAGTTGTCATATTCATGTACATAACATCCATACATGCACTTGATAGTATAGAATAATAACAAAAAATTTAAGGGATTACTATTTCTATATCAACGATGTTCGATCACATTGTTTAGAGTACGTGCAATATTGTTGTAAAAGTTCTATGAATAGTTGAGTCAGAGGAACATTACTTTCAATTAACAATACATTTGATCAGACAATTGTAAATTGCAATTAAAAAATGCAAGGATATTTTATTGGTTGAGTATGATGCACATTACCACTGGTGTATAACACATTTGGAGTTTCATCAAGTCTAGCCATGGAAAAGGGGAACATGACGATGTTGGAGCATGTGTAAAAAGAGTTATTGCGAGGGAGGAAATAAAATTTGAAGAGGGTGTTGAATTGATAGATGCAAAAAACAGGGTTGAATGGTGTAATGAGAATATGTGTCATGGTGCTCAACCAAATTCTACTATTCGTAGACATTTCTGGTTATTGCAGGAAGAAAATTTGGTAAAGTTTGAGGATTTTATGACTCTAATAGGTTTAATTAATCTTCACTAATTTCATAGCTCAAATGCAAGTTATTGGATTGTTTATACGAGACACTTGGCATGTTTTTATTCTGCATGTATGGACTCTATTTGGAATGAGTGAGTCACAAGATTGGGTGGATGACTGAAGTTCCAAACATCTAATTCCAATCAACACATATCAAGTTCCAAAAACATTACAACTTACATATATGACATTATTAGATGACTTTGACCATGTATATTGTCTAGTGCAACTAGGTAAAATATTTTTCATTATATATAATTTATTCTCATTATATATCTTCATAGTGTCATTAAAAATAGTTATTTGTGATATAAGGCATGTTTTTGTAGTTATTGCAGATGAGGACAATGAAGAGGACACAACTTAATACTTGTGTCGGTGTGCAGAGAGAAAGAAAAAATGACTTCCCTAGTTATAGATGGAGAAAACATTAACTATCCCACTTGGTCAATGGTAGTCATTAGAACTTGGTTTTGATAATATCCTATAAAAAAATTTAGATCAATTATTATTTGAAGAGTTTAAAATGCACAAAAAAATACTGTACTATTCAAATTTGATTATTGCAACAAATATTGAATTACAAAGTTTAGGATTCAGACCATGAAGCTATTATTGATACTATTAAGGTTAGAGCAAATCCTAGTGGTTGGTTGGATTGAAATACCTAGATATGTTGACTTTTCAAATGTAGATATATTTAATTTTACCAAATATTTTTTATTTTCTAGGTAGTACATATGAATTTATTTTTTAATTACTTACTAAATTTTTTTTTAGGTTAGTGGTACCAAATAAGCTTCCACCTTCACATGGTTGGCACTGTTAGTAAAAAATTCCATATTCTTCAAGCTAAGAGGAGCTAACTTTTTAAGTACTTAGTATTTATATGCTCCTAAATGGTAATAAAAATATATTTATGGGTGGATTTTAATGTTGTGGAAATGGGAGCACATGTAATTTTCTTATCTAGACATGATCAAGTGATAGATTCTCAATTGAAGGTCCTAAAGACAGAAATGGCAGTTGGAGCTCAAGAAGTCGATTCAATGCCAAAAAGTTGCATTTTAGGACTCATCATTGCAACTTGTCCCATGGATTTCTCTCTAACATTCCACTTGAGTGATTTAAGGTGTCATTATAGGGCTTCAAGAGGAAGGGGAGGGATCTAATGATTCATGAAAATGACTTACATGTTTCATTTTACATGTGTTTGAACTTAGGCTAAAAAAATTCATTTTTCTTGTATTGGGAAGGGCGTTCTTGAGGCTGGAATGGGTGGGGAATTTATTGTTCGAGCATTATGGGAGGCCAAAAACTTGGTACTAGATGTTATCCACCCTCCCAAATGTGTTAGCAGTGCCAGTTTTGGGTCGGGAAGCATCAAAATCAGAGTTTTGTAACCACAAATTCAACTTTGACAACATTTATTGTTAGTGTTTTTGCTCTCATGAATGATAGTGAAAATATAATTATGGGTGTATTTAAATGTCATGGTGGTGTGATAATGTGTAATTTGCCTATTTAGATATTATCAAAGTGATATATTCTCAACTGGAGGTCCTAGAGGTAGAAATGGCAGTTGGAGCTCAATAAGTTGTCTATTCAATGCTAAAAAGTTACATTTTAGGACCCATCATTGCAACTTGTGCCATACATTGATATTGAAGGTTACACCTAAGTGATTTAGTGTGATATTAGAGGGATTTAATAGGTAGGGAAGGTATTTGATGGTTTGTATAAGTGATTTACAAGTTTTGTGTTATGCATGTTTGAATTTAGGCTAAAAAATTGCATTTTTCTTGTATTGGGAAGGGCGTTCTAAGGTCAAATTAGGTGGTGGGTTTGTTGATCAGGCATGATGGAGGTCAATAAAATGGTCATAGATGTTATACACCCCCTCAAACATGTTGGCAGTGTTGGGAGGTTGGAAGATAAATCCAAGAACAAACACACCTGTTCTAATTCCACCTATTAGGATCTTGCTCCTCAGAAAGAGCACAGTATGATTACCAAATATAAGCAATTGAATATGCAGAAATAACCAGAAACACAAGTAACTAGAATTCACCAATAGCACAGAATATGAGAGACAATACACTATCTTGTATTAACACTATACAAAAAAGAATACATCAAAGAGCCGCCACACTCTTTCACCTTACAGAGATTCGCCACACCTCAAGTGTACAGTTATTCTTCTCACACACACTCTCCTACACAAAAATGGTCCCAACAACCAACTCACACACATAATTGGTGTTCACCTCACCAACCAGTCAGTAATAACCCTGCCGGTACACCAAGCACTCTATAGCACTTCAAGCTGATCTCTCATGAACCTGCAACCTGCAATTCAAAGACCAAACTTACATGTAAATCACCAATGAGCTTGCAACAACCTGCAACTCACAGATCTTACAACTAGAAGGAACTCTTCCTTTCTATCTCATACCTTAAACAATACATGCCAATGGGTCTATAAATAGATCCCTAACTCAAACACTAACTTAGACTCTTAATTTAGACAATTATCCTCGCAGCCCAAGACTCTAACTGGTCTCAACATGCAAACTCTTCGTTCACTTAACTAACTGTCCGTGAAACGAGCAGTTCAGGAACACACAGGCGACCGACGTCGGTCCCTGCTTGTCTGGTTCTGCCGACGTCGGTCAACTTCCTGCCATCGCCGGTGGCCTTCTGCACTGGTCTCTGCCGACATCGGTCCTACTGCCGACGCCGGTTCCTCTGGAACTCAGCAACCATCTGTTCCTCAGTTTGCAAAGGGTTGAAGCTTTTAGCTCCACAACCTAACAATCTCCCACTTGGAGATAAACAACTGCAACCTGTACCTATACCTGTACACCGTCTAGTTTGTTCCCTTGGCTATGTATCCCTCCTCAAGATCACTCTTGAAGACCAACCACCACAAAATCCATGGTGCAAAAAATCTGTCATCCAAATTACCTGCCACATCCGCATCTACAACCATGTAGAAAAAGAACTTGACCCTGCATAGCATGTGCACCTGCTGCTGGTCCCACTGAACTGCCCTTCAGTATTACTCTCCCGGATTGACTCTAAACTTGTGACAACTCCCACTGCTTGGGAAAACTCAGGTTTAGTACATACCATGCACTCAACCTCATTATGTGAATCAAGACACCTGTTCTGTGAACTGTCTAACCATCGGCGTGCTAACCGGTTTCACACAATCATCCTGAAACAAAGTCAACAAGACATCCATGTCTCTGGAACACACTCATGCCAAAGAATCTTGCTGCTCCCAGATTCTCCATGACACACACCTGAACTAGCTTTAACTTTAGTTCAACAATACCTGTGTATGTAGCCCTGCAACAAGCACATCATACAGAAAATAGGATAGTGTAGCTAATACTATCCAACCTAGTAAAGAGAAACACAATGATCAAACCTCCATTGCCCTGCAGCTAATACAAGATCAAATACCCTGATCTTCCATCTCACGTATCCATTTCCGCTCTTCTTCATCCTGAACATCCATTCGTCTCTCAGTGCTTACTTCCAGCTGGCCACTCTACCCAAAACACCTGTTTGGTTCTCCTCCAAGGAATCACATCCTCATCCATGCCTACCTCCCACTATTTCCTAGATCTACCTGTTCTGCTTCTTTAATAACTTCTTGGTCCTATGCCATAAGTGAGCAACAAGTAGTGTAAAGAAGGGAAATGACGAATTTAAGAACTTACTTACACCTTCAGTCCTCCATATGGGTGCTTGAGACTCCATGACAACAAGCTGTCCACCCAAAATTCGTCTCAGTGACCGATGCCGGTCACATCTCAGTCTACAGCCGACCGATGTCGGTTCCCTGTGACTGCCTTCCTACCGACGTCGGTTTCCCCTGGCCGACGCCGGTCTCTGTCTGCCCCGAGTCACCGACGTCGGGCTGCACATAGCCGACGTCGGTCCCTGTCTGGACATCGACGTCGGTTTTCCTGCCGACGTCGGTCTCTGTGTTTTTCTTGTGAGACCTGACTTTTTCCCACGAGCTCCTTTTGGATCAAACCCTTGTCCAAATCACCCTTGCTCTGCTCAGAATTCCTCTGCACCTTGTGCTGAACTCTGTCCGTCACTTTCTCCTTGAAAACCAAGGCTTTCCTGTTCTTGTCACTAACATCGGATTCCTTAAGAAACCTCACCTTTTTCTTCTGCATACAAAAACCACGATCCATGCCTTCCAAATCCGAAAGCATATTCTTTGACTCAAGAACCAACATCTCCTTCTTATCTATGTGACCAAGCCTATTAAGCCACATCTCCGAATCTACAGCTGAAGTAGATAACCCAGAAAGAGAATCAGTAAAACAAGTAGATAGATAAAGCGTACCTACTTTCTTACCTCTAGCTACAACAAGTGTACCTTTGGTAACCTTCCAAGAGTCCGCTGTGAGAGTTACTGTGCAACCCTCTTCACCCAAACTTCTAACAGAAATCAGATTCCGCTTCAGAACTGGGACATGCATGACCTCCTTTAACACCCATGTGTCACCTGTCTACAATTTCAGCTTCACTTTGCCTTTGCCAACAATCTGACAAGGCTTTCCATCCCCTACACAAATTTCTCCAAAGTCTCCCTGGACATACTCATGAAAAAATTCCCTATGTGGGGATGCATGAAAAGAGGCACCTGAATCTAATACCCAAGATTCTACTTTATCCAAAGAACATACCAGAGCATCCTGTGCAATGTAACCCGCAACATCTGCTTCTTCTTCATGTTCTTCATGCTGATCTGTACCCGATATGCAATCTCTCTTTAAGTGCCCTTGCTTTCCACACTTCCAGCAGGTTATTCTGCCATACCTGGACTTGGATCTCTTGCCTATCTTCGACCTTGATCTCCCACGCTCTGTCTTCTCTCTTGGCCTTCCTCTTCCTTCAACACTCAAAGCATCTCCAGATGATTCACCTGTGCTTTTCTTGCGTATCTCTTCATTCAAGATCACACTCACAACATCATCCACTTTTAAGACTTTTGAAGGAGACACAGTATTAGAAACTGCCATTACCAAACCTTCCTAACTTTCAGGTAATGAACACAAGATTAATAGAGCTCTAATTTCATCATCAAATACAATATTGACGGAACTTAACTGGTTTACCAAACCATGGAAATCACTAAGATGGCTATGAACGGATCCACCTTCCAACATTTGCAAATTAAATAAACGCTTCATAAGAAATACCTTATTAGAAGCCGAGGGTTTTTCATACAAATTTGCCAAAGATTCCATCAACTCCACCGTTGTCTTACACTGTGATAAGCTGGAAATCACAAATGATGCAAGACTCAATCTAATAGATCCCAGAGCCTTCTGATCAAGAACCTCTCATTCTTCATCTTTCATATCCAAGGGTTTGCTAGTAACCCCACCCAACAGTAAGTACAAATCTTTCTGATACAGACAGTCCTCAATCTGCATCCTCCATAATTGGTAGTTCTTGCCATTAAACTTTTCCATTCGTAGTTGACTGTTTTCTGCCATTGCTTAACTCGCACTCAAACAGAAGCCCTGTGAGTAACCTGTAATCAAAACACACTACCCAGATCTACACCAATCTGTTAGTATCCCAACCAAAAGCTCTGATACCACTTGTTGGGAGGTTGGAAGATAAATCCAAGAACAAACACACCTGTTCTAATTCCACCTATTAGGATCTTGCTCCTCAGAAAGAGCACAGTATGATTACCAAATATAAGCAATTGAATATGCAGAAATAACCAGAAACACAAGTAACTAGAATTCACCAATAGCACAGAATATGAGAGACAATACACTATCTTGTATTAACACTATACAGAAAAGAATACATCAAAGAGCCGCCACACTCTTTCACCTTACAGAGATTCGCCACACCTCAAGTGTACAGTTATTCTTCTCACACACACTCTCCTACACAAAAACGGTCCCAACAACCAACTCACACATAGAATTGGTGTTCACCTCACCAATCAGTCAGTAATAACCCTGCCGGTACACCAAGCACTCTATAGCACTTCAAGCTAATCTCTCATGAACCTGCAACCTGCAATTCAAAGACCAAACTTACATGTAGATCACCAATGAGCTTGCAACAACCTGCAACTCACAGATCTTACAACTAGAAGGAACTCTTCCTTTTTATCTCATACCTTAAACAATACATGCCAATGGGTCTATAAATAGATCCCTAACTCAAACACTAACTTAGACTCTTAATTTAGACAATTATCCTCGCAGCCCAAGACTCTAACTGGTCTCAACATGCAAACTCTTCGTTCACTTAACTAACTGTCCGTGAAACGAGCAGTTCAAGAACACACAGGCGACCGACGTCGGTCCCTGCTTGTCTGGTTCTGCCGACGTCGGTCGACTTCCTACCGTCGCCGATGGCCTTCTGCATTGGTCTCTGCCGACGTCGGTCCTGCTGCCGACGCTGGTTCCTCTGGAACTCAGCAACCATCTGTTCCTCAGTTTGCAAAGGGTTGAAGCTTTTAGCTCCACAACCTAATAGGCAGTGTCTATTTTTGGTTAGGAAGTATCAAAATCAGAGTTATGCAACCACAACTTCAAATTTGACAACATTTGTTGTCAGTGTTTTTGTGCTCCTAAACAGTAGTGAAAATGTACTTATGAGTGGATTTGAATGTCATGGTGGTGTGAGAATGTGTAATTTTTATATCTAGACATGATCAAAGTGATATATTTTAAACTAGAGGTCCTGGAGGTATAAATGACAGTTAGAGCTCAAGAAGTTGTCTATTCAATGCCAAAAAGTTACATTTTAAGACCTATCACTGCAACTTATACCATGAATTTAACTCAAATTTTAAACCTAATTGGGTTGAGATTAGAGGGATTTAATAGGAATGGAATGGATTTGAAGATTAATAGAAAAGACTTATAGGTTTCATTTTATGCATGTTTTAACTTAAGTTAAAAAACTATATTTATATTTTATTGGGAAGGGCATTATTAAGGACAAAATGGGAGGTGTATTTTTTGATCGGGCATGATGAGAGGCCAAGAACCTAGTCCTAGAAATTATCCACCCTTTAGAAGTGTTGACAGTGCTAGTTTTTGGTCAGGAAGCATTAGAATCAGAGTTTTATAACCACAACTTCAACTTTGATAACATTTATTGTCAATATTTTTGTGCTCCTAAATGGTAGTGAAAATATACTTCTAGGTGGATTTGAATGTCATGGAGATGTCATCACGTGCAATTTTCATATCTAGATTTGATTGAAGTGATATATTCTCAGTTGGAGGACCTGAAGGTAGAAATGATATTTGGAGCTCAATAAATTGTCAATTTAATGCCAAAAAATTTCATTTTAGGATCCATCACTATAACTTGTGCCATAGATTTCTCTCAAAGTTTCCATCTAAGTTCTCTAGAGTGTGATTAGAGGGATTCAAGAGGTAGAGGAGGGATCTAATGGTTCATGGAAATGAATTATAGGTCTCATTTTATGTGTGTTTGAACTTAAGCTTAAAAAATGTATTTTTCTTTTATTGGGAAGGGCATTCTTGAGGTCATAATGAGTGGTGAGCTTGTCGATTGGGCATGATGGGAGGCCAATAACATGGTATTGAACATTATCTTTCCCCACATACATGTTGAAAGTGCTATATTTTAGTCAATATGAGGTCTTTGCATATTGAAACTTTATTTGTAATTAATATTTTCTACTTACACTTATTGGTAATCCTTATATGGTTGATTAAAAATTAATTATTTCTTTTTGAACGATGCAAGGAATATGTGGTAGTAGATTCAATTTGCTAATTGAAATTGTCTATAAAAGTTTTGAATTTTATTATGCCTTAGATGTGTGCTCCTATAGCAACCTTATCAAGCCTCTCTCATGTATATAGTCTTTTGCTCTCTTGTCCAACACCCTTCACCCACTAGATCATTCACTCTTCTCACACAAACACCATCCTTTCCTTGTAAAATTTTCATAGCTTCATCCTCCTTATCTATTTCAAACATTTCAATATTCTCTACGCTCATATGCCTAATGCATGGTTACAAATTATTGTCTTCTCTCTGAGGATTATGTAGCAATCCACATGCTCAATTGAATCTTTTGACACACCTAATCCAATAGCATAATCTAGAAGTTATAACTCTTCAAGTATTTAATTTGTTCTCCTAAACAAGATTATATGCAAAATATAAAGGTTTAGATCAAACTTATACCTTCAAATCTTATCCTAAGCATTCTAAAGGGATAAAACACACCCATACAAGATTAAACACTTACCAAGGACCTTAATAAACTCTAACAACTCAATAAAACTCTTTCCATAGGATTGTAGTAAAATGTATCTCCATGATTGTTATTCCTCAAACTACCTTTACTTGAGGGTAAAACCACCCCTCTATCTACTTGTAAGCACTCAATCCTCTACACACATATAACTTAGCATGGGATGTTATCTCTAAGCTTTGATGACACTATCAAACATCAAAGTTTATTCAACTACATTCAAAACACAATGATAAGGAGGTTATTCCACTAGATAACACATATTTTATTGATCTTCATAAACATTTATAATATGATCCACTGTCATATCATTGTCCTCATGGACAACACATTTTTTCATCTTCTTGCTCCATTTATCTCTCTTTCCTGAACCTCCTACCTACTCTACTGACTCATACTACTTCCCCCTACTCTTCTAAACCACCCACCCCTATGCAACTCTATATCTCTCCCTTTTCTTACCCACTTTTGCATGAAAATGTATTTTAAGTGTTCAAGGTGATTTGGAGGATAGAAAAGGTTTGTGATAGAAGATATTATCAAAGATCAGTTGTAGGAGGCCTAACAACCTTAATGCATAGGCCTAAAAATAAATATAACTATTAATGGGTGTTGAGTTGGGTCTAGAGACCTCAAAGGGGAGTTGAAGTGCATCAGGAGTGAGGTGTTGAAGATGCTTAAGGAGTGAGGTATTGAAGGGTAAGAAACCAGTCTCAAGAATGTGCATTAAGTCTATCAAGCCAAATAGCCCTTGAAGGGCAAAGATGCAAGAAAATATAAAGGATTGTAGAGGACTTTAAAAATGTATTGAGTGGGTTGAATGAAGGTTGTATAGGTGGATATAAGAGCTAGAGGAAGTGTTATTGAAAGTATTAAAGGAGATGAAGGCATCTAGGCATAGCCAATCCTAGGGAATGTATAATGAGAGAGTGTGAAGAGTGAATGACAAAATGGGTAGGTTGGAGGATAGTAAAAGAGTTGAGTGCAGAAGAGGTATTGATAAATATTACTTGAGAGGTGAGAGAAAATATAAATGAACAAGAATCATAAAATCCATATAATTAGTAGGCTTAGTTTCAAGAAAAGCTAGCCAAAAAGGCATTAGAGCCGGATGAAGGTGAAAGATCATTTTTGTAGGTATAGGTATCAGGGTGAGAAATTTGTAGGGATTGATGAATAATTTTATGTCTATACATTATACAAGTATGGACATGATTGGGTATGGGCATTAAGTGAAATCAAATTATGATAATGATCAATTTAAAATTTATAAATGGGTGATGAAAACAAAATAGATAAAAGTGTCATTGTGAACAAGGAATCTAAAAAGGGAGATTAGTATAATGTTAGTCAAGAAAAAATAAATCAATATAAACACACTAAACACTAACACCTCAAGCCTAGACACTAGGGAGAGCATATGTAACAAGCACATAATGAAAACACAAATATAAAACAAAATAAATCTTCCTTTTACAATCCTTTTAGCTACAAAACCCTTGTTGAATTGGCTTGCTTAGCTATGTGCTCAATAAATATTTGTCAGTGAAGATCCATTGCTCCACTTCTCCTTGGCACCTTGGCTTGGCTTATGAAATTGGCATGATAACACTATAATGAAGCTTTTTGGAGGTATTTTGGCATTATAGAATTGTACTAGAAAATCTTTTGCATCTATTTGAGCATTATAACTTTACACCAAGATAACTTAAAGATGAATGGGTGAGGATTTCTATTTATAGCCTCCAATGTTAACTATCACCAAAGCTAAGTTAGGTTAAGATTAAGCATGGAATTAGTTCAAACCAACACAAGATGAGTTGAGGCTAACCCTAGTTGAGTTAAGGATGTGTCATGTAATTATGATTTTTAATTAATAGACATGTCTCATAAATTTAGATATTTTGTGAGAGCTTGAAAACTAAAAAAATCAATGATGAAGAGGCTTGATATTTTGAATTTTTGAATTTTAATTTTTATATTTTTATTAATTAAAAATGGATTATTTATCTAAGAATTTAATTAAGTTTAATTAGTTGATTCATTTTGATTAGAATTTTGGCTCTTTTATAAATTGTTCAAGTGCCTCGTTTAATGTGTCCAAATGCCAAACTACCAATTGTTAGATCGCAAGGTGACTAAGGATGAATTCATTAGTGGTTATCATTTTGTATGAGATAATACCCCAAATAGGGATGCATCAACATGATTTTGAGCACTAACAAATGATGTACAAATGAAATTGGGATGTTCAGTGATTTCTAGACTTAATTTACAATGTTTTTAGTAATCAGTTTAAAGTTCAGTTGAAAGCCAATTGTGGCTGGAATAGGGTGTCTATAATTTGTCTCTATTTGAGAAGGCATTACAAGATATAGGAACTGTTGCCACCAAATCATTCACATTATAGGAGTTTTTCAAGCTTACTCTAAGATTTTGGAAACATTGGAATACTTTTAGGTATGTGGATTTACCTATAGTAGAATTATACCTCTAGGTTTAAGGGCTAGCTCCTTGAATGTACCTTGAAGTGCTTATCACCTATGCTAACTGATTGCTTATAGGAAAAGGGATATAAGTATGCATGAAATGAAACTAATCTAATGGGGTGATACACCATAAGGATTTCCACAATGCTATCATACTTCTTTCACTAAGAAATAAGACCTACCAACTAACTTTGAAGTCCTAATATATTCTAACATAAGTGTTTCAATATAGAGTTGATATGCATGAGATAACCCAAGGTAAGTAGACTAGAGATCAGATTTTTGTATATGACACTTGAATACTTGAAAGGAGACTAACACACTATTTACACTCTATATGACCTATCAGAATGAGAACTCTTGCATAAACATGAAAGGATAAGGAGAAGTAAGGATAGAACTTATCACTAAACCTCACCATTCATTGCTTCACATACTTAGACAAAATGTTCATGAACTAAAAAATAGATTGAATTTATTATTAAAAGTCAAAATACAACATCAAGATATCAAGGCTTCACCATACATGGAGTGAAATTATTCAACTAGAGCCAAAATGGCTAGTACTTATAGGATATGAGAGAGAAGTGAGAATAATTGACTCCAAGAGTCACAAGAAAAATTTTAAAGTTGATAGGAGGAGTTACATCTAAAGAGGAATGAATTATGAGATATACCATGCAAGGTATACTTGGATAAATTCCCCTTAAAGGCATGAAACTCATCAAATCTGGCGTAGAGGTCTCTTAGCTAGCTTCTTAAAACCACCCTCATCATTTGACCTTTCATGAGTGATCCAAAATAGACTAGGGAAAAATTATATCATTGAAATATTATGGAGGTGTTAGAAACATGCTCCAACATGCATTGGATGTGTCCCTAATCATCAATATTCTTCTGACCAAGTGGTCTCACTGCCTATAGTCTTAATCACTCTTATTTAGACCTATCTTCACACTTGGTACTAAGATGCTCATAATTTGATCAAAATATTCTATAAAAATTGTGATGTGACACTTTTAAATAGTCCTCATTCCCTTATATCCAATAAGAAAAAATTAAAAATCCTCCTAATTAAAGTTATCACCTTCTCACTAGGTGATCACTCTTCATTCACTATGTCATTTTGGACTGGCCAAAGTGAAGGTGATAATGGAGACACTTGTGAGATTGGACGAGGATATAAATGGACATTATGATTTGTATTAGGTCCCATAATATCTCCCAAAGTGAATTTCAACCTTTGAAACCTTTATGTACCTACAAAACACCAAAAACTATCAAAGAAACTAGTTTTATACCCTATCTGTACAAGCAAGGTAGAATAAAAATTGATGGTAAGTCATGATTAGGAGTCCTATACAATTTATAATCATCTTCCAACTCATTATATCTCATCTGGATACCTCTCCTTCTTCATATTTCCCATCGGGTCTTTATCCAAGGTTGGAGGGTTTTAGGTAGTTTTACCCCTCAAGGGTTGTTCATGAAATTGTGAAATCCAAACTCCAATAAAATTTCACTAAAACCTTGTTCAAGATCATCTCCAACATCTCTTATCTCCTCAATCTCCCATGCTAAGCCTCCATACAGGTGTGAGTTCCCAAAGTTGCCTACTCAAGCTCTTTTTAGTTTTTTACATACCTAGTCATGTCCTTAAGCCAAGAAATGGATTATCTATGGTCTCTTATACAAATAATAGGATATAAAAAAACTTAAAATTATTTATGAACATTTTATAATGCATTAAAATTATCACTTGATGTTATAAAAGATATTGGACTCCTTTTAGCCATTAGGCCTAGTCAAGACCTAGTAGGTTTAGTCTGTATATGACTACTCACCATCACTTCTGAGTATTTTTTATGACTGTGATGAGCCTCCTATGTATCTCCATATATCCTATTGTAAATTTTTATCACCTTTCAAGTCATTCTCCTAACCTTACTAAACTTGTAAGATTTGAACACTCTAGGAGTGCCCTCTATCTGAGATAGAATAGATGGAATATACCCTATTGTCTCAAGAATTAAAATGTTATGAAATTAATTAATAATTATTAGATGCCATATACCTAAATTTTTAGGGTTTTTTAACATCATTAACACCTCTAAATATCTCAAAACTTAAGATAGACTTGTGGAGAACTCACTGTGTGCAGGGTTCTGTGTACTAACTATAGGTTACTATGTTAAAACCATTTGATTTCCTTGTTTCCATACTATTAAAGTCTCCTATTATGGATAATATCATGGTAAATTTACTTCAATCATGTTCATTATCTAACCCTTTCCAAAACTCTTCAATGCATAGCTTGCACTTGACTTGACACAAGTGGCTGACTGTGTGTGATTGTGTTTCACTTCAAAAGAGACACCTGACTGTAGGTGATATTTGCATATCAAACCTCTTAAAAAGACTTAAAACCATTATTTAAGTATTTTTACACTTATATTCACTAGGTATTTCCACATCATGCATATGTTAGGCCAATCACCAAGGTAGTTATGTTTTATTGCACTATCAATCTACAATCAACTTGTAGTTGACCATTCTTAGAGAAAAAGGTCCTATAGGTGCATATGTATAATTTAAAATATGTGATACACATATAGGGTCCCTTTGGCATCTTTATAATCATCTCCATCCTACATGTGTTCTTATTTGCATGCTTTCATGTCTAGGTCCATATCATGAGACTATAGGTACCTACAGTCAATTATAGGTGGCCCGTTTTGGAAACAATGATGTACTTGTAGGTGGTGATGCAAGTAAAAATCAAACTTAAACTTATATTGATGTTATTTGAAATACCATTACCATTTTCACTTCAATAAGGTCATTCACCATGAATACATGCTCTTATCTTGCTACCTTAGAGTGTAAGGTCATTTGGAGTCCAAGATATTGTAGAGAACATAGACTTTCTACAGTGTAAGAATGTTAAGAATGGAGGCCTCTTAACATCATGTTACTTTGGTCAAACATGTATTATCCTTTGCAAGGTTTTACCCCTATATGAATTCTATAAAATAGGATCATTCAATCTCAATTAAAGATCATGTCACCTCATTATATGACAACATCAAATATGATCAAGGCACTGTTTTAAAGTTTTTAAGGTTATTTGTCTCTAAACTTAGTTTCTTGAATCATAAATAATGACTCAAGTCTACCTACCTACAAATATATACCCTTAAACCTAATTCATATGACATTTCCAACCTCTCAAACTCTATGGATACTCAAAACATGTTCAAACTCTCTATGTAATACTTTTAGATCTTTGTGAGAGCCACTTGTAGGTGAACATTTTAGTATATAGGGCAGTGAGTAGAGATATAGGTCAATGTGCATGGAATATGAGCTTCTAGTTAGTTCTTAAATCTTTTCACAGTCTTAAAATGAAACCTTTCCATCATGAGGGACTTGAAACTAGTCAAGTGCCTTGTCTCAATGTGATTAACTTCCTTTATGGCACATGTAGGTGCACATCAATGTTGTAGGCCTGTGTACATATGAGAATTAATTGCCACATGATATATTATGCCATTTGAGGAGCTCAAATTAGTTTTTCATGCTCCAAGAAGGTGTCTAAACTCTTTAAAAACTTCATTATATATCATCTCATTGATCTAACTGTGTATGAGAGTCATGCAAGAAGTTGATTGTGGGTCCTTCTTAACTACAACTCCAGGGATGATCTCCTTTGAGGATGAGATTTTAATTATAAGAGATTTATATGACTTGAAAATCATGAAATATAACACCTCACATTGCTTTAAAACCATTATAGAGAAGGAAACCTTCTACAATTGGTGAAACCTAACTGTAAGTCTACTTAGTGATATCAACTTGTAACTTGAACTGTTTGGATCATGAAGTCAATTAAAAACATGAAAAAAAAATGAGATCCATGAGAGAAGGATTTATATGTCCTATAGAATCATTTTCATAAATTGATTTGTATGGACTAGCTCAAACATTTGAAAAACGTATAGGGTGTGGGGATTAGCAAGCAAAAATGAGATAGTCAACTTATTAATAATGGTTCATAAACTAAGGAAACCATTATTATAAATCTTATCATTAAAATTATTTATACCAAGTGTAATATCCACCACCAAGATTATTTGACCTAGAACCTCTCTTACTGGTAGTACCATCAAAAAACATGTTGATCAATTTTGTATGTCTAGTGGAGTGATGGAGAAGCAAAATGGTTTTTGTCCACTTTTGATGCTTAAAAAGATGATCAAACATTGAAATGGAGTTAGGAAAGTTTAAGATTCATTATACAATCTTACCCCAAATGCCACATTCCTCTATAGGCTGTACAACTGCCAAAACCTCATTTTTCACTTATTTTCTTAATTTCAGTTAGGAACCTACAAGTTTTTAGTTATAGCTAATAATATGAAGAATTCCTTGACATATTAGATGCTGATAGATAGTTTTGAACACTTTTACACCTTAGGAAATTTTACAACTCTCATTAATAACTCTAAGATGACTCCTAAGTGATATAGAATGACTTAGGACTAATTTGACCATGACTAAAGTTCATGACACATTAAATGACATAAAAAATACTATGACACACCCTATCACATCCTATAAGACCCATATATAAGTTTTGGACTATAGGGCATTGATTTATTTTGAATTGTGGTCAAAATAGTCAACATTCTTGGTGATATTCTAGGGGTGGTATGCTTGTATGCCAAGAACAATAGCCTAATCCTATCAATTGGGTCATGGAGTCACCTATGCATAGGTTTGAAATTGAATTTGCCTTTGAAACCAAACCAAACACAAAGAAAGGACATAAAAAATAAGACACACCAAAGGAAACAAACATGTGTTCAACTAGAACACTTATGGAATGTAACACACATAATTAAAAAAAACACACACACACCTAATCTAATATTTACAAGACTTCACTCTTGAGGTGAAAACATCTTACCATACTTTAACTAGGGTCAAAGATGATTCCTCTTGTATCTTTGTCACTCCATGAAGGCAATCTAGTATGAGAATCGTGGTCATCATCTATCACTTGAATGTGTAGATGGCCAAGAAGCTTACCATCTTTAGATCTCCTCATGTCTGCAAGTGGACTATTCAGAGTCTTCATGAATGATCTCTCTTTCTTTCCAAGGATCCTGAATGGGGTTGTAACTATTATGATCTCTATTATATCCATTATATGTTATTCAAACTATATATTGGAAGACATGATGAGTTCCATTTTATTAGGTAGAATGTACTTGATGTGGATGATCATCAAGTCCCTCTTCAACATGTTCTAATACTTATGAAGAAGGTTCAAATTCATGTAGAGACCCTAATTATTCTTCAAGCACAAACATGACTGCCTTGAATTCACTATGCTTATCTATGATTTCCAGCTCTTGAATATTAGAATGACATTCTTCTTCATGTTTGAAAGAAAACTCAACAACCTACTCATTAGTCTCATTATCAATCTTGACATCAGATATAGATTTCTTAGGAGGGGAAGCACCATCACTTAACTGATCAAATTCTTGACATATGGCATTGAACCTTTGGCATAAGTCCTGCTCTTCCCCATGAATGCTATCATCAAGGGAAGCTTCATCAATTATAGGAAGAAAGACATTGCTCTTCTCACTATAGTGATCAATCAGGTTCTTCAATACATCATCATCATATACACGTATCAAGTAGTTACTCTCAACATCTTGTGAGAAGGAATGCTTAATAATTACTTCAACTTGCTTAAATAGTTTTTCATGGATGATATAGGTGCCAAGGTCAGTTTTCTTAAAGTATGCATATGTATCATGTTCATAAGCATATGCACCATACTCATCTAGAAAAAATTGGAAGAAGCATAATCATCCACATTGGACTCCTCTTTCTCATTGATTACATAATTCATATTTGAAATTGCCTCTACATAAGGCTCAATATGGAATCTAGCAAGAGGCTAAGTTCTTATGGTCACTTTGGTTCCATATCTTGTCTTGAAGGCCAAGAAGGACCATTCAGCTGAGAGGTAGTCACCTATCTTGGTTGTAGAATCTCTTGAGAGGCAGATTGTAAAATGAGCGGGTAGGTCTACAATAATGTCTTAAAGGATAGGGAAATTAGGATAGACATGGAGAAAAACTTTCAAACCTTTGATCAATCCTATTATCTTAACAAGTTGTTCATCTAACTAAATCACTCCTTTGCTATGTGGTTTATACTTTAGGCCCAACTTATTAGCTACAACTTTGGGCATCAATGATGTAGAGGCTCCACTATCAACTATGCAATTGTGTACTAGTTTGTATCCCACTATGAGAGTGATGTATAAAGGTGGAGGCTTTTCATCTTTTGTAGATGGTTCCATAATATTTTTATGGTAAATGGTAAAAGATACATGACCATGACCATTGATTGAAGATGAAGGACTAGAAGGGATAGTGGTTAGCTATTTTTGTAAGAGTTCTTTTTGGCTAGGTATATGAAGGACATCGCAAAGGGAAATGGATGCCTTGGCATTAATGAATGCACTATGTTTAGAGTATAATTTTTTACATTTTCTTGAGTCTTTGGAGGCAAATAAGTGTTTGGAACTTAAGGAAAAGAAGCACCTTGAAAAGACCTTACCACATTCTAATTTGGAGAAGGTGCAGGAGTATTTGGGACTGCCATGCTTGCAACCATGCCTTGCTGCCTTGTAGGAGGATTGGATGAACTTGTAGGCACATTATCATCACCTCCTAAAGCCTTCCTTTTTGATATTATTTTATCTTTAATAAATTTTATTTTATTGATCACAAAAGTATATTCAACTAGGAAGTTGGTGAAGCTTTTTCCTTGAATTTACCAACCTTGACTTGCTTGCATTAAGACCTCATATTCTACTAATAAGAGAGGAGTGACTCCCTTCTGAAAAACTAGAGCTTGCTATCCACCTCATTGGAATCCATGAAATGACCTTATTTCTAGTCTTTTCCTTGCACCAAGTTGCTATGCATATATACCATCTCTCTTGTGTTAGATGTAGAATTAGGATTGTACACATTGGTAGGCCTGTTGAAGTTAGGTTTCCCTTGACCTCTTCCTCTCCTATATTGTTAACCATATTGTTTTTGATAAGGATAGAGGTTCTTATGAGAACGTTTTTGCATAGTGGCTTACCTATTTTGAGCCTCTTAGGTTTGGCATATTGTCTAAAATAATTTAGAACTTGATTGCCAATCAATGGCATCTTTTGCATTCTTAGGAGCAGACCTTAGCTTGGCATTAACATTAGGAATTTGAGCAATGTTTGGAGTAGCAACATGAACATTAGGAAACAGAGGCATAAACACTTTATGAGGTAAATTTATTTCTTGAATGAGGCTATTCTCAGCCCTAATGCCAAGTTAATATGCTTCAAGAAGAGTGAAACCACCCATGGATTATAACATGATGGTAATATCAATACCAATGGATCTCAAGTATGTAGGGAAGATAAAACTAGCAAGTAGTCTCATGAGAGGAGGTAACCTCTACCAAGTCTTTTGGAACATCTCATTAGAGTTATGCATTATTTCTTTAGGGTCTCTTTGTATCATATTGAGTTGATGGATGAGTGAAGTGTGGTCACTCTCATACTCAAATATCTAAGTTAACAACACTTCAAAGTCATCCCATGTTGTGATGCATCCACCAGGAAAAGTCCTATACCAATTAAGTGATTTACCTCTAAGGGACATGGCAAAGAGTCTAATGAAAATATTTTCCTTAGTGACATTATGGAAACTACAAAAAATTGAAATGTCCCTAATGTGTTCACTAGGAGTAACATGGCCTTCACCATTGAATGTGGGAACACTCTTTGTAGCATTAAGGGGAATGACATCATATGCACTAAGATGGATTGGATTCTTAGTATTAAAGGTATGGAAGGCATGTTACCTATCCATGTTTTATTCAAGCTCTTCCTCACTCTCTTGATCCTTTTGGATAGCAAAGTCATCTTGCTCTTCAAAAGGTAGAATAGGATGAGGGTGTTAAATTTCATGAGGAAGTTTAGGATGAATAGGTGGATTGATAGGATTGAACACTCTACTATAATATGACCTAGTAGGGAACATGAAGCATGAGAGAAAACATTTGACAATAAAAAGGTATACAACCATATTTTACCTTGAATGGAGTTGTTAAATGCTGAGTAGCAAACCAATATGCGATTGATGTTGTCAAGACCAACATTAACCTTGACAAGTTGTCTTGAGGATAATGGATCCCACTGAGCATGCCAAAACTATTGTCACCAAATATTTCACCCTATATGAGGTTGTTTAAGCCTAATATAATATCGAAGAAACATTTTAATACTTCTAGCTATGTGGGTTTACCTATAGTAGAAGTAGATCTTTAGGTTTAAGGGCTAGCTCCTTGAATGTACCTTGAAGTGCTTATCACCTATGCTAATTGATTGCTTATGAGAAAAGGGATAGAAGTATGTATGAAATGAAACTAATATAAATGGGTGATACATTATATGGATTTCCATAATGATATCATACTCATTTCACTAATAAATAAGACCTACAAACCAACTTCAAAGTCTTAAGATGTTCTAACATAAGTGTTTCAATATAGAGGTGATATGCATTAGACAACCTAAGGTAAGTAGACCATAGATAATATTTTTGTAACTAAGGAAACTTGCACACTTGAAAGGATCCTAACACACTAGATACACACTATATGACCTATTAGAATGAGAACACTTGCATAAACATGAAAGGATAAGGAGGATCAAGGATAAAACTTATCACTAAACCTCACTATTCATCAATTCACATACTTACAAAAAATGTTCATGAAATAAAAAATATATTTTATTTATTGTTCAAAGGCAAAGTACAACATCAAACCAACATGGCTTCACCACACATGGAGTGGAATTATTCAACCAGAGCCAAAATGGCTGATACTTATAGGATATGAGAGATAAGTGAGAAGAATGAAGTCCAAGATTCAAAAGAACACTTGTTAAGATGAGAGGAGAAGTTACATCTTAAGAGGAATGAAGTATGAGACAAACCATGTGAGGTTTACTTGAATAAATGTACCTCAAAGGAATGAAACTCCTTAAATCTAGTGTAGAGGTCTCTCAGTTGGCTTCTTGAAACTACCCTCATCATTTGACCTTCCATGAGCTCTCCAAAAAAGACTAGGGAAAAGTGATATCATTGAATTATGAGGAAGGGGTTATAAATAGTCTCCAACATGCCTTGGATGTGTCCTTAATTATCAAGATTCTTTTGGCCAAGTGTTCTCACTACCTATAGTCTTAATCACTCTTATTTCGACCTATCTTCACACTTGGCACTAAGATGCTCATAAATTACTTAAAAATGTCCATATAGAGGATAATGTGACACTTTTTAAGATTCCTCATGCCCTTAGATCCATCAAGAAAACCTTAACAGGTCTCCTAATTAAATTTATTACCTTCTCACTAGGTGATCACTTATTCACTATGTCATTCTAGATTGGCTGAAGTGAAGGTGATAATAAATAAATTTATGAGATTTTTTGAGGCAATAAATGGACATGATGAGTTATATTAGGTCCCATCCTATCTCCAAAAGTTAATTTCATCTTTTGAAACCTTTATGTACCTATGAAACACCATAAACTATCAAAGAAACTAGTTATGTACCTTGTTCATACAAGTAAGGTAGAAGATAAATTAATGGGAAGGATATTTGGGGGTTACTCTACAAGTTACAATCATGTCCCAAGTAATTATATCTCATATGGATACTTATCCTTCTTGATCTTTCCCATCGGGTCTTTATCGAGGGTTTTAGAGGGTTTTAAGTAGTTTTACCCCTTAAGGGTTGTTCATTAAATTATGACATCTAAACCATAAAAAAATCACTAATTTTTTTTTAAAGACCCTCTCCAACATCTCATATCTCCTTAGGTTACCATGCTAAGCATTTGTATAAGTGTGAGCTCCCAAAGTTACCTACTCAAGCTCCTCTTAGCTTTCTACATACCCAGTCATGTCCTTAAGCCAAGAAAAGGCTTTCTACAAAACAGAGGTGTAAAAATACCTTATAAATCTTTATGAACATTTTACAATTCATTATAATGATCACTTGGTGTTAGAAAAGACATTGGACTCCTTTTAGCCATTAGGCCTAGTCAAGACCTAGTAGGTTTAGTCTGCATATGACTACTCACCATCCCTTCTGAGTATTTTTTATGACTATGATGAGAATATTATGTATATTTATTATCAACATAGCTTCCTACATAATTTTTAAATGTTTCATCTCCTTTCATGCCATTTTCCTAACATTACTTGCTAAACCTATAGGATTTCAACACTCCAGGAGTGCCCTCTATCTAAGACAAAATACATGGAATTTACCCTATTATCTCAATAATTAAAAGGCTATGAGAGATATTAATAGGTCTTGTAAACAATTTATACATTTTTTAATGGTCTTTTCACATCATTATCACCTCTAAATATCTAAAAACTTAAGACAGACTTGTGGAAAACTCACTATGTACAGGGTTATGTGTACCAACTGTACGTTACTATGTTAGACCCCTTTTAATTCCATGTTTCCATAATATGTAAGTCTCCTAGGATTTATAATATCATGGTTAAGAAAATTCAAGCATGTTCATTGTTTAACCCTTTCCAAAAGTCTTTAATGCATAGCTTGCACTTGACTTGACACAAGTGGCTGATTGTGTGTTACTATGTTTCACCTTAGAAAAGGGACCTATTTGTCGGTAATATTTGCATATCAAACCTCTTACATTGTTTTAAAACCATTCTTGAATTCCTTGGAAACTTAAAAATCAATAGGTCTTGTGATATCATACATATGTTAGGCCAATCACCAAGACATTTATTTTTTATTGCACTACCAATGTACAATCAACTTGTAGTTGACCATTCTTAGAGGAAAAAGGTCCTATAGGTGCATATGTATGATTTGAAATCTATGCTACACATATAGGTCCCTTTGGGGTATTTGGAATCATCTCCAACCTATAGGTGTTCTTGTTTTCATGCTTTCATGTCTATATCTATATCATGAGACTGTAGATACCTATAGTCAACTATAGGTGGCCCTTTTTGGAAACAATGGTGTACTTGTAGGTGGTGATTCAAGTCAAAAATCACACTTAAAATTACCTTGATTTTATTTAAAATCCCAATATAATTCTCAATTCAATAAGGTCATTCACCATGAATACATGCTCCTATCTTTCTACCTTGGAGTGTAAGGTTTTGGATTCCAAGATACTGTAGAGAACATAGACATTCTGTTGTGTAATAATGTCAAAAATGGAAGCCTCTTAACATCATGTTCCTTTGGTAAAACATCCATTCTCCTTTGCTAGGTTTTCCCTTATATGAAGGATACAATATAAGATCATTCAATCTCATCTAAACATCATGTCACCTCATTATATGACAATATCAAATATGATCAAGGCACTAATTCTGAGTTTTTAAGGTTATGTGTCTCTAAACTTAGTTTCTTGAATCATGAATAATGAATCAAGTCTGTCTACAACTCTATAACCTTAAACCTGATTCATATTCCTATTGATGCCTCTAAATGTATCATAGGGGTTCTTGGTGTTCAAATAACACTTCTCATTTTAGAATTCCAAGAATTAAGGGCATGAGTAGCAAGATTTGGCAACTTAGGTTACCTGTGGTAGTAGCAACAGAGTAATGTATGAATGTTCCACAAAATTTATAATAATTGATGGTTGGGAGCCGTCATGGTCAAATCTTTGTGAATTATGAAATATCTGTGTTAATAATAATGAATTATGATCAAAACTTAAGATATAGATTAATCTAAATGGGTATTTATAATGAAATCTAAACTAGAGTGATCCAGTTAAAAAAGAAGCAAAAGAGAAGGGTAAGGTAGAAATAAATTAAGTGATTGATGATTCTTAACTTAGATATCATGACAAAGTTTTAATTAAAACTGAATTTGTTTTTTAACCAATATATGATGTAAAATAGTGTAAGCTCAGATCTCACCATACACCAAGCAAATATCTAAGGATAATAAGAAATTATACAAGTAAGAACTAGATTTTACTTTAAATATTTGTTACAAAACTCAAATAGCATTAGCACATCTGAATATAGAACAAATAAAATGAAACAAAATCAATATCCTTAAACTAATCTAGCATAAACACAAATTAGTAACCCTGTATCACAAATGCAAATTCAGAATTTATAAAACCATTCAAATTTAAGCTTAGAACAAACAATTGAGATAAAGCTATATTAATAATTGACACATCAAATTTGGAAAATCTTTATGGAATTCCTTGACTATATTAATTGCTCCAAGTATACAAATTTTGCTCAAAAATCTCTCCCTAAAGTAGATGGTAATATTGCCTTTTATAGAAAGGCAAGGCAATACACTAGTCAGTTGTGAGATACAAATATACAAAAGATAAAGACAACTATCCTTTTTTAGAAAGTTCTAGAATACACTTGGTTTTTAAAACTAGACTGACTTAGAGGTAAATATGCTAGCAGACTAGCATATGTCTTTACAAAAGAATATTCTTATTTTAAATATTACAATGTTTTTACAAAAAGGAATCTTAACTAATTGGTGGGCCCATTATCGAAGGGTCTCTTTGTTTCTCTTATAGAAGCTCCATAGCCTTTTGATGTTGTTCCTTGACAAGCTCCAAATCTACAGCTGGTTTCAAGATGTTGACATCTTCTTGTTCATCTAGGTCCTCAAAATCTTTGTCATTCTTGCCATAACTTCTATGAAGCTTCTAGATTCTAAAATCTTTTCTTCAAATCATACCCAAAATTCTACTATTGTCACTACCTGATTGACCCTAGCCTTTGCCATTTACTTCTTGCATCACCAAGGTGACTTTATGATTATATTATACATCATCAATAATTCCTAGAGCTGTAGTCTTGATAGGATTAGCCAACATGGTGCCAAGTAGTTTCTTAATCTAGACAATCAACTCTTCATCATCCCTAAGGAGTCTATCCAAACCTACTGACCAAGTAATTAAACTTTGGATTTTATCCACCATTATCCCCAATATAACATTTTGGTGGGCTAGGCTAATAGTCTTGAACTTAGGAATCCTATTCCTAATCAATATATTGATGAGATCCCTTATCTTGGTCTATGCATCTTGCCATTATGCTATCAATATTTTGGACACCTCACTCTGTTAACTCAATGCATCTTATCTTAGTTTCATTGATTTTAAGGAATCAAACATATCAAAAAAGGATGCTTCAAACAATTATAGCCTCAGGCACTGATAATATAGCTTGGGTCTTTAAGTTATCATTTTGCTTTTCCAAGTTATGAATCCTCTATTTCATTTGTCTAATGTTAGTTTTGACTTGAGATAAGTGAGCCTCAGATAGGATTTCAATATCTTCCTCATGGATGGGTAGTGCACCAAGCTGCTGCCCTCCAAATGGAGTTAAACATGTAAAAGGCTCAACCTTCTAGAATGTGAACTCTTCAGTTCCCACCATGGATTTTTTGGTTGTGATTATCTCTCATCCAATTATCTCCAGATTTAACTGCATAGTTTTAGATGACTTTTTGTATTTTATACGTTTTAGGACCTTTATCCTTGTGCTACTTGATACTCTTGGAGCATCCATTTGTTTGCTTTATGAACCTATAGTGGTCACTAGCCTTCTTTCTACTTCTTTATCTGGGAGAATCCATATTACTTTAAAAAAGATGTCAAATTTTAGGTTGATCATTGTCATGATGAATAACTCATTGAGATATTTTTGACGCATCTCATGATTCAAAAAATGGAGCCCATATGCACAAAATATCACACATCGAAGATCAACCAGGGCAAGTAAAAAATTTGGTTTGGATAGAACATCCAGTTGAACATCAACAAGTGGTGAGTGGAGATTGGACCACATGGTGGGTCCTAAAACCACCACTTAGCTTGCCACCAATTTATTTTACCATGGTCCAATTTAAGATTATTTCTTGAATGTTCTAAATAAACCATATAATCTATCACTTCCATGTGACACCTCATATTTTCCACATACTTGCCACGTAACCCTATGTTCCATGTTCCACCAACATCCTTGCCATGTTTCATACCCTAAATTCCATGTGACCCCATATTCCATTCACATTATCTGTCCTAAGTTTCCACGTGATACCACCCAATGTCCACATAACCCTATGTTTCAATCCTAAACATCCATGTGAAACCTCTCCACATCCACAAACCCATGAAATAATCAACATGCCACCACATGCCATGTCCAAATATCCATGCCAAAACCACATGCCATAAAAATACATGCCAATGCCAAATACTTGGCATATTACACCATAAACTTCATGGCTTATAAATATCCATGAAGCTTCCCCACTTGCCAATGCGAGACTAATGGATTTATATGCCCACCAAAAATAATGAGCATGAGATTCGAACCCTGCACCTGTTGGGTAAAAGGGATAAGGCCCAACTACATGGGATACTAGACTAAATGCTATATAAAGCATGAGAACTTGTATTTTTAATTCAATTCAAAGAAGCTAAGTAACCATAGTAAAGGCTAAAGCTAGAGAGCTTGTATGAGTTGTAGAGAGTGCCAGAAGTAGAATTGGAGAAAAGTCTGAAAAGGACTTATATTATTTTTTCCCAATGAACAAATTTATAGTTCACTTTTTATTTTGGAGACATTTTAAAATATTTTTCAAACATTTTTATTGATATATCGACTAATATAGGACGCGAAGACGTAGGCCATTGTGTCAAACTCCATTATCAAATTATGTGTTGCATTTTGAGAATTTATTGAATTATTCTTATTAAATTGATAATTTGTAAGTTAATTTTTTAAATTATTCCATAAATTAGTATTTTAAAGAAAAATTAAAATACCCAAGCGTATTATTGCTTAAGTTTATGGATCAGGGTAGTATCAAAGCAGTTAGTGTACTAGGCTAATTTCTATTTAGGCATTATTCTAGTGCATCAAGTTTGATATCAGAACTAATTTTATGGGTGAATTTGTGATTTTGTTATTTTAACCAAAATTATTTATTTTAGAAAAATGGATCCAATGCTAGCTCATATTTAGTTGTTACTAAGTTCCATTATCATTATGATAATGCAATTCTTGTAAGCTCGAGAGTAAAGTTGACAAGCAATTCTTGGGAGCAACAAATCGAGAGGCTTCAATAGAACATTGATGCATTGTGAGTAGAAATGTAGCAAGAAAATTGATAGAAGAAGAGGATGCATCGAGATTCAGAGACTTGTGGACATTGTGTCTGATGAGGTCATATTGTTGAGCAATGCTAGATCTTACATCCCAATTAGGCTCCATTATGGTTTAGAAGGTGCAACGAGGAGAGAGGCAAAGCACTAGTTGTATCTAGTAGTGGTCAATCAATCTGACCAATAGTACCTCATCAAGCAAATCCTGAGTCTCTAATGTGATAGTTATTGTCAATAGAAATGCCAAAAATTATGCTACATTTTAAGGAAAGTCAAAGGAAAAATTGCACTGCTATTGCTGAAGAGAAATTCATGTAGATCTATTTCAACTAGAGTTTTAGAGCTAGTTATATTACTGAAGGTCTCGCACAATGTCTGCAACTAAGGACTCTTCCACTACCCCACACTAAGACATTTAGAGGAATTGATGGCATAGTATAAGGATATGTGACTCATTATGACAACCTACATTTTGGCATTGAAGGGTTATTTTTTTATCAAGTATCTCTTGATATAGTTCTAGGAGAAGTTGAGGAGATCACTTTGGATCATTGTTATCTCACATATTAGCATGCCAAAAACACTACATCAGGGGAAGGAATCCAACTGATGATCAATCATACCTATGAGATTCAATTTGGGACAAGCCAGACAACAAAGGTACATTCTAGTTATAATAATGATTCCTCTAATTCTTGTTCTCCTACTAGTCTTATTAATGAAAATGATGTTGATAGTCTGAAAGCAAATAATGATCTAATTAACAATTTATCTTTTGATGTACATATTAAAGATTAAAATAATGAAATCAACTCTTTTGGCTATATTGATGATGTTAGGGATATTGAATGTAGTAGCCCTAAACATTTATCGAAGTCATGTGTTGATACATTTGAAAAGCACATGAAAGGAATAGGTTTTAAGATGTTAGCTAAAATGGGATTCGAAGGAAAAGGCCTTCGCATTAATGGTCTAGGAATTTTCTAGCCTATCTAAGTGGCAAAGAGACCACTCTGTGCAAGATTAGGATATGGAGGTGAAGGACAAATATCTCAAGAAGCTGAGTTGAAGGATTACTCAAGCAACAAGTCAGAACACCCTAAAGAACTGGAAGAAGTAATCGTAAAAGATGCAATAGTCACATTATATGAAGAATCTTCAAATGATTAGTCAAGGTATGAAAAAATAAATACTCAAATGTATCTTATAATTATGCCTCTGAAAGCCCTAAAAATATGCTTGAGAGACATGTCAAGAAGAAGACTGACCAAAAAAAAATTACCTAAAGAAGACATGAAGTTAGGTTTTTACTTCAATACTAGGGGAAAATGTTGAAAGAAGATAAGCAAAATCAGTAACAACATAAGGCAAAGGTTTTAACTACATCTTTAGTCAAGCAAAAGATAAAGCCTTGTCAGATAGAGTCTCATCAATCAAAACTAGAAACAACATCAATGAGGGAGATGATAGTCAATGAGAAGTTGACAATTCATAAATTATCACCTTAGAAAGGTAAGCAACATTTATTTAAAAGAATAATTGTTAAGCATTCTAAGATAGATGTTATTTTTGATAAAATTTATCAAAGAAATTTGATCTCAGAAGATGTTGTAGAAGCCCTAGGTTTAGAAACTAAGCCACATTTCCAACCCTATTCTCTAGATAAGATAGGCGATGGTAATAGTGAAAATGTAAACTAGCGTTTGCAATTACTTCCAACTTTTTAGATGAATTCGAATTAGATGTGGTTCCACTTCAATTTAGCAACATTATCCTAGGTAAACCATATTTATCTCTGAGAAAGGCAACTTACTCCAAGAAGGAAAATTAGTATAGAATTGTAAAAATGGGATAAAATATCTTGTGTGAGCACATTAGTAGTAACTTTTATAGGTAAATGGTGCCTTTAGTTTTATTTTACTCATGTATGTTGTAAACGGGAACACTACAGGGTAACAAAAAGATAACATCATGAGAAGCATTGAGAACAACTTGGAAGATAGGTTGTATATTTTAATCTGTATTTTTTAGAGTGTGAAAACATGCATACATATTTGCCTTATTTTTGTAAGACCTAAATATAGGCATTATTTATAAATGCATAAGACCCAAGTAGGGCAATATTTGTAATCATTATAGTGTTTGTAAAGACCCAAGAAGGGCAATGTTTGTAAAACTCCTAAGAGGGTAATTGTGAAATGGTGATTTTTATAACACTAGATAATAGCCAATATACTTATATCTAAAGACCTAAAACCAAATATAATTTAGGAGATCATTTGAGCAAGAGCCATAAAAAGATCCTCATATTGAGTACTAGGTCTAGTACTATCTTTTTGAGGACAAAAAGCCTTCTTAGTAGGGAAGATTGATTTGAGAGAATCCATATTCACTCTGAAAAAGAAGACATTTAATTTTAGGTTAATCATTGGCATGGCGAAGAGCTCATCGATATCTTTTCGATGCATCTCATGGTTCACAAAATGGAGCTTGTATGCACAAAATATCGCACATCAAAGATCAACTCGGGCAAGTAAAAAATTGGGTTTGGATAAAACATCCAGTTGAACGTCGACAAGTGGTGAGTGGAGATTGGACCACATGGTGGGTCCTCAAGCCACCACATGGTTTGTCACCAATTTATTTTACCATGGTCCAATTTTATATTATTTCTCAAATGTTTTAAATAAACCATATAATCTATCACTTCCATGTGACACCTCATATTTTCCACATACTTTCCATGTAACCCTACGTTCTGTGTTCTACCAACATCCTTGCCACATGTCATACCCTAAATTCCACGTGACCCCATATTAAATTCATGTTACATGTCCTAACTTTCATGTGATACCACCTAATGTCCACATAACCCTATATTTCAAGCCTAAACATCCATGTGAAACCTCTTCACATCCACAAACCTATGAAATAATTAACATGCCACCACATTCCATGTCCAAATATCCACACCAAACCCACATGCCATTGAAATACATTTCAATGCCAAATACTTGGAATATTACACCATAAACTTCATGGCTTATGAATATCCATGAAGCTTCCCCACTTGCCAATGTGGGACTAATGGATTTATATGACCACCAAAAACAATGAGCACATGACTCAAACCCTACACATATTGGGTAAAAAGAATAAGGCCCAACCATGTGGGCTAAGGTCCTAAATGTTATATGAAGTGTGAGAATTTATATTTTTAATTCAATTTGAAGAAGCTAAGAAACCATAGCAAAGGCTAAAGCTAGAGAGCTTATACAAGTTTCAAAGAGTGCCAGAGGCAGAATTGGGGTAAAGTCCAAAAAGGGACTCATATTATTTTTTCCCAATGAACAACTTCTTAGTTATTCACTTTTAATTTTGGAGATGTTTGTAAGTATTTTTAAATAATTTTTACTAATACATCACCTGATATAGGACCTAAAGATATAGGCCATCATGCCAAACTCCATTATCAAATTATGTGTTGTGTTTTGAGAATTTATGGAATTATTCTTGTTAAATAGATAATTTATAAGTCAAAATTTTAAATTATTTTATAAATTAATATTATAAATCAAAATTATAATATGCAAGCGTATTATTACTTAAGTTTATAGATCACTTCCTCTTTCATCAAAGATTTTATCCAAGACTTGATGTTATCATGCACATCAATGTTAATGGTTTGGGTCAAGGCCCAAGAATGAGACATGTTGGGTGAATATTTTGTCAACCAGCTAACTGGTGACCAAAATAGTTCTATCACCATAGCATAGGGAGATTGGTCATCCTATGTTGAAGGTTTACCACATCCAAAGGGGACAAATCTCTCCTCTCATCAAGGGGAGGTTCCCTATTAAATATGCGGAGGCTATATACTATATAAATAAGTAGAAAGTAAGACACAGGGGTTGGATAAAGCATCCATCTCTCTTTTTTTAGAGATAATGCTCACAGATAGATCAACCAAGAGCCAGATCCCTTCTTGGATAGTAGAAATCCTGATGAAATGATAGAAGGTACTTCTCTTTTTTCAGAAGTGCTTGTTGTTGCAAACAATAGGAATCTTTCTGGTAAGTAACTAGTAACCAAAGGTGTAGAGTAACCAGTAGCTTGAGATGTAGCGTAAAGTCTCCACCTCAACTGCCCAAGAGTGAAATATGAAGAACAATGGGGGAATAAAGTCATCCCAAGGTTCTTTACACAGAAACATAAAAGAAAAACACACATTGAAGACAACTATGACAGCACAAAGTCTGAAAGTAATTGGCTTCAGGACACTTTCCTTATCACCTCCACTAGTCCTGCTTGTTAAATCAAATAAATAAGAATGCTTTCAGAAGATAGACATAAGAAAAATCTCCTAAATTAGCACAAGCTATAATAGCACAAAGTCTGCAAGTAACTTGCTTTCTCATTCAATCAAAGAAATATGAATTACAATCTGAGCTCAAAGTCTCAGTAATGCCTTTCAATTCGAGCAGAGTTTCGCTTTTGGTAAGGGGAAGATCTCCCTTGTAACAAATGAGAGATTACAATATATAGCCACCAAGCAAGGCTTGGCACTCTCTCCCATGGGATGGCCCATGCTGCAGTTAACGCCTTCAATGCACCTTCAGTTCTATCTGGAGGGACCATTCCTAGAACAGTGCATTGCCTTAACTACGGCATGCCTATTCATCTAATATGTCTTCTCCTAAGTCTAGATCATCTAGTCTGTTCCCTCTAACATCTGTGCAACTGTCTATTTTGTCTTTACTCCAAAGGAGACCAACAGGCCATGCCTTCAATGTTTGCAAGCTCAAATATCTACTTTGTGAACTGTTCCACCTACTGGAATAACTTTTGTGCAGATATTTTAGGCTTTTCCCTCTTTCTACTTTTGTCCTTTCCAGCTTTGTCTTTTCCAGCTTTGTCTCTTCCTGGAATTTAAGCTCTCGGGCTATCTTTTCAGCCAGCTACTTGGTTCTTCCTTCAAGTTTCATGCTTTATTTAAATTTCAACGGATATTCCCTTACTTTAAATTTGATGTCTGCAGGGCCGTCAATGGTCGCTAGCCGCTTGAACCATGTTGAACCTTAAACCTTTGAACCCGATGAAAGTACATTGGTTCATCAATTCATTCTGCCTCTTTTGTCCCATTGCTTCTTGGTTCAATCGCTTTCTCACTCCTTGGTTGAACCATCTGTTGAACCACCTGTTTGCTGCTTCTTTCCTTGACTGAGGCCACCTTTGAACCTTTTAACCCATGAACCATTAAGCTTTGAACTGTTTCATTTCAAGGTTGAATTATTTCATTGGTTCATTCTTTATTTCATTCAATCATGCTTCCCTTATCTTTCTAAGTCCCTCTGAGGCCCTGAAATATTGAACCTTCGAACCAGTTGAACCCGTTGAACCATTTGGTTCAAGGTTCAATGGTTCCATCCTTATCCTTTGAAAACCTTCTTTGTCTAAGTTTTTTGGAAGGCTTTATTCTGCATCTTCAAGTTCCCCCCGCAAGGGTACCTACCCTTCAGGATTTTTTTTTTGGGTGGACTTCAGGCTTTAACTTTCCCGGTGGGTTCTTGCTTCTTCGGTAGGCTTTTGGCTCTCGGGCTTTTTCCATCAGGCTTTTCCTTTGGATAAAAAGTTCGAAGGAATTTCTTTGGACAAGAAGTTTGAAAGAAAGGTTCTCTTCCTTAGCCATTTGTTCCTTTCAATTTCTTTGAGCTTTCTTCTCAAGTGAATTCCTTCAGCCTTCTTCGCTTAATCATTTCCATCGGACAAAAAATCTGAAAGAATTGTTCCTTTTGGGCCTTTGAACAAATCTGAAGGAATTCTATCTTTTCTTTGACCTTCAAACCAATGTTGCTTGCCCTCCATAAGGGCACTTGCCTCTTTGGCTTTGGGGCAACCCCTTGAACCTACCAATTGAACCAACTGATTGAACCAACTTTGGTTCAACGATTCAATGGTTCAATCAGTTCATTCTTCATTATTTGGCTAAGTCTTTTTGATCTTTTGCACCAAGCGCATTGAACCAATTGGTCGTTAAACCCGTTGAACTCGCCTAAGTGTTGAGAGCTTGCTTCTTTCCTGCAGAGTCTGTAGAAATCAACCTATGAATCTTGTAGAACTTGGCCTGCAGAGTCCATAGATTTTCTTCCTGCAGAGTCTGTAGATTCAAGTCTGCAAAGTCCATAGATTTTCTTCCAATAGAGTCCGTAGATTCAAGCCTGCAGAGTCTATAGATTCAAGCCTGCAGAGTCCGTAGATTTTTGAGAAGCTTGAAAAATGAGGAATTTGAATGCTCAGAACAAATTTCGAAAAGGGAAGAGACATTTTTGGTCTTTGTAGGGCCCAAAATAGTTCATATGTTGTCCCAAAAATGAGTGATATTTTTGGGGGACAACAAGACAAAGTGAGAATCTTCTACAATTTCCCATAAATAAACTAATCAGGGATGACTGGTCTATGAATAGGGTATTCCTCACTAAATAAATTGATTTCACTTGCAGGATGAGTGAAAACCAACTTTGGCCTCTTTGATCCAACTGAGACCAAGGCTAATTCTACCTTTCTTTTCTATGAGGGTGCTATTGGAACTAAATCCAAATCAACCTCTTTTCCTTTATCTTCCTTCTCAACCCCTTCTGCTTGAGCCTATGGTTTTTGAGCTTGCCCTTCCTCTCCCTTAGAGCCATATGCTTTAGCTACACTCTAAGTGCATCCTCTACTATTTTATTGGGCTCCAGGGCTATCATGTCAAATTACTCTACTGGAAATGCTAGTCTTTGGGGTAGGGCTGAGGATGAAGGGCCCTCACTAGGCCTCTCTTCCAATTTCTCCTTGCTAAGACCTTGTGTGATTTAGGTTTGGGGTTGTTGTGCTTCTACCTATGGTTTTTCTTGAGGTGGCTTAGAAGGTCCAAGTAGTGAATGGTACTACATAGGTGCCATATACCATATCTCCCCTATAGGCTTTTCACTAATAATCAATCTATGCTCAAGCCTAACATTGTGTTTTTTGAGCTTGGCTAGTACTTATTCAAAATTATGGGCCTTGATGTAGAGAGGTTCATAAGGACCATGTTGATGCTCATAGACTAATTTGGGCAACTATTTTCTCTTCAGTTGGTTTCTTACTATGTTCTCAGGATCCCAATCCTGAGGTCATCCAATTAAAAAACAAAATATTCTTTGTGCCTAGCCATGGTGTCCACCTGCTTCCAATCTTGAAATATAGTTCTTCTAATTGTCAAAGGAAAAGGATGCAGGAGACCCTTCATCTTTTTTTTGCACACTCCATCAACACCATGAAGAATTTGGGATGCAATTTCTTACTTTGCTAATTTTTTTAGAACATAAATAGGCAATTTGTAAGGTTGAGTCAAAATCCCTTCAATTCTAATCACAATAAAATTTGGATATAACTAGATATCTCCCATTAATTCTACATACTTCTTGATTATAGGGCTTACCCTAGGCATATGGATCCCTTTGATGTTTCTACCAAATTCGGATAGACACAATCATAAATGAACTGCATGTGGTGTCTATATTTGAAGATATGTAGTTTTGAATAATGGTGGGATATGGAAAATCTACCCTCAGGTGACCAGGTCTTGATGTGAGGGATTTGGGTGGAGGCTAACAAAGCATCCAATAGGTAAGACATAATAAAGTATTTTTTTCTAGTCTTCTTCTTGATATAAGTAAATTACTTCTCTAAGTGGATGCTAATATTATCCCCAATTAGAAGAATGAGATCTTTCTCTACCATAAAGTAGACGTAAGACAGCCAGCTTTTATTAACATTTGTGGTTGTAGGGGATCTGGATATTCTATTTAACAAGGTCATGATTACCCTAATTCCCTCCCTAAATTGGACAATTAGGATCCTTCCCTCAAAGTCCCAGATACATGGTTCCCATGGAGCAACCATGGCCTAAAAATGGTATCTTGGTCATTCTTACTGGTCGGCTCCTTGATTGTGGGTAAGTCCACATGGGGTTTTAGGAGATTATAGTATCTCTCAAAGGCCAATGGGGAAATATATGCCACTCTCATAGAGATTCCTTCATGGATGATCTAGTCATTATCAATTCTATAATCTACAAAAATGGGAGCTAGGATATCAATGTAATGGAGTACCTCTAGTTTGACAACAACATGATGGACGTCAGCCATGTGAACTAACATCAGGTCATAGTACCTCCTACTAATAGTGACAATCCTCTACTCCTCCTTGGTAATGGACTTTATCTCCTTTATGGTCGAGATGAGCTCAGACCAATTCTTGTTGCCATTATTCAGGGCTGCAATATCTAGTTCAGTATCTTTGAAAACTTTTCCATCACTATTTATAGATAGGTACAACTCCATCTCATCTCTCAATTACTATTTGTGAGCTTCCATGGATTTTTATGTTTACAAATTGCTCACAATTTAGACTGAAAATTGTCTCTGACATAGCTCCTTCATGCTCAAATCACAATTGAACTTATTTTAGATTTTTGTAGTCACTCCAAGTTCACTTAGTGTCTTTTATGCAAGTCTTAGGGATTTGGAGCTTTAATGGTGGTAGATTATTTAGACCTAAGCTTATACATGCCTCAAATATGATTTTGACCTTCACCTTTATACCTTTACATTTCAAGCACACAAGACCTCTTATTTTATCGCTTTATGCTTGGGTGGTGCTTATTTGGCATCTATCTAGCATTTTTCAAAGCATTTTTCGTAAATTTCTCTAAGCACTAGCCATTGGCATTTAAAAATGCCCTTTTTTCTTTGTTCCATTGGATCAAGATCATGGATTAACATAGGCTATTGATTGTGATTTGAGCCCCTACTTTTTATTATTCCCTTTTGATATCGAGCCCTGTGGTCATGCCACTTGGCACCTCTATAGGCATTCTGAGCTCTAACATCTTTGTCAATTGCATATTCACCATGTGTCTACCATGCATCAAACCTGTAATCTCTTGGAGCTCCATTGAAAATTCATTGGTGCCTTCACAATGTAGGATCATCTTTCTATGATGAAGAATGAGCCATAAGATCTGTAAAGATACACAAGCTTTAATCAACACATTATTAAGGTAGGGACTTAAGTTTAATTATCTTAGGCTAAGGTTTATTTCATGTTTATTAAATGTGAAATAAACTATAGGCTAAAGTGTTTATGCCTAAGTTTTTGGGATTTATAAAAAGGGGACATTGCCAAATATTTTAAGCCAAAGTTGACGTTGTGTTTAGTAAACACAATGCATACTTTGGACTAGAATACTTATGTTAAGCTGTTAGAATGCACTTAAGGGCGTTAAAATGATATAATGACCAAGAATGCTAGATTTTGTCATAGGGTTTTAGTATACTAATAAACACATTAAAATATTTAGTTTAAAAGCATTTGGGCTAAGTTTTATGTCATAAAGACCCCTTTTTAAAATAAGATTTAGTATAAGTCTCTAGCCTAAGGTTCATGACATTCAAACAAATATAATGCAGTCCTTAAGATATAGACTTAGACTAAATTCATTTCTATATATATTTAGACTATGAGACCATTTCATTATTTACAGTTAAAATATTTCAAGTGCTTGAACATCCTTCAAGAGGTTCTATTAGTTTGTAAATGTAATTTATGAGATTTATAAACATTTTGGAGTATATCTTGGTCTTGAGCAAAATAATCCATTAGCTTAAATTTGATGATCTCATGAATGTCAAATACATCCTCATTGATGTCAAATTATGGTCATTTGAATGTCAAGTTTAGGCTCTTGAAGCTATT
Source organism: Torreya grandis (assembly GCA_037957365.1). Classification (NCBI taxonomy): domain Eukaryota; kingdom Viridiplantae; phylum Streptophyta; class Pinopsida; order Cupressales; family Taxaceae; genus Torreya; species Torreya grandis. Next base: position 1,183,167 of record JARHVA010001609.1, read on the forward strand.
AGTTTTGATGGGATTAAAGTTGACAGTTGTGTGGATGTCAAATATGTCCTCATGGGAATCAAATAACAGTTGTATGAACCTCAAATTTAGGCTCATCAAATTCTTATGTTAGAATGTGCGAGTGCCACTTGACACCTCTATGGGTATTTTTAGGATCTCAAACTTAATTCACTCCATCCAATTGAAAACCATGATGAAGCGAGAGCAATCCGATCATGATCTAAGACCTTGCATACCATTGGTTCTTTTTAATGCATGGTACCCTTTGCTTTTAATCTTCATATGTTTGAGTGCCATGTGGCAATTCCACGGGGCTCCTGGGGCTTTTGAATTTTTAATGATGTCTTCACTCCATCTGATCTTCAGTCTGTGATCAAGCAAGAATTGTTAATCATTTTTTGAGTGCTTGAACATGATTGGTTTGAAGGACTAAGTGCTCAATTTTGTCAGGATTTCTTTGTTTCATTTAATTGAAAGGCGGTGAGGAAGTGTGGATCATTGGATCTTGCAAAATGTATGATATTTAAGTGAGACTCAGGATGAAATAATAAAGATTTAGGATAAATCCTTAAATCTAAAGTCTTGTTCATGTTAAAAAACATGAATTGGGCCTTAAAGTTAAAAATCTAGGCTAAATAAATAATAAAGGGACCATGCTAGACATAAAATTAGACTATGTTAGAAATATAGGAAACAAAGAGGGAAAATAAAAGGGGACCAAGGCATAATTTTTAGGCTAATGTTTGGTCGTGTAAAAAAACATGATCAAGGATTAACATAAGAATTGGACTTAAGTCTAAAACAAGTTTAAAATATTCCCACAAATTTGCTTCTGCCAAATTCAAATTCAAATTTGAACCAGGGGTTTATGTTAGGGTTTTCGAACATGAATCTACAAGTAAGGACTCCATGAAACCTACATATTAAAGACATGAATACCAATTATTAACAATGTTAGAAGAGCTTAAATAAAAATATAACTCAGTAAGCCAATCTTATCAACGTGGATGATCTTCAAATTTTAATAATGTTCAAAATAGACCATGCCCCCAGGGCTAAACTTCAAAATATCTCAAGGGTCCCAATTTTTAAAAAATGGGGGTATGTTAACCTCAATAATTCCCAACCTCTCAAACTCTATGAAGACTCAAAACACATTCAAACTCTCTATGCAACACTTTTAGATCTCTGTGAGAGCCATCTGTAGGTTGACATTTCAGTATATAGGGTAGTGAGTAGATATATAGGTCAATGTGCATGGAATATGAGCTTATAGTCAGTTCTTAGACCTTTTCACAATTTTCGAATGAAACCTTTCCACCTTGAAGGATTTGAAACTAGTCAAGTGCCTTATCTCAATGTGATTAGCTTAATTTATGGCACCTGTAGGTGCACATCAATGTTGCAGGCCTGCGTACATATGAGAATTAGTTGCCATATTCTATATTATGTCATTTGAAGAGTTCAACTTATTTATTCATGCTCCAAGAAGGTGTCCAAAATATTTAAAAACTTAATTATATCTCTATTAACATTCTCAACATTTCAAAACATCTCATTTAGCTAACTATGTATGACAGTCATGCATGAAGTTGACTATGGGTCGTTCTTGACTGAAACTCTATGGATGATCTCTTTTGAGCCTAAGATTAGAAGTAGAGGATATTTATATGACATTGAAAATCAATAAATATATCACATCACATTGATTTGAAACCATTTCAAAGATGGAAACCTTCTAAAATTGTTGAAACCTGACTACAAGTCCTCTTCGTGATATCAAACTACAACTTGAATTGTTTGGATCATGAAGTCACTTCCAAACATTCAAAAAAATATGGGATCCATTAGAGAAGGATGTCTACCTCATATATAATAATTTTCATCAATTGATTTGTACAAATTATCCCAAATAGAAGCAAAACCTACAGGGTGTGGGGATTAGCAATAAAAAATGAGACAATCAAATTATTCAAAATGGTTCATAAAGTATAGGCAACCATTATTCCAAATATTATCATGAAAATTAAGTATCCCAGGTGTAATATCCACCTCAAAAATCATTTGACCTAGAACCTCTCCTATTGATTGTACCATCAGAAGACCTGTTGATAAGTTTTGCATGTCTAGTGGAGTGATTGAGAAATAGAATAGTTTTCATCCATTTTTATGCTTCTAAAGATTATCAAGCATTAAAATGGAGTCATGGAATTTTAAGTGTCATCCTACAAGTTTACCCTTTGTTCTACTCTCCTCCATAGGTCGTACAACTACCAAAAACTCCTTTTTCACTTGTTTTCTTGATTTTAGTTAGGAACCTACAAGTTTTTAATTATAAATGACAAAACTAACAATTAAATGAAACATTTTTTGTTGAAATAGAGTTTATAACACTTTCACACCTTGGAAAACTATACAACTCTCATTAATGACTCTAAAATAACCCCCAAGTGACATAAAATGACTTAGGACTAATTTGACTATGACCAAAGTTTATGGCATATTAAATGACATAAAAAATACTATGACACACCTTATCACATCTTATAACACCCATATACTAGTTTTGGACTATAGGGGGTTGACCTATTTTGACTTGTGGTCAAAATAGTCAACGTGCACAACAACATCTTCTCAAAGAATGAAAAGGCTTTTAATGCATAATGCCCCAATAAGCAATGGTTGAGTATTGGATTCCCCTTAAGGGAGCGGGTGGCAAAAAATATCAGTGAACATTCCATTGAAAAGAAGGAAATGATGGGACCTAAAAGGTAAAGGCAGTGGAAAGACTTATTTGCCAAACACAGTTATAATTAGTGGCACAATGAACTGCCCCAGTTGGGTAAATAAAAATAATGATTTACCCAAAGGCAGTTATAATCATCACCATGGTGAGGTGAAACTCAATGATTTGCACAAAGGCAATTATAATCATTAACATAAATAAAATTTTTTCAGTCAGGCAGATAGAGATAATGATTTTTCCAAAGGTGGTTATAATCATTAACACAATGAAAACATGCCCCAACAGGGTAGAAAAATGATAATGATTTTCTCAAAAGTGGTTATAATCATTAGCATCCAATAGATTGAAACACAGTGATTTTCCCAAAGGTATTTATAATCATAGGCACTATAGTTTGGGAGAATATGATAAATTGGAAAAGGGAGCTTATATACTAAATCTATACATACAAAGCAAGAGTAAGCTAGTACAAAGGATAAATATGAATTTGGGCAACCTGTAAGTATGGAGATGCACATCCTAACTAACAAAGATTATAATTCATTCATGATTTAATTACTTTGTATTTGGGGGTAATGAAGGTAGATCAAGAATTTGTCATTTGACCAGGGAGAAGTACCGCAACATCATTGCTTGTAATATTCTTGAGCGGATTTTTGTTGTAGCATGTGATGGTATGCACCATGACATAAAACACCATGATAACTTAGTTGAAATATGCATAAAGACCGACACTCGATCCAATAAACAATCAAAAATAATACTCTAATGATAAAAACCATAATGACAATGTTGACATATAAATATGGATGGATTTAAGTATAATGCATAAGAAATCACCCAATGAATGCATGCATACTAAGTCAAGGCACAACAGTGAAAGCAAATAAATAGGCAAACAAACAAATAGAAAGAAAAAACACGAATAAACTAAAAGCACAATAAAACACTAAGAAATAAAAAGTGAACAAAAAAATCAACACAACATGAAATAAACACAAATAATGGTTAATCACAATGTTATTGCAAACAAAAACAAATTGTTCATGTATATGTAATAGAGGTGTTACTCTTGGCGACAGGGTGACCACTAAGCTAGATAGAAATGATGTAGGTATAACAACAAAAGAACAATGCCACAAGGTAGCCCCTAGGATATAAGGAAGCAATGACACAAACAAGATGATAGACTTTGATCCTAGGCTATAAGAGACAATGAAACAGAGAAATAAAATGGGGTGGGTAGATCAAAATGAAGGGGTAGTCGAGCTGACTCCATATGCACTAGGCAAGTAGATGCTACTTACGTAGTTCCATAGACACAAGATCCAATATGAACTTCATGCCAAATTTAGTTCTCCTAGGACATGGGATAGAAGAAAATAATGAGAAATAAAACTTGATTGTGTTGTAAAGGAAGCATGGAAATGGTCTCACAAAATGATGAGAACATTGGAAATGGTTTCTTACAAAATGGTGAGAGAATAAAATGAAGCCAAGTGACCATGAAGGTATCAAAGTTGAATATGTAATGATCACAACATGAATTGACAAAATGTTGAGAGCATAAGGCTTAAGGCCAATAAGGATGGGGAAACTAGAAGACAAGTGGTTACTTATAAGATAGTTAGGGGTCCCAGGATCTTTAAGAAAAAGAAGTGGTCAAAAAAGAAAGGAAGGTGAAATCAAGATAACTTGAGATACCCCATGTATCCAAATGCTACCTACATAGTCCGTGTGGACCTTAGGATGATGTAGTTCTCCCATAAATGGGAGGACAAAGACCAAGGTGGTCTAGAAATAAATAGAACAAACAAGATAGCCCAACCCAAAATTTTTGATGAATTTATATCTCGTATGGAGATTATAAGCATATTTTCATGATTTTGTGATTTTTAGGATTATTTAATATTTTACCAATGTTTAGGAGCTTTCTAAGCATCTCAACTTAGACAAGAATTATGATATACTAAACGGTCCAAATCATAAAATAATGATAATGTGGCTTCGATTGCTCACAAAATGATAAGAGCATTTAACTTAAATTAATAAAAAAATAGCGAGATTATTGTTTAAGGGTAACTAAGATGACCTCAACATAAATCAGGTATTGCCTACATAATCTTAGAATGAGAACTCAAGTCACTATAGTTCTGCCTTCATAATAGAGGAATCTGATTAAGTAGAAACAAGTTCATGAACTGGGCAAATGGCATAGTATAGTATAAAAATGGCAAGGTGATGTGGCAATGCATGATAAAGGTGTTTTTTCTAATTTGATCATAGGTGGTTATAATTAGGGAACAATGGTACGAGACACTAATTTTATAAAAGGTAGTTATAATTAGTAGCACTCATGATTAAATGAAATAATAAATGAAGGATGTAACTACTAAACCATTATCAAACTGGTCCAATTTATTGCCTCTATCTAGAATACTGAATCAACTATTGAAAATTGATCTGAATATCTTCACTGAAGGTGTCTGAAGAACCAATGGATTGAAACCAAGGTCAAAAGATTTGGGAGGGAGGTTAAAAATGATGTTGGTCAATAGTGAAGGTATGGTAGAATGGTATACGGTATGATACAAAAAAGATGACAGTATGGTACAACATAAGCGAGTCTCATAGACATTACTTTGGGTCTCTCAAGTGAAATAATGCTTGAGGTGTATTATGTTCATAGGCTCATCAATTTCATCTCCATATAGTGTAGCAATCCTGTATGATTTAGAGCCATAGTTAGCAACAATGACATATGGGCATATCCAATTGGGTTTGAACTTGCCCTTCTTCTTCTCAACCATGGTGTTCTTTTGGTTTTCTTTGAGAACAAGATTAATAAGCTCAAAATCTCTATGTTTGACTAATTGGTTATATTGGCCAAAAAGTTTGTTTGGTATATGCTTAAAGGCTATTGACAGTGGCCATGCATTTTTCATCCAGTAACTCTAGCTTGTATAGGTGAGCAACTCTAAATCTTCATCATCCATGATGTGTTTCAATGAGATATGTAGAGAAGATAACTTGACCTCAATGGGAAGAATGGCCTCAGAGACAGCCTAGGGAATATTATGTGGCTCTTATTGGAGTATGATAATTAGTGCGGTATGACCAAAGGGCACAAAATATCTGCATGTGCCAATCATGACCAACATCATTGACAATCTTTTTAAGGATGTTGATAATGGTATTATTAGATACCTATGCTTGGCTATTACCTTATGGGTAATATTCAGTGTAAAAGTGTTGGGTGATGTTTTATTTGGCACAGAGTGCTTTGACATCCTTTTTATTAAACAATTTACCATTATCAGATATAATGTCAGATGCTATACCATAACCATATATGATATGGTTGAAGATGAACTTGAAAATCTATTTTCCAGTCATGTAAGTGAGGGGTATAGCTTTAAATCACTTAGTAAAATATTCAGTAGTAGTAAGGATGTGTTTATGGCCATCATATGAGGTAGGGTTAATATTCCCAATGAGATTGAGTCGCCATGTTGCAAATAGCTATGGTGTAATCACATGTCTTGGCTAGGGCATGAATCATATTGGCATGCCTTTGACATTTGTCACACCTTTTGACATAATAAACTGCATCTACTTACATAGTTGGTCAATAGTAACCAATACATAGGAGGCAAGCATAGTCCTATTGGTGTGGGATCCACATAATCCTTCATGAACTTCTCTTAACACTAATCTGGCTTCTGCTAAAGTTAAATAATGAAGCAAAGTTACATCAAAGCTTTTGTGGTAAAGGGTTGGGCCAATTAAGGTATATCGAGAGGTTTGGTGTATAAAGGCCTTTTATTGATTGTGTGATAGGTCTAGTGGCATGATATGGTCATGAAGGTAATTATATAGGTCTGAATACCAAATAGACATGTGACCAACAATATTATAGATCATTGCTATGGTTCAAGGTTCATGATTAGGCACTAGAAGATTTTCAACAAGGAAGTGATATTCTTTTGCCTTGTCTATATGGCGGACCAAAGAGCTAATGGTGGCCATGGCATATGTTGTCCTATTACTAGCCCTAGGTATGTATTCAAACTATGAACTTATATGGTACTAGATCTTCATCTTTGGTCTAAAAGTGGTATGTAACCTGATTGATGATAAACTAAGAATCACCATAAACCATGAGATACTGAATATTCCATTATTCTTCTTGATGAAGCCTTGCAACAAGTGCTTCATATTTTACCATTTAATTAGTAAAAAGAAAACTGATATGGAATTATTTGGGAATAAGATCCCCCTATGGTTTAATAAACAATAAGCCTTCCCTCAATCCATGTGATGTGAATGATCCATCAAAATATAGCTTCTAGTGTTTCTCCTCAAGAAGTGTTTTAATAATGGTCATAATGGATTCATCTAAGAATTGAAAAGTGATTAGGTATCTATAAGGGCAGCTTCAACAAGTTGGTCTACAAGTACTTGTCCTTTGATGGGTTTTTGGTTGACATACTCGATCTAGAACTCAGTCAGAAGCATGATTCATTTAGCCATGTGGCCTTGTAAAATTGTGTTGGATAGTAGACACTTGAGCAAATCTACTTTGGAAATAACTATGGTCTTGTTATTAAGCATGTAATGCCACAACTTTTGGGTTGTAAAGACCATAGCTAAATAAGCTTTTTATATTGATTTATAGTTATGTTTATACATGACCAATGTACAACTTAAATAATACATGGCATGTTCTTTTTCATTGTCATCATGTTGAGCTAGAAGTGCCTTGAGGGCATTGTCTGTGGCAGATAGGTATAACAAAAATGGCTTCCTTGGCATTGGTGGTAATAAAATAGGTGGATTGGCAAGATGGTCTTTTAGATGCTAAAATGCTTTCTGACATTCTTCATCTCAAATAAATGTAACATCTTTCCTTAACAAGTGAGTGAATGGATGGAATTTGTCGACCGACTATGAAATGAAACAACTGATAAACTATATTTTACCCTACAAACTATTGAGTTACTTCAAATTAGAAGGTGGTAGCATCTCGGTAATGGATTGTACTTTGGTAGGATCAACTTCAATGCCTCGATGAGAGATAATAAATCCTAATGATTTGCCTAAGGTATCACAAAAAATGCACTTCTTGGGATTAATTCTGACCTTGTACTCACAAAGCCTCTCAAATATTCTTTGTAGTATAGCTGGATGATCTACATGGGTCTTTGATTTACCCAATATGTCATCAACATAGTATTCAACAATGTCATGCATCATATCATGAAATATGATGGTTATGGATCTTTGGTATGTGGCCCCAACATTATTAAGGCCGAATGGCATAACCTGATAACAAAACATTCCATAAGGAGTGGTGAATGATGTCTTGTGTTCGTCTTTTGGCATGATCTTGATTTGGTTATATCCTAAAAATCCATCCATAAGTGAAAGCATCTCATACCCCGATATGGAGTCAACTATCATGCCAATATTTAGTGAAATAAATTTGTCCTTGGGGTGGGCCTTGTTAATGTCTCTGAAATCAGTGCAGATTATGATCCCTTATGGCTTTTTACTAATAGGTATAGCATTTGAGATCCACTTTGAATAGTCGATTGATCAAATGCATCTTGATTCCAAGAGTTTTTCCAACTCTTTCTTAACTAATATAACAATATGAGGATGTATCTTTCATAATTTTTACTTCATAGGTTTGGCCTCAGGGTTTACAACAAGGTGGTATACAACTAAGGCATGGTCCAAACCTAACATGTCTAAATAGGCCCAAGAAAAGATGTTAACAAATTTACTTGGAAGGGTTGTAAAACCTCAGGGTCCTCTTCAATGAGGGATGCGCCTAATTTGATCCACTTCAGGTCATCAAGAGTCCCAATGTTGACCTCCATAATATTTTTCTACTAGGAGAGTTGAACCATCTTCTAAAATGGCTAGCAATGATGTGAATTGTCCTATGACGACAAAGTCCTCTGGTTGGACCAGTTATTCAAGCTCTCCTAAACAATATGAATCTAAATCTCCCAATGGTAGGGATGGCCATGTTACAAATCCCATTGGAAATTCTTAGGCAATTCGATCAAAGTCATGTTGTTCTACTGAACTAAACTTGTACCCAAAAATAATTTCATTTTTGGTGGTCCCTTGAGATTTATTTGAGGATGTTAGGAAATAGTTCTAACATTAGTTTTTTAGATGTGGTAAAAAATCTTAATTACTATTTACCGAGTGTTATTTACCACGATTATATGCAAAATTAGCTATTAGATTAGTTTTTCAAATATATTGATAACAATATATGCGTTTGATAGTCAGTTTGTTAGCATGAGTCAGTTGTGTGAGATAATGGTAGAGATTGTATCTCACAAATTATAGGAATGGTTTTCCTATATAATGTAAAATGATTTGAATTAATAAATATGTTATTGTGATTGACCAAATTATTTGTTCCTGTGCACATTTCAGAGCCTCCGGCACTTCACCAAAATGGAATAGCACCCACATCTATTATCAAAACAGGTTGTCATGGTCCTATTTGTACATTACATTCTATTGTTTTACATCAAAATGGACTTTTGAGTGGCATTGCAGTGCAAACCATGTACAACAATGTTCGATTGTATGTCCACCTTACTTGCATACTACCAATGGATGATCAGTGCAGACCACACGTGACCCTATTGGCTCCATCACCCATTTGCATTCTTCTCCCTTTCCACAGGGTTCATTTCTCTCTGTAGCTTATCCACCCATTGTTATTTACTATTTCATACATAGAGCATATCTGGTTTTCATTTTTATTTCTCTGTATTTAAAAAAAATTATATATTCTTTAAAAAAGGGGGATATATGAAAATAATAATAATAGAAAAGAGAATATTTTACACAATTTTTTAGAATATGATAGAGACCTGGCTTCTTGGAGATTCTTTTGATCTGTGTATCGACATTGCTGAAAAAATATCAGCCCTGCATCAAAGACTCGGCACGCTCTGTGACCTGGATCTACCTCTCATCTGGTAGATTACAGGTTTTGATTAAAAACTTTATCGATTTTCTCAAACTCGGTGATTGGTGACTCCAAACCTTCACAAGATCTAGACCTGACCTCCACCTACATCGACCTCTACACGACACCATTCTACTTCATTCCACCTCCATCCTTGGCCTTCACCAGATCCCCTTAATCGGAGCCTCCTCACAACAAAGTTCCCTCGACATTGATATCAGATTTCCATTGGCGAGTTCAAATCTCAATTCGGATTCTAATCTCCTCCTGGTGAGATTCATCTCTCCTCTGTCAACCACATCCCTGAAGCCAAAAATCTACAGAGGAAGAATGATAATGTTTAGTTTATTGATTTATTTTTTGTTTAGGGTTCCATTTTTATATTTTAATTTAATTTTTAATGTTATAACTCAGGTCGTAGTTTTGAAACTTATGTTTGGTTTTTTGTTTTAAGTTGTATTAATTTTGTTATAGTTCTTCTGTTTTGAAAGTAACATAATTTTAATTTTATTTAAAGTTTTGATTTTATAATTAATATTTTACTATTTTAATTTATTCTTTAGGGTTTGTATTTGTTTTTACTTTTATTTTTGTTTGTATTCATATTAAAAAAAAAGTTTTGTTTATATTTAATTCTTAGTTTATTAATTAAAATGTTTAAAGGATATTCATTTTTTTATATGTTGTGCGTCATGTTTTTTTTTTATATTAAGTTTGTTTGTTTGTTTGTTTGTTTGGTTTTATATATTTTAAAATATAGGGCCATTTTTTATTTTTGTGTAGTTTTATATTTTTGATAAGTTTTTTATTTGAGTTTAATCTTTAATTTTGTAATTTTTTATTATGTCATCAATAAGTTGAGTCATTTATCATTGTCTAAGAGTCATTTTTAGTTATATGAGTCAAAGTTCTCAAATAAGTCTTAAAAGACAATCTTCAAATAAGGCGGAATTTTCAAAAGGATATGTTTTTAATCAAATGCATTATCAATTGAAATCGATATTCGAATTTTTTACCCCATGTGGTGAATTTTAGGAAATAATTCTAACATTAGTTTTTTACATGTGGTAAAAAATCTTAATTACTATTTACCAAGTATTAGTTACAAAGGTTATATGCAAAATTAGCTATTAGATTAGTTATTCTAATATATTGATGACAATATATTTGTTTAATAGTCAGTTTGATAGTGTGAGTTAGTTGTGTGAGATATTGGTGGGGATTGTATCTCCCCAATTCTAGGAATGGTTTTCCTATATAATGTAAAATTATTTGTATTAATAAATATGTTATTGTGATCAACCAAATTATTTGTGCCTATGCACATTTCAGAGCCTTCGGCTCTTCACCAAAATGGCATAACACCCACAGAGGAAAGGTGAACACCCCCGTCTAATGGTGCTTGAAACAATTTTTCACCAGAATACTGGTCTTTTTCTTTACTTTTAATCTGGTTCAAAAGTACCTCAAAGAGGTTTTCACTTTGAGACCTCAATGTTTTATTCTTTTATTTTTGGCTAAGGGTGTTCACTTGCTCTCTAAAATAGGTTGCAGGATCCAATTTGAAAGAGAACCCTTGTTTGTGGTCTCCTAATGAAATATTGTCTCTAAGGCCTAGAAAATCATAAAAGGCCTCATCATTCTCAAACTTGTCTACAGGCACTGTGGATTCTTGTTGGTCCTTGTCTATAAGTTGAGGATGATATAGGGGAAGCAGATTATGCTAGATTACTGGGGTAATTATACAAATGGTATGGGGGTCAAATAGGTTGGTATTGGTAAAGTATTCATAAATGCTATGATCTAACTCTACTTCATTGTCGACATCATCATCACTAGATAGTTGGTGTTGAAACATGAATAAGACACGTAGGGTCACCCTCAAGTAGTTTAAATCTGAGACCATAAGTTCTTTTATACCTAGTCATAGAGGTTGGATCAAGAGTACCCTATTGATTCGGCCCTAGGCCTGCACCTTCATAGGTTTGGTTCTCTATGATCATATTAGGGATAGGATATTTGGCATTTTTGTAGCAATCAACCAACTTATCATTATACAACCAGGATCCATCATTCATAAATGGGTCTTCTTCTTGGCCAATGGATGGTGTGAAAATAACATGTGATGGATTATGAAGCTTGCCTTTTCCTTTTCATTGTCATTCTATGCAAGGTGACCTAGTTTTAGGTCTTCTATAGGACTTGGGATTATGTGGAAGATTGACAATATAGAACATGGCATGGGTCAAATATTCTCCTAGATCATTTCCTGAGATGGTAAAATGATTAGACATTTTAATAAGAGGCATATGTGAGGATGAGTCAAGGCTATCTAGGTATATAAAATTGGCCTCTGGAAATTCAAAATGTATTTCTTTATCTTTATCCTTCTTGGGTACTAGGTTTAGGTCAAAACTGTAGTTGTAACTTTCATACTTAGCCTCCAAATTTTTGTAGTGTTCATAGGGCTAAAAATATCCATTGATAGTGACCTCCATTCCTTAGTGTGAGAACTTAAGGCACTAGTTCAATGCCAAAGGGATTATATGGATTTCATGTATCCAAAGTCTACCCAAAAGAAAATTTTAAGATAGGTCACGGTCCAACACATGGCATAGTGTATCATGGGTGAAAGGCCCAACAATCACTGACAAGCTTATGGTGCCTTGTGATTCCCATTATTCATTGTTGTAAGCTTTGATGATAATGGTTTTTTACTATATATCAGATACTGTACATCCTAGATGCTTAATGAGTTTCAAAGACACAATATTTAGACTTGATCCATTATCTATGAGGACACATTTGACTTTGTGCCTCATGATGACAACTTCAATGTACAGGGGATTATTATGGAGAGGGTATTGATTTGGTTGAAGGTCAATTATTGGCTTGGGGATAGATGTCTAACCAGAGCTTGGAATTTTTTTGGGGTTATGTTGTTGGGAACTTGGGATTGGCTTAGGAGTTTTGTTAATATGTTCTTGTGGATAGTAGACGTATGCAACAAATCTAGAATGGAGACTTATATGGGTGTCTTCTAAAGTTATTCATAATGTTGTATGGTTTTTACTTAATAGAGGTAACTATATTATCTCTATCCAACATAGTAGGTTGGATTAGTTCATTGGTGGGAGGTTATGGGGCTGGAATGGTAATCTTAGATTGTTGAGTTATGATTTCACAATCAGGATTGGATATAAGATCGTTATTACTAGAAAATAATGGAGATGGGCCATATAGGATGAGTCTTGATTGATAGTGCACTTGGTTGTGGTCATGTGTCAATGACAAGTTATCGGTATAAGGTCCTAAAATATCAATCCCTGGTCACTAGTATGTTTAGATGTGGTCCCAAGTCAAGGAAAGATTACTGGTATAGGTGGGTTGTTTAGAATTATTTAGAAATGGTCCTAGTCTATTTTCACTTGGTCTACGATTAATGGTGATGGTAGAAATGTGACCTCCTACAATATGACTTACAACTATATTTTAGTCATGTGAATTTACGTGGTAAGTATATTAGTTGTTTGGGTCATTTTGGCCTTGATTCCTCCCATTCGGTTGACATTATTATCGATGATAATTTTGTTGTTGTTATCACTGATATTGTTGTTCATTGAATACTTTGATAGGTTCACCAAGATCATTGAATACTATAAGAGTGGGTCTTCTTCTTAGAGGAAGGGTTTTCAAAGGTGGGGGTTGCTACATTTGAGGAGTTGGTCTAGGTTTCTGTGTAGGCTGCACTTGTTACATATGCTACTGATGAGGAGTAAGTTGCATTTATGACATAGGTTAACCAGATAATGTTTGCACCATTTAGATATGACATGACTTAGTTACTTCATTTCCAACAACATTCTTATTACGATTTTATTGCTTGAATTTACCATAGTTGCTAGCCTGAGCTGGTACTGACACTTGTGCTTGGACTTGGTTAGGGCTTTGACTTGGGTTTGTATGTTGGTTTTGGTTCTAATTCTGATTCAAGGAGGTTAGATTGATAATCCATTTTTTAATAAGGTCCTTTTTAATTTTTAAGCCTTTCTCAATAATTTCTTTGAATGTATATGCACATTGAAGCTCCAGATGATATGATTTCTCATTGTGCAATTTTTTAGTAAACATAACAACCAATTATTTATCTAGTAAACTATGGGTGAGGTGATTAGAAAGCACTCTCCATATCTGTAGATAACTTTCAAATATTTCACTAACCTTTTTCTTGGCCTGAGTTAAATCTACTAATGAAATCTCATGCTCAAGATTATAGAATAAATGTTGCACAAATTTGTTTGAGAGCTTGTCAAAATTAGATAGAACCATTCCAAAGATTGCTTTACTAGACTTTAAGGAAAAAAAGGAGTAAGTAAATGTCACTATAAGCCACTGGTTGGTAAGAGATACATAAATCTATCACATGGGCCTTAAGGTCTCCTTTGCCCTTATATTTGTCAAAATTTGGTGGTTCATAACCTAGAGGAAATGGTATATGAAGATATTCAATGTTGAATGGGTATGAACACATGCCATCTAACTTCAATTTTTTGGTCTGCTTCCCTGCTTGAATGGTGGCAATTGCATCCTTCAATTTTTATAATTCTTGGGCTAAGAAACTAGATGGTACATTTTTCTGAGGTGGTGGCTGGGTAGTCAAAGGTGGATTACCTTGACTAGGGTATATATAGGTATGGTTTATTACAGAATGTTGGTTTGATGGGTGAATCAACCAAGAATGTTCATCTATATATTGGGATGTAATTATTGAAATTTCACATATTATTGGGCTATATTCTAGTTTAGATTTTGTAAATAGCCTTGGTTTTGAAGGAATTAAGGTTGAGATGGAAGGATATGGCTTTGAGTAAAGTATTATGCCTATTGAGGTTGAGTAGGGACTTACTATTGAATAGTTGAACCTGGCTGAATAAAAGGAGCTTGTTAACCAAGGCCTTGTCTATGGATCTACAAAACATATTGAGTAAAAGGTAATTACTATTTGATGGGTATTTTTTGGATGTTAACAACTCATTATTGTGCAAACACTTGTTCTGAACTAGATGATTGTTGGGTGTTCAAAATTTATCTTTGACCAATAGACACATGTTATTGATTAGACAAAGTTCATAACTGTAAAGGTATATTTTTTTATGACTATACAAGTATGCTTGTCACTACCTATTGAGGTGGAACATCTATAGCCCCCAACTGAGGTGGTGTAGTGTTTTAACTTTGTTGTGGTGGTAGATTATATTGTGCCTTTTGTTTTGGAATGTTAGTCACCACTTATTGAGGTGGGATAACATTCATCACTTATTTTTGAGGCAAAGCACTAGCTAGTGCTTGATTACTTAATCATTATGGTTGTGTGCTTAATGAAGCAGCTAGTTGAGGATTAGAAGTAACTTATTGTGGTTGGGATGTAAGAGTTAATAACCCCTACTATTGTGAACCACTTATGGTTTTAACTAAAGGAACTTATTGTTACAACCTATTTATTGGTGTATTTAAACCACTTTGGCCTAGATTAGAAGGCACTTATGTGTTATCAACCATGTTGAGCACATTTTTTTATATAGATGTCATAGTCACATCTTGAATAGATGGGACATTATACATGTCACCAACTAAATTTATTTGTAAAAATGGGTCTATACTTGAATTATCTTGACCTTTAAACTCAATTAACACTCATGTTAAAGGAGATACCTCTATGAGTGAAGCGTTTGACATGGCCATGGCATTAAAATTGTGTGCTAGATTTAAGTAGGTTTGATGTGCTTGATGCATTTATATAAAGTGATCCTCTATGAGGTCTTTTACTTCTGAAACCATATTTGGGTCTTGATACAACATCAACATGAGTGATTGAGGATAACTAGTAGAGGCATGCTCAATGGTTTGGGTATAAGGCATGTTTAGAGGCACTCTAACTAAACTAAGTAAGTTTTCATGGGGGAAGTCTACTGGAAACTTGGCCCTACCTCTGTGGATCTGACTAAAATCTCATATTTATTTTCAATCAAGTTATTTATGCAGTTTTTATGCACACCATAAAAAATTAGGTAGCCTCTAACATTTTAGGATCTCAATGGAGATGAACTCCACTCCAGAGCATGAGTTACACACACAATCTTACCAACTAGGTGATGGAATAACAGGCAAAGCATGCAGGTTATTAACAAGGTTTTGTGGATGAAGGAGTGGTTTCTAAAGGAAGTAAAATCTATATGAGTTGGATGGGTGGTTACTAATCTAAAGTGGGTAGGTCTCAAAACAAACTCAAAAAAAGGAGGGAAGGGTAAGGTAGAAAAGAAAGGCTCTGTGGTCTTCAAAAATCACTTCTCTAGTTGTTTTCTAAGTGGACAAGCGCTTTCAAAACCCATGCCTATTGATATAAGCTATTGTTCACACATAGTCAAACATGGTTAAGAAGTCTAAGGGAATACTGATATATGAAACTCATAGGCCTCAATCAAAATTTCCTCTTTTTAGGGCAACTATTGCACACTCTTAAATATGAGATAATGGCTTGGGATAGTGAGGTATCTAAGATAGATATTACATACTCACATAAAAATATATCAAAATAAAACACTTCACACTCAAAATTATGAATCAATCCACTCAACTATCAGTAATCAATATAGTTAACCAATCCTTCAATAGTTGTTGCACATCTAAGATTAGTATATCAATCAAGACAATCAAGAACCCATTCTTAGCTTTTGCACACTAAGGATTATTAATTAATACAACTAAATAAATGAAATTGATTACATAAATAATGGAAAAAAAAACATGCAAACACATGATTAGACAACCAAAATTGCTTTTTCCTATATATTGAAAATTCTATGACCCTTTCAAACTATGGATTACATTTGTTTAAATAGACTGGGGGAAGGGGTCACCTCATCCTCCAAGTTCATGAAAAATTCATTACATGTGATAGTTTGAATTTAAGTTCTAACTACAGTCAAAACCATATAGAGTTTATCTTATAGTTATCAAAAAGTCTAAGTTAGCCTTTACAAAAACCATGTAACATGTACATCTATACAAAGATAATAGAAAACTTCATAATTTATCTCGAAGAAAACTACAACTATATAAAATATATATGCACCGTTACAAAATTTCCATGCACAAAATCCTAGCCTTTCAAGGCTGCATTGTCTAAATAGATGCATGGATCTTAGTCGGTGTAGTGGCAGTGGTAGTTGATGTCAAACTATTGTTTTGATGTGACACTAGAAATAATGACTTGAGCTCACTCATTCATTTCAATATCTTGGTAACAATTGTAATAAGCATGATGCTACTACTGAATGATGTTTACGTTAAATAAAGGTGGTTTGTGTATTCTACAAACTTGGCCCAGGAGCTTTGTATGATCTATTTTGGTCACCTAGAAGTTTATCTTGAAGATCTCAACTTCAGTGACCTTCTTCCTGGTGAAGCTTAATTCAACCTCTATGTTTTCTAATGGCAACCCCTACAAAATTTTCGTTAAATTATTCATGGCTTCCTATATCAGTTGATCAAAATTGATCTTATTGATCAATTTTCCTATAGTGTCCTTGACCTTGTATAACTTTAGATCATTCAAAATTTTAAGAATGATAGCCTTGTGCTTTTGATATTTGGGGAGTAAAACCCTAGCCATTATCAACCATTACCTTTCTTCCTTTATCCTTATGACTACTAGGTTGAGGGCATTAGATGCCTCTAGTGGTGTCATAAGGTCTAAGTGGCTATAAGACTTATTACTTATGTATACAATCAACATATTTAATTTATTGCCATCACTTTTCAAAGAATTAAATAATTCATTAGTTTTATTAATGAGCAGGGCTAGCACAACCCTCATGAATTATAATGCTTCCAATGAATTATAAAATTTAGTGGCTGCTTCTTAGACCTCAGCCTTACTGTCAGTTGGTATCTGCATAGTCTTGGCTTGTTCCTTTAATAACTCAAGCTCAACCCCCAACTCTTATCTAGCCATCTCTGTACCTTCATGGATTGCCATCATGGCATCCTTTTTGATCTTCAGCAAGAAATTTTAAATCTTCCACATATGGGGATTGCCTCAACTACCTATTTTATCTCTTAGTAAGGGAGAAGACCTCTTGTCTCTCCTCAAGAATCAATTCTTTGCCTTTTTCATCTCCTAGATTCTTCTTCTTCACCCTCTAAATGCTCCCATATGGTTTGTAAAGTAAGGTGGTAATAGAAGGGAACTCTGTGATTTTAAAACTAGGCAATTAAGATGTCTTGGTCCTTAAATCCATGGCCTAGGAAGGAATTGTCAACTGATTGACATCTATCTCTTCTGAGCCTATAACTATAAACTTTTCCTTAGCCTCCTTAGTTACTTACTACTTCTTGGATGCCTTAACAATAGTGTCAAGTAAGGAGGGACTAATTATCTTAGACCAATCCACTCCTCCAAATTGAGGGAGTGGATGGACTATGACTATTTGTGGTTTTGGCCTTTATTCCTTGCTTGCCCTTGTCACAACAGTCTCTTTAGATGGAATCATGGATAACATGGGAAGGGTGATTTGGGTGGATTGAACATAGTGTTGTGGGGTGGTCATGGCTATTTTCACCTTCTTGGATTCCCTCTTCTTTTTCATTGATCTAATAGTGGTAGTACCAGAAGGAATATTGGAAATAGCCATGATGGAAGTAGATGGAATGGAGGTGAAAAGTGGATCAATGGTGGTGGATGGAATAGTGGTAGAAACATCCTTTTCAACCTTTGGGGTGAGTAAGGGAAACTGTATGAAATAAGTAGTGGAAGTATCAATGGTGGTGTAAGTAGAAACTTACACCTTAGGAGTTCTTAAAATAGAGAAAAAAACACATCACCAAACATAAGAACATAAAAAGATAAAGTGGTCTCAAAAGATCGAGTACCTGGGGTATCTTCTTCAATTGGTTATTTACCCTTGTCATCATCTAGGATCAAAGACTTGGATAATTATAGCTTTGATTCATTATCAAAACCTTCTTCTTTCATATCAACTTCTTTACCCTATACCACCTCTACTTGGGTGATATAGACAAGCCTTGAGATTATTCAACTGTAGGACTAACTGTGGGAGTCCTCAACTTCCTTGTGTAGATAATGGTGGTTTTTGGCTATGAAGAGAGGCCTTGATATCTTGATGCAACTACTTCATTTATGTCTACCCCTACAGATGTAGAATCTTATGCTTGGGGAATAGTTGTAGGCATTTGAATTGTGCTAGTAGTTATTTGTTCTTTTACTTGTTCTTCCTCATCAAAATCCAAATTGATGGGGTCTCTTGCTTGTGCTATTTTTGAGTCAAGTTCACTCACCCCAGGATATTTCTTAACAACATTTAGTTTGAAAGGGAGTCCCTATGATGAAAAACCCCCTTGGTCCTTTGATTATTCTATGGATTGGCCCTTCCAAAAATATGAATGTGTCCACCCTATAAAGAGTGAATTTATGCTATCTAATTCCCTCACAGAGATGGTAGGATCTCATTGGATCATCCTCAAATGATCCTCATTCAACCCATCAATTCTTTCTCTCTATAAAACTTCATCATCATTTTCTACATTCATAAACAAGAAGTCATAGGGATAGTGTATGTGGCTATAAGGGATATTGAAGCCCTATATATGCTTTTGAATGGATCCATGGGGATCCAAATTCCTATGTGGAAGTATAGATAAGTGATAGCTCTTACTCTTGCCTCCAACTTCCCTAAAGTAATTCTCATTATATATACCATTTGGCCAATAACTATGTGGTGGTCAAAGAATGAGCTTTTCTTTGTCCTGGATATGTCCTCTTCTATGCTCCACTATAATTAGAAAATATTTTTTTGCTTAGCTAGATTATCAGGTATATAATTTATGAGGCATAAGGGATGAACCTTGTCCTCCTAAATCATGATAATAGTGAAATATGGATATATGAAATAGTCACCTCTTGTAAAAAGTGTCTTCATAATGCTAGATCTGATCTTGGGCATTGGTGAACCATGGATAGCCTACCAAAATTGAGGATAAACATCCTCACCATATTATTAGTGTAATAATAGATGTGCATGAATTCAAATGGTCACAAATTTTATTTTTTATATAATCGATGGCTAGGCTCCACATCTTATCGATAACTTTGTAAATAGTCCCCATAACAACATCCAACAAATATGACATCATGTAAAATGACCTGTAGGAGTAGGTTACTTATCCTTGGAGATGACCTCTTCCCTTAAATAAAAACTAATAATATCTCCCAATGTGAACATGGCATCACTAGTTAGCATCATGTGCAACAATGACACCCAGTTCAAATAGATAAAATGGATGTTGGACATGCCATAAAGTCTTTTCAACAATGCCATACCTATATGTACTCCCATCCTAAACGTGTTGATGGGAGTAGGACCCTTAAGATTCTTCCCTTTGAATGTAATTGTCTCTTTGGGGATAATCCATGAAGACAATACCTTCTCCATTGTATTTTCTTGATTTCATTGGACTAGCCTGTGCTTGTTAAAAAAAGTGTCGAGTGCAGGTAATGACAAGTATCTTTGGAAATTTGCTCCTAGAATACACACTATAACTATTGATTTGCCAATATGATTCATGAAATCATCGTACATGACCTTTACTACAAAGAACAAGTCATGAAGGAAGTTGATGCATGACAACACCTTAGGCTTGGTAGTAACAAAATGCAATCCTTATCTTTTTAGGGCTAAAAAATCCTTAATGAATATACGCTTTGAGGGGGAGATGTTTCCATCCAAATAAAATATATCAACATAAACAACCACATCCTATAATTTTATATAATTTGCATAACTTTTATTGAATATGGTAATGTCAATGACTATATCCATAAATTTTATAAAATACTTGATTGAGTATAGCGATGGTGGAACCGCTCCCCTGAATGGTTTGGATGAATATGCCATTATTTTTTACATGAAATTGGATTACTTATAGTCTCTTTTACATGCTCTGCATGTTATATGAATAATTCTTGCTTCCACTAGTCACTAATTTTACACGTAGTATTCTTACATTTAATAGCTAGGGATTTTGTCATGCAGGATAGCAATAGACTTTAGGTGAAAGTCTATTTTTAAGCAATCAAGGTTTCAATGGGTACACATCACATCTATATATTTAGAATTGATTACCAATTCATGTGATATAAATTCCAAATGTTCGTTATCTTTATATTTTATGCATAGTTCAAATTTCATTAGTTCTATTTGGCAGGTGATTTTAGTAAATTAATAGGAAGTATTTTAGCTTTATTTGGCTAAATATAACAAGTATTTTGGATTTTAGGAATTGAGTATTTAGGATTTGTTTTGGGACCAGTCTTTACAAAAGACATAAACAAAACCCCGTAATACCTATTTCCCATCAGACATAATGTCTAAACAAAAAGTTTGAAGCATATGTATAAAGTTTTATGGTCTATCAGACAAAATGTCAACCACAATAAGCTTGAAGACCTGAAAGGTCATCGAACAAAATATCCAAAAAAAAGTTTGAAGACCTAAATTTTTTGATAAAAATGTCCTTTTTGGAATAATTATTTTGAACAAAATGTTTGACACAAAAAACTTGAAGACCTACAAAAGTTTTGAACACCCAAAAAGTCCCACTGCTTAAGATCTTGAATGAACAAGTGTCGATGAAAAAATATTGAAGAAGTTCCTAGAAAAATACCCAAACAAAAACCTTGAAAAACACATCTATCAGATAAAATGTTCAAACACAATTCTCAAACAAAAGGCCCAATGAATAAATCTTTGAATGATTTTTTTTTAATAAACTAAGTCCAAAATCTTGCATGATTCAACAAACTCTCGGAAGGTATTAATAGAGTTAGCTCATAAAATATGAAATACCATGCTATATTGCCAAATTCTTCTAAGTATGAAAACTAAGAATCAATCTTTTCAAGAAATGCTCAAGAAGAAGGCCAACATCTAAAAAAAGTGGGTCCCTATCTCTTCAAGAATAAGAAAGGGGGTGTTGGTTACAACAAATGGTGACTTATAGGAGGATTACTCCTGAGCATTCGATAACCTATAACTTTTTTTAGTAACCTCAAATCAAACATGAACCATGCCACAAAAAAAAAAAAAAAAAAACTAAAATAAAAAATATGAAAGAGACTCCTAAGCAGATTCATACAACATACTTGCCTTATTACCCTTGGATATGTGTGTGTTGAACATGAAATTCATTTAACCCTTGTTGTGATGAATTTTTAAAAGGATTGATGGATCTATAAGTTTTGTTATAGTTTTTGTTAAAGCTCATTAAAACAAGGGAATCTCAGGCATTATTCTTCTACTAACCAGGTGTCCATAGCCTTGATAGAGATACCTTTGGTTCCCTTCCTTCCTTTTTCTTCAGTTTCTTGATCATGATACATAGTACATTGACCTTATTTCATCATGTGAGTCTTTTGATTTTTTTAGATATTATTTTGACTTGATTGATCTTTTGAACTCACGAGTTCTTTTATTCTTTTTTTTCTTTTATGCAAAGAGGAGAGCTGGAACCCTAGTGAGCTTGTGTAGTTATAAAAAAAATCATTACCAGAACATCCCTACTAGCTACATTTATACCAAGAATTATCACCTCCAACAAGTATTTAATATAATAAGTGTGCTTGATTTAATTGAATTTTAAATTAATGTGAATTACTTTGAGAGCAACTTCCTCATACGTGGTAAAAATATTCAATTATGACAGCATCTAGAATGGTTCATGATTACCTACCTTCATCCTAAAGACTTAAAACATAGAAATATACTAATTTGTGAACAAGTCCCATGTTGAAAATCTTTTTCAATTTTTGACTTTTTCATAGGTCTATTTAATTATAAGCTCAGTTGGTTTAGATTTGAGCTTGGTTACATCAGAACAAAAATAATTCAGGTTGTCATAAGAAGTAACAAAACAACTAATCTAGAAAGCATTGAACTCTAACCTAAGAAAGCAATAAATATAATATAAAAAAGAAATAAATCTACCTTAAGAAAATAGGAAATCTACTCTATAAAAGTGGTAAATATAGTTTAAAAAATAGGAAATCTACTCTATAAAATTAGTAAACCTAATATAATCCTACCTCTACTATGTCCTTTCATCAGTCAGTCATACCTTTAGATGGCACAATCATGAAGTGATGCTTTAAAAATTATCTGTTGACTAGATATGTGAGTTCATTGCATTGTAATTACTTTAGATGGAATGCATTATTGTCAAGGATCTCTAAAATATGATATGGTCTAATCCATAGTGGGGTATATTTGTCGTGATTTCCTTTATTTTCTTGGGATTTATCCCAAAGAAGCACTAGATCTAAGATCCTAAATGCTTTGACCTTTGCTCTCTTATCAAACCATCCCTTGACTACATCTTGATGCTTGCTGAATGTTTATAAGGATTTAGTCCTTGAATCTTCCATTTCTATTATGTCCATCAATCAAGACTCTATTTTATCATTTGGTTCCATGTAGTCTTACATAAATGATAAGTTGGTAACTTCAACATGCATGGGAATATTGGCTTGCATCCATACACCAACATGTAGGGTGAAGCTTTGAGGGCTTGTTTGTATCTAGTTTAGTCTACTCAAAGAACATACTTAAATAGATTGTGCCAGTCCTAAGGCTTATCCCCAACTTATTTCTTAATTGCATCTATCAAGTTCTTATTCATTGATTCTGCCAGTCCATTTCCTTGGGGGTAATGGTTAGAGGATGACTTGATAGTAATATGATTGTCATGTGCCCACTCAATAAATTCTATTGATATGAATGTTGGTCCATTATCATAAACCATAGAAATAGGGGTGCCAAATCTAGGGATGATGTGTTCATCCAAAAAGTGAATCACATCTTTTGATTTGTAATTCTTTGTGGTTATGGATTCAATCCATCTACTAAAATAATCTATAACAGTGAATACAAACTTATGGCCTACTAAGGAATTTGGGTTAATGACACTAATGAAGTCTAAACCCCATTAGGCAAATGGTTTTCCTTCAACAACAAGTTGTAAGGGCATTGTTGTATGTACTTCTCTCCTAGCTAGAGCTTGTCATTCATGGCATGTTATCACATGAGCATGAGCATCCTTAAAAATTATTGGTCAATAGTAGCTCATTTTTAAGATCTTATGGGTTGTGGTATTTTTAGAAGGATGACCACTACCTATTTTATGATGTAAATTCTATAGAATCTCTTTAGCTTCCTCTGAAGATATACACCTAAGATAGATGCCTTCATAGTTTCTTTTGTAGAGAACTCCTTTCTTGATTATGTAATGATAAACTTTGAGCCTCAGTGCTCTCCTTCATTCTCTAATGATTTCTAGGGAATAAGTACCTATAAGCAAATATTGTATTATATCAATATACCATTCTCCCTTAGATACCAAAGCTTGACATACCTCTTCAACATTAATATGTGGGTCAGGTTCAATCATGAGTTGAATGATGCCTTGACCCTAAACGATCTTCATAGGTCTAATTTCTATGCCAAATTCTTATATCTTTGACATACACTTGCATTTATGTTCCCCTAATTCATTATGTGATAAGGTGAGCTTGATAGTAAGATCAAACATGATGACAATGTTTTATTCCTCAAGATGTAGTGTCAAAATTTCTTCACTACTTAACAAGCGTGCAAATCTGTTTATCAATCATGGAGTACTTGAGTTTTGCATCTTTCAAATTTATGATCATAAATGCAATTAGATATTCAGTCTCATCTTTTTTTTGTGTTATGAAAACAACAATTGTATGTTCTAAAGCAAATGAGTACAAGTAGAAATCCTTTGCAAAATTTGGACTAATTAGCACTAAAGTCTAAGATATTGCATTTTTAATGTCTTGGAAAGACTTTTGAGTCTCATTTCTCCATTTTATCATAGCATCTTTCTTGAACATTGCCTTTAGAGGCCTTACAATTTTTGTAAATCTTGAGATAAACTTCCTTACGAAGTTAATCTTCCTAGAGAATGATTTGAGCTCTTTCTTACTATTTGGTAGCACAATCTTCAAAATTCATTGAATTATATCTGGATCAATGGCGATTCCTTCCTTGCTAATGATTTGTCCTAATATCTTTCTTTTAGTTACTCTAAATATACTCTTTGCATCTCTCAAAGATTTACTGGAGATGGCCTACATGGTATTTTTTGAAAACATAGTAAGATCATCCATATAGATGATTATGCATTTACCTGTTAATACCTTAAATTAATTATCCATGGATATCTTAAATGTGGATCATATGTTTAGTATTCCAAATGACATCATTTTATATGCATATATGCCCCACTCCAAATTAAATGCAATCTTCATCTTATCCTATGATTGTACCAGTACCTAATTATAGCCTAAAAATCCATCCAAGAAGGAAATTATTTTAGAACCACTTACTATTTAAATCACCTCATCCAAATAAGGGAGAGGATAGTTATCCTTTTCAAAATCCTTATTCAAGTTCTTAAAATCAACACACAATCTGATCTCACTATTCTTCTTTCTAGCTGGAACTAAATTGGCCACCCAAGTAGATTGTCTGATTGGGAAGATTATTCCTGCACTTAGTAACTTCCCCAATTCTCTTTGAATGAGAGGCTCCAAGATAAGATTGACTGGTATCTACCTCTATATAATTGGTTTATGGTCTAGTTTCAAAGGAATTATATGAGTGATGACCCAAGGATCATAAACCTTCAAGTCTTTATAAGTCCAAACAATGACATCTCTGTATCGAGTGATTAAATACTTAACTCTTTATATTTATTTTGGGATATAAATGAAGCCAATGTTAACATAGCATGGGCTATTCTCATCCCCTAATTTTAATTTTTAAAGTTTGATTCACTAACCTTGGTTTGTCTAAGTTACTGAGCTTGAGGATCTATGTCAAATGGTCTTTCTAAAGAGATAAATCCAACTGGAATATGGTTCTCTTCGAGCTGGAGAATGCCTTCTTTGCCTAACTCTTCTTGATAAAGATGATTGAATTCTTTGTCACTAATGATTTTGGATTTAAATTCCCCTAAATTAGTTAGAAACTAGATAATCTACTAGCCATCATCAAAGACTTGGAAATTTTCTATATTGTCAGGAATAGAGAGAGAAGGCACTAATTGAATGGAGAATCTCTTTACCTTAGATTCTTAGACAGGTTCTAAATTAACAACAATAGTAGCTGGCAAATCTGCATCTTGATTTTTCTCTTTGGGAATTATCTTTATGTTGAAAGATTCAAAGTTATTGATTAGGTCCCATGCCCTATGTATGTACTTTATTAAATAAGACAACTTGCATTGATATACATTTTTTAATTGGTTGATCACCAGCTCTAAATCACCAAATATTAACACCTACTTCACATTTTTCTTTAGTGAAAATTATAATCTCATAATTAAAGCTTCGTACTTAGCTATCTTATTGGTATAGGAGAAAGGCAACCTAGATGCTACCAAGTGTTTCCTTCTTTATGAATTGATCAGTTCAACTCCTATGCCTAATCTTTATTTGGATCTAGCACCATCAAAATTTAAAGTCCATATCTAATTGGAACCTTCAGGCTCTAGCTCATATTCTTTATTTTGCATAGTGAAATTGTAAATACCAAGGCTAGGATAATCATATTTCACCTCTTCATTCTTGATATTATACTTCATGATAGGATATTTCATCCTCAGTTCCTTGTATATCTAGATTTTATTGGCTATGCCTTTCCATGGTAGCTAAATATGGGAGAAGTCTTTAGAAAGATATTCATTGAGTGTTTTGGACTAATCCTACTCAACAAAATTTTTTAACCTTTAGGTATGTCTGTTATGAGGATGTCAATTGTCATTTGGACTCATGGTTTAGATGCTACTTAAATACCTACATCCTTCAATTCCCTAACCATTTATACCATTATTTTATTCAATTGTGAAACTATTCTCTTTAAAGGGCACATATTCAAACCAAGATTTTGACATATATAAGTAGGCATAATAATTATTGAAGATCCAAAATCAACTAAACAATTATGAATGTTCTTACCAAATGCTTTGATAGTAAGAAGAGTGGGACTTCTGGTTTACTCTTATAAATGAAATTAGTGTCATCATCTTTTACTTTATCTATAGGCACTTTGGTTTTTTCCATCAAGGTCTTCCCAATAATAGTCTTCCATAGTAGCTCCTTCTATTTAGTAATCTGAGCTAACTCATGAAGAGTAATGTTTGATTTTATGCTCTTCATGTCTTCAATGATGTTGTATCACACTTTGTTTGGTTCCTCCTTATTCTAAGGCTAATCATTCCCTTTTGGAGAAGGTGGATTGTTGTCAGCTTTAGGATTAGGTGGAATTATTGTGTTGTTTGGAGGAGTAGAAGTTGTAAAGGGATGATTTTTCCTCATATTTTACCCACCTTTCTAAAAATTTTGGAAAGCATGGACTTTTTCTATGTTGTCCTTTGGTATGTTGTCATCTTCACTTGGAAAGGGAAACTCATGAGTCTCAAAGAACATGGTAGTACTTAAAGGGATAAGTTCCTAGTGGGATTATGGTAGATTATGCATCTATTCATATCTTACCACCTCCCTTTGAAATATTTAAAATGCTACACAAAATTCAATGCAATTAAGCTCACCATGCTGAGAAGTATTATGAGTTATTCACCAATTATGTAGAGATTTTTATGCCATGTTGATATTCGGAAGTTTGCCAAGCTAATCCATATTATTCATAGGCTTATTGAATGGTTTTTTGTACCTATAAAATCTAAGATTCTAATTACCATTTGTGGTATTAGCATTACCATCTTCCTTTGCATGTCTAAGAAGTCATTACTTAGCATTTAAGCCATTTTTTGAATAGCTTCCAGCTCTACCTTTGTAGAGTTAGTGCCTTGAAAAATAACAATAGAAGATGTGGCTAGTTGTTGATTCTATTGATAATCATTACCTTGTGCATGATTGTTCAAGAAATTATAATTTAGTTTCATTTCCTATGTCAGAGGAATCAACACGTATAATTAGTTTTGATTGAATGCTAGGATGTTTTGCTTCACATGTGGGACTAGATTTAACATTGGGAAGTCATTATGGATATTAGGTATACTAGGTATATGAGGATTGAGCTACCTATCAATATTTATGGCCTCTTCATATGCCATTGCCAATGTGTTGGTAGCAGTTGCCCTTCTTAGGAACACCATAATATTAGATCCATTGCATTCTTTTACATCTCCAATTCTAATGTTTCTTTTGGTTGATAGCCTAGGATTAACCAGTTATACATCTTTTGAAATATTGCATTAAAATAATGAATAGGATCATTAGGCTCTTTCTTCATGCTGGTGAAGTAATGGTATATTACACTAGGTTGGTGACCTATCCAAATTGTGCAAGAAAAGCTAATTGATATCATCCCAAGAAGTAATGGAATTTTCTATTAGATTTAGATACCAATCATAAGCAACATCTATTAGTGTAAAAGGGAATAACCTATATGCAAAATCTTCATTGATAACATCCATTAATATTAAAGCATATTTAAAAGACTTAATATGTTCTTTTTTTGTCCTTGTTCCTAAAGGAGAGAAAGACGATAGATACTTTTTAGGATTCCTAGGTAAATCATGCACATTTCCTAGGATGGAAATAGTAAATCCAACTAACTAGGGTGGCCGAGCCATGAGATGATTAATAGGTAAAGGGTTCCTTAATAGAGAATGGTTTTTATCTATATTAAGGTTAGTTGGTATAATTCTAGGTTTCTTATGATTTGACAAGAGTGAGACTAGAAGGCCGACTTAGGAATTAGATCTGGTCACTTTATTGGGTAACTCTAGTGTAACGCTATATATAAACTAACCTATTTTATCAGAGGTTTAGGTCCTTCTTATAATGCCAATTATCTATTGATGTGGTTTTTATACACATCATAAACAATGAGGTACCCTCTAATATTTTAGGATCTCAATAGAGATGAACTCCTCTCCAGGCATGAGTTTGTAGGTATATGGTCTTAACAACCAGATGATGGATTAATGGGAAAAACATGTAGGTCATTAAAAAAGTTTTGTGGATAGAGTGGTTTCTAAAAGGAAGTAAAATATATATGAGTTGGATGGGTGGTTACTAATCTAAAGTGGGTAGGTCTCAAAATAAACTCAAAAAAATGAGGGAAAGGTAAGGCAAAAAAGAAAAGCTCTATGGTCATCAAGAATCACTTCTCTAGTTGTTTTCTAGGTGGACAAGTGCTTTCAAAACCTATGCTTATTGCTAGCATATATTTATCACACACAATCAAACATGGTTAAGAAGTCTAAGGGGATAATGATATAATAAACCCACAGGCCTCAATCAAAAGTTGTTCCTTTTAGGGAAGTTGTTGTACACCCATAATTAGGAGATTATGGCTCAAGCTAGTGAAGTATCTAAGTTAGTTATTGAACACTCACAAAAAAGTATATCAAAATAACACACTTTTACACACTCAAAATTATGAATCAATCAACTCAACTGTTAGTGATCAATATATTTCACCAATCTTTTGATAAATATTACACATTAATCAGTGTATTGCTAGTAAGTGTTTTAAAACCCACTAGGGTAACTCTAGATCCTGAAACAGTTGACGAAATATTTGAACGGGTAGAAGATTTTTCCTCTCATGCTGCTATTTTTCATTTTCATGGCTTTTGGCCCTCTCTCGTAGATCTACATGGCTGGATCTCCAAGACCTAGTTGCCACTTATTGAAGACAATGTTAAAATTTTCCCATGCATGAAAGGTTTCTTTATAGCTTTCTTCCAAAGATCCGAGGACATGAGGATAATCTTGTGCAACAGTAACTTTTTATGTAGGGCAAATATCCTCTCATGGCCAAATGGTGGCATATGGATTTTAATCCTCTTACGGAAACCTTTAACAAGTTCCTTATTTGGGTTCGGCTCCCTAATCTACCAATACATCTTTGGCATGAATTGGTTTTTAAAACCATCAGAAATGCTATAGGAGATTTTTTATTTGTGGATGAAAATACTTCAGATTGTTACCATTCAACCTGCGCACGCTTAATGGTTGAGGTGGATGTTTCTAAGGGCCTTCTTGAGGTGATCTGTCTGGATTCCCCAAGGGGTACATGGACACAAATGTTGGATTTTGAGGGTTTACCTTTTCGGTGCAAAAAGTGCCACCTGACGGGTCATATTGCTGCTCATTGTACGACTGGGAAATCAAAATCTAGATGACCACCTTCTTGGTGGTTTGAGGTTTCCTCTGAACATTACATGGCTAAACAACCCATGGAAGCTCAGGTAGATTCCGTGAATGAAGATAATATCCATTTCGAGCCAATGGTTGAGGAGGATTCACTGGTGAAAGATTCTATTGAAGGTCCTGTGGAGATTGGGATTAGTGATCTTTCTGAGCCAGTTGTTGAGGAGGATTTGGTCTCTCCCCCTATTTTGGAGGAACATCCTAGGAGCCAGACTTTGGCTGGTTTTCATAAGGATTTTGCTGAGGCATCTGTGTCCCCTGGGCTTCATGGATCACTGTCTTCTGAGGCATGGATTGCTAAGGCAACTAAGGTAGAAGATGGATGGACAGTAGTTAAGAGGAAGAAGTCTAAGCCTTTGGTCCCCCCTCTAGATATGAATCTTTGATCGTGCAAGAAAAAATAATAAAAACCTCATTTGTATGGGAGGTTTTATAGGGTGCTGATCCTGTCTGTTGACGGTCCGTTTCGTGTTTTGTCAGCTGTTACACCTGGTCTTTTTTGTTGTTTTCAGGTTCCTATCTAACCTAGTTTTGCTTTAACTGGTTTCGGGTTTCTTTTTAGAAACCCGGTTGTGCTTAAGGTTTGTCTCTCTTTTGATGTAAAGGGTTTCGAGGCCCCTTCAAAACCTGCTTTTACCTTAATCTAAAACTATTACACATCTAAGATTAGTATATCAATTAAGACAATTAAGAACTCATTCACAACTTTTACACACTAAATATTATTAATTCATACAACCAAATAAATGAAACTTATTACACAAATAATGGAAAGAAAACATGTAAACACATGATTACATAACCAAAATTGATTTTTTTTGTATATTAAAAATTCTCTGACCCTTTCGAACTATGGATTACAATTTTTTAAATGGACTTGGGGAAGGGGTTGCCTCATCTTCTAATTTCATGCAAAATTCATTACATGTGATAGTTAGAACTTAAGTTGTAACTATGGTCAAAACCATATAGAGTTTATCTTATAGTTATCAAATAATCTAAGTTAGCCTTTATACAAACCAATAATGTGTTCATGTATACAAAGATAATAGGAAAATTTACAAATTATATCAAAGAACTACAAGTATAAAAAAAATTTATGCACCATTACAAAATGTTCATGCATAAAATCCTAGCCTTTTAAGGCTGCATTGTCTCAATAGCTGCATGGACCTTAATCGGTGTAGTGGTGGTGGTAGTTGGCATAAATTTTTTTGTTGTTGATGCAACACTAGAAGTAGTGACTTGAGCTTGAATCTTATTTGCTTCAATTTCTTTGTAACACTTATGAGAAGCATCATGCTACTGCCAAATGATGTCTAAATTCAATAAAGGCAATTTGTGTATTCTACCAACTTGGCCTAGGAGCTTTGCATGTTCTACTTTGGTCACATGAAATTTTATCTTGAATATCTACACTTTAGTGACCTTCTTCCTAGTGAAGCTTAATTTATCCTCTATGTCTTCTAGTGGTAGCCCCTGGTGGCCTCCTATATTAGTTGATCAAAATTGTTCTTATTGATCAATTTTCCTATACTGTCCTTGACCTTGGATAACTTTAGATCATTCAAAATTTGAAGATTGA
The DNA here is from genome assembly GCA_037957365.1 of Torreya grandis. Taxonomy (NCBI): domain Eukaryota; kingdom Viridiplantae; phylum Streptophyta; class Pinopsida; order Cupressales; family Taxaceae; genus Torreya; species Torreya grandis. Next base: position 1,214,842 of record JARHVA010001609.1, read on the forward strand.
GAGTCTTATGCTCTGAATATTTGGGGAGTAAATACCTAGTTATTGTAAACCATTCCCTTGCATCCTCTATCCTTATGACTACTAGGTTGAGTCCATTAGATGCCTTTAGTGGTGTCATAAGGTACAAGTGGCTATAAGCCTTATTACCTATGTATATAATCAACATATTTAATTTATTACCATCATTTTTCAAAGAATTAAATAATTCATTAGTTTTATTAATGTGTGTGGCTAGCTTATCCCTCATGAATTCTAATGATTCCAATGAATTATAACATTTGGAGGTTTATTCTTAGACCTTAGCCTCAATGTCGACTGGTATATGCATAATCTTGGATTGTTCCTTTAACCATTCAAGCTTAACCTCCAAATCTTATCTATCCATATTCGTATCTTCATGGATTGCCATCATGGCATCCTTTTGAGCTTAGGCAAGAAATCTAAAATCTTCCACATATGGAGACTACACTGATTGCTTATTTTATCTCTTAGTGAAGGAGAAGACCTCTTATCTCTCCTCAAGAATTAATTCCCTACCTTTGTCATCTTCTAAATTCCTCTTCTTCACCATCTGAATGATCCCATATGGTTTTTCAAATAAGGTGGTAATAGAGGGGATCTCTATGATTTTGAAATTGGGAAATTGAGATGTCTTGGTCCTTAAATCCATGACCCAAGGAGGAATTATCAACTGATTGACACCTATCTCTTTTGAGGTTGTAATTACAACCTCTTCCTTAGCCTCCTCAATTACTCACTAATTTTTGTATGCCTTAATAATAGTGTTATGTAAGGAGGGCCAAATGATCTTAGACCATTCAATTCCTTCATACTAAGGGAGTGGATGGACTATGACTATTTGTGGTTTTTCCCTTTTGCCCTTGCCTGTACTTGTCATAATAGTATCTTCAGATGAAATGGTGGATGGCATGGGAAGGGTGATTTGGGTGGATTGAACATGGAGCTATGGGGTGGCCATGGTTATTTCCACCCTCTTGGATGCCCTCTTCTTTTTCATTGATCTAATAGTGGCAGTGCTAAAGGAAATATTGGAAATAGACATGATGGAAGTGGATGGAATGGAAGTGGAAAGTGGATCAAAAGTGGTAGGAACATTTTCAAACTTTGGGGTGAGTAAGGGGAACTATATGAAAGATGTAGTGGAAAATGGATAAATGGTGGTGGAAGTAGAAACTTCCACCTTAGGAGTTTTTAAAATAGAGGAAAAAGACACATCACCAAACATAGGAACATAAATAGAAGATAAAAAAGTGGTCTCAAAAGATTGGGTACTTGGGGTATCTTCTTTAACTAGTTCTTTAACCTTGTCAACTTATAGGCTCAAAGACTTGGATAATTATAGCTTTTCTTAATCATCAGAACCTTCTTCATCCAAGTCAACTTCTTCCCCCTCTACCACCTACTTTTTGGGGCACTATAGACAAGCCTCGATATTGTTTAATTTTAGGATTGCCTATGGGAGTCCTTGACTTCCTTGTGTAAAAAATGGTGGTCTTTCATTGTGAGGAAGGGTCTTACTTGATTGATGTAGTTGCTTTATCTATTGATACCCCTATAAATGTAGAATCTTGTGCCTGGGGAATAGCTTTAGGCATTTGAATTATGCTAGTAGCTGGTTATTATTTTACTTGTTCTTCCTTATCATAATCCAAATTGATGGGGTTTCTTGTTTATGCTCCTCTAGGGTTAGGTTCACTCACCCTAAGATCTTTCTTAACAACCTTTAGTTTGAAAGGGAGTCCTTGTGATGAGGAACCTTCTTGGTCCTTTGATTGTTCTATGGACTAGCCCTTCCATAAATTTGAATGTGTCCACCTTGTAAAGAGTGACTTTATGCTATCCAATTCCCTCACAAAGATGGCAGGATCCTATTGGATCATCCTTAAATGATCCTCATTCAACCCAATAATTATTTCTCTCTCTAAAAGTTCATCATCATTTTGTGCATTCATAAACAAGAAGTCATAGGGATAGTGGACATGACTGTAAGGGATATTGAATCCATGTATATTCTTTTGAATGGCTCCATGTTGATCCCAATCCCTATGTGGAAGTGTAGGTAAGTGATAAATCTTACTCTTGCCACCAACTTCCCTAAAGTACTTTCTCATTGTATATACCATTCGGCCAATAACTATATGGTGATCAAAGAATGAGCTTTTCTATATCTTGGATAGGTGCTCTTCTATGCTCCACCACAGTTGGAAATTAGTTTCTTTCTTAGCCAAATTATCAAGTACATACTTTAGGAGGCATAGGATATGAAATTTACTCCCCCAGATCATGATAATAGTGAAATTTGGATATAATAAATAGTCACCTCTTGTAGAAAGTGTCTTCACAATGTTAGATCCGATCCTAGGCATTGGTGAACCATGGATTGCTTGTGAAAATTGAGGATAAACATCTTCATAAATCCTCACCATATTCTTAGTGTAAGCATATATGTGCATGAATTGAAAATGGTTACAAATTCTATTTTTTATACAACTGGTGGCTGGGCTCCACAACTTACTGATAACTTCGTAAACAATCCCCATAATAACATCTAATAAATTTGACATCATGTAAAAATGGCTTGCTAGAGTGGGCCAATTATCTTTAGAGATGACCTACTCCCTCAAATGAAAATGAATAATCTCTCCCAATGCGAATGTGGCATCATTGTTTAACATCATGTATAAAAACATCACCTAGTCTAAATGGAGAAAATGGATGTTAGGCATGTCATAAATTCTATTTAATAGTGCCATAATTATAAATATTCCCATCTTGAACTTGTTAATGGGAGTAGGACCCTTCAGATTCTTCCATTTTAATGTAATTATCTCATTGGGGAGAAGCCATGAAGACAATACCTTCTCCATTATATTTTTTTGATTCCATTAGACTAACCTTTGTTTATCAAAAAAAGCATCGAGTACGGGTAATGAAAAGTAGATTTATAAATTTGATCCCATAATACATGCTACAAATATTGGGTTACCAATATGATGTAAGAAAGAATCTTTCATGACCTGGCTTGCAAAGAACAAGTCATGAAGGAGGTCAATGTATGGCATCACCTCAGGCTTGGTAGTAACAAAATTCCATCCTTATTTTTTTAGGGCTAACAAATCCTTAATGAATAGATGCTCTGAGTGGGGGGGAGATGTTTTTGTCCAATGAAAATATATCAACAAAATCAACCATGTCCCATAATTTCATATAATTTGCATACCTGTTATTGAATATGGTAATGTTAAAGACTGTATCCATAAATTCTATCAAATCCTTGATTGAGTATGGTGATGGTGGACATATTCCCATGAATGGTCTAGATGAATATGCCATTATTATTTTTATGTGAAATTAGATTGCTTACAATATATTTTACATGCTTTACATGTTCTATGAATAATTCTCACTGCCACTAGTCACTATTTTACACATAGTATTCTTGTAGGTAGTAGCTAGGGCTTTTGTCATATAGGATAGAAGTAGAATTTGGGTGCAAGTTTATTTCTAAGCAATGAAGGCTTCAATGGCTATACTTCATGTCTATAGCTTTAGCATTGATTACTAGTTTGTGTGATATAAATGTCCAATGATCACCAACTTTATATTTTCTATGTAGTTCAAATTTCATTAGTTCTATTTGGTAGGTGACTTTAGAAAACTAATAGGAATTATTTTGGCTTTATTTAGATAATTATAAAAAGTCTTTTAGCTTTTGGGAATTAGGTATTTGTATATATATTGGGATTGGTCTTTAAAAAAGACCTGAATAAAAACCTCAAAGACCTAATTCCCATCAGATAAAATATCTAAGCAAAAAGTTCAAAGCATATGTATAAAGATTTATGTATATCAAACATTTTGTCCACAACAGTAAGCTTGAAGACCTAAAATTCCATTGGACAAAATATTTGAACAAATTTTTTGAAGACCTAAAAGTTCTAATAAAGATAAGTCCTTTTTAGGGTAATTATTCTAGACAAAATGCTTGACGTAAAAACCTTGAAGACTGACAAATTTTTTGAAGACTCAAAAAGTCTTGCTATTTAATATCATGAATGAATAAGTGCTAATTATCAAATGCTAAATTTCCCAGATAAAATACCCAAAACAAAAACCCCAAAAACCACATCTGTCAAACAAAATGTTCAAACATAATGCCTGAACAAAATGCCTAATTAATAAATATGTGAATGATTTTTTTGGAATAAACTATGTCCAAAAACCTACATGATTCAACAAAATCATAAAAGGCATTAATAGAGTTAGCCCATAGAATACACAATACCATGCTATTCCCAAAATTTTCTAAGTATGAAAACTAAGAATGAATTTTCTTAAGAAATTCTCAACAACAAGGCCAAAATCTAAAAAAAATGGGTCCCCATCTCTTCAAGAAGAAAATGGGGTGTTGGGCATAACACAAGTGACATTAAAAAAAATAAGGATCATATGTCGATAGCACAGTAATGTAATATGGTTGTTGTTGAACTTATTCCATAATTGATGGTAAACTAGTGAGATATTATGTAGTTTGTTTTTGGTCTTACTCTAAATATGGAGGTGTGTTAACCAAATAATGGGCTAATGGATCTTTAATTTCATCCCTAGATTGAGTGGTATAAGGAGGATAGGGATCCATCTCACAAACTACATCATCATCATAGGGGTTTTGAATAAAGTTATCATTCATGATTATGTTATCGTAACCTAGAATATATATGGCTCCACTAAAAGTATAACGAGACATCCAAATCAAAAACTAACATTCCACGAAGAAGAGGTTTAGATTTATACAAACTCTAAAAAATAATTTGCAAAAAGGTAAAAGGTCCAAAATTGGTCTAAAAATTAGTAAAATTAAGAAACTTGGTCAAAAAATGTGGTCTAAGAATGGAGTTGTTTCTCAAAAATAAGCAATGATAAACTTGGTCTCAAACATCTTCAAGGTTTAATGTCAAATGTCTCACATAAATTATCAAGTGAATAGATAAATCTGAATTCCAAAATTTGTAAAAAGGTGTTTCAAATAACTCTAAACTAGGTCTAAAAATGAAAAAGGTCATTGGGTATTTGGGAACAAGGCACAAAGCTAGGCTCAAAATAACTAGGTCTAAAATAAAGAGGTAAGATGCTAGGTCTTTGGGAATAAGGCACAAAGCTAGACTTCAAACACACTAGGTCTAAAAAAAAGTGAGAAATTTTCTAGGTCTTTTGGAAACATGACACAAAATCTAGATTTAGCACAACACTAGGTCTCAAAAAAGGGAATTATTAGGTCTTTTGGAACAAGGCACAAAGCTATACTTGAAACACACTAGGTCTAAAAAGTAAGATAATTAATCTAACATATTTAAAACACTTAGACTCAAAATAGGCATTCAAATTCAAACACACTCTTAATCATTGGTAAAATACCTTGGACTTTAGGCACATATATGATATACCACCTCCAAAATTTAAGCACAAAAGATGTTAAACCAAGTAAGGAATTAGTCCATGTTTCACAATCCAAAAGTGAGAGGTAAATATCTAAGCCAAAATTACATGAGGCATAGGTATAAACCAATCAAAATTTGAATTTGAACTTAACAAGACCAATTTAAAATTTGGTATAAGGACTTGGTTTTCAATGGACGACAAGCTAGATAAAAATAGATGGCATAATGATACTAAGCATAGATCAAAAAAGGCATAAGTGGTTTCAAGATTGTGATTATATACAAGGAAATAAGTCTTTGAAATAATGAGAGTATCTTAATGATGTTATCTTTCTCTAAACTCTAAGGCACAAGACTTGGAATCAAATGGGTAGCATAACGATGCCTTTTTTAAATAAGTGACACACACAAACAAACATTTGTAAAATGACCAAGGTAAAGTGTGGCTTTAAATAGATGGCATAATACCTATTTAAACAAAAGAGTGATCTACAAACATGACTTGTTTTGGATGTGGTTTAAACAAACAAACAATTTTTATTTAAGATAATACAAATTATGAGGAAAAGACAACAAATACCTAAGTGTATCATCCTAATCCTAAAATTTGACAAGGTGACTTCTTACTATCAAAATTATATCTATATACTTGATCTTAAGAGGAAATAATCTTTGTTAATCCAAAAATTTTAATGTGCATGAAAATAGGGTTTTTAGGCCCATTATTCTCTCAAGAGTTCATATGGTGACATGGAAATTTGGTCTACTCACCCTATATTGACAATATATCTATGATAAGTGGGGATATCTAAAAACTATCAAGTTTCAAACATTCTAAAAGGTCCAATATATGTGATTAACACTAGGGAGCAACACATCATTCGAATACATGTTGTTGGGGATCAACCAACAAACTTGATTACTTTTATGCAAGCAATTAAACACAAAATTAAACCAGAATTGAAAGCAACTAGAATCAAAAATAGCAAAGAATAAGAGATATAAGAAACCACCCTTAAAACTTGTATTAAACTCTGCCAGAAGGAAATACAATGAAGAAAAATCACACTTTCTTCTCACACCTCTTAGATGTACAGATCTCTTTCCCTCAAGAGTTTACAATCAAGTAATCAAGAGTTTAATTCCATGTTTAATTGCTTGCATAAAAGTAATCAAATTCGTTGGTTGATCCCCAACAAGTGGTATCAGAGCTCAGGTTGACTAACAAATGTTTCAGATTTGGTTAGTGTTTGTTGATTATAGGTCACTCACAGGGGTTTCTGTTTGAGTGGGAAAAGCAATGGCAGAAGAAAGTAAACTGAGAATGGAGAAGTTTAATGGCAAGAATTACCAATTATGGAGAATGTAGATAGAGGATTATATGTATCAGAAAGATCTATACTTACCATTGGGTGGGGTTGATAGAAAGCCCACAGATATGGAAGATGAAGAATGGGAAGTTCTTGATAGAAATGCTCTTGGATCTATAAAATTGAGTCTGGGAATTTCTATGATTTCTAACTTGTCACAGGCAAAGACAACGGTAGAGTTAATATATACTTTAGAAAATTTATATGAAAAGCCCTTAGCTTTAAATAAGGTATATCTTATGAAGCAGTTATTTAATTTGCAAATGCAGGAAGGTGGATCTGTATCTAATCATCTTAATGATTTCCATGGAATTGTAAATCAATTAAATTCAATCAAAATAGTTTTTGATGATGAAATTGAAGCTCTTTTAATATTATGCTCTTTACCTGAAAGTTGGCATAGCTTAGTAATGGTAGTTAGTAATACTGCATCTGCTACAAATATCTTGAAAGTAGATGATGTTGTTAGTGTAATCCTGAATGAAGAGACTCGCAGGAAAAGCACAAGGGAATCATCAGGTAATTCTTTAAGTTTTGAAAGCAGGGGGAGGCAAAAAGAGAAGGGCAAGCATAGGAGATCAAGGTCTAAGTCAAAGATGAGCAATAGATCTAAATCCAGAAATGGAAAAAGAAAGATAACCTGCTGGAATTGTGGAAAGAGAGGACATGCAAAGAAAGATTGCTGGTTGAAGGTTGATGAAGAGAATCAACATGAAGGTAATGAAGAAGCAAAAGTTGCAGGTATTGTTGCACAAGATGCTCTTTCACTTTCTTTGCATAATAAAATAGAATCTTGGGTTTTAGATTATGGGGCCTCTTTCCATGCTACCCTAAATAGAGAATTTTTCAATGATTATGTCCAGGGAGATTTTGGAAAAGTTTATTTAGGGGATGATGAGCCTTGTAAAATTATTGGCAAAAGTGCAGCTGAAATTGCAAAATGGCAACACATGGGTGTTGAAAGATGTCATGCATGTCCCAGCCCTGAAATAGAATCTAATTTTTGTAGGAAAGTTGGGTGATGAGAGTTGTACAGTAACTCTCACAACTGAATCTTGGAAGGTTACCAAGGGTGCACTTGTACTAGTCAAAGGTAAGAGAGTAGGTACTCTCTATTTATGTAATTATATTACTAATTATTCTCCTTCTGTATTATCTACTTAAGATGTGGATGCAAAGTTGTGGCACTAGAGGCTTGGCCACATGAGTGAGAAGGGAATGTCAATTCTTAAGTCAAAAGGTAAGCTTTCAGATTTGGAAAGCATAGATCTAGATTTCTGTGAGCATTGTGTTTTTGGAAAATAGAAGAGAGTAAGGTTTGTTAAAACTGGGTCAACAAAGAGGAAGCAAAAGTTGGAGCTTGTTCACATAGACATGTGGGGACCAACTCAGGTAGCTTCTATTAGAGGATCACAGTATTATGTTACTTTCATTGATGATGCTACAAGAAAGGTATGGTTCTATTGCATAAAGAAGAAATATGATGTTTTTGACACTTTTAAGATTTGGAAAGCTTTAGTTGAGAATGAAACAGGCAGGAGATTGAAGTGCCTTAGATCTGACAATGGTGGTGAGTATTGCAGAAATAAGTTTAGAAGTTACTATTATATGAATGGAATACACAGGCAAAGGATGGTTCCAAGGACACCTCAGTGAAATGGAGTTGCTGAAAGGATGAACAAAATAATATTGGAGCATGCACAGAGTATGAGATTGCATGCTGGTTTGCCCTTACAATTTTGGGTAGAGGCTGTAGATACTGCAATTTACCTGATTAATAGAGGACCCTCTACAACTCTGGATGGTGGAATTCCAGAAGAGGCATGGACAGGTAAAAAGGTAGATCTTTCATTTCTAAGTGTTTTTGGTTCTAAAGCTTTTGTGCACGTTGATAAAGAAAATAGAAAGAAGCTGGATGCTAAGTCTATGAGGTGCACATTTATTGTTTATGGCTCTGATGATTTTAGATTCTAGTTTTGGAATCTAGAAACTAACAAAATAATTAAGAGCCGTGATGTTGTTTTCAATGAAAAAGTGATGTATAGTGATCAGCTCAAGAAGCTAAAGAATTTTGAGAAGAGAAATGTTGAATTAGACGAGGTGATGGTCCAAAATGAGCTCATGAGAAAGAATAATCACAGACAAAAAAACATAGAGACCGACGTCGGTCAGCCAAGAACTGACGTCAACAATACAGGAACCGATGTCAGTCATACAGTGATCGGTGTCAATCAGGAAGGAACCGATGTCGGTCATGTCGAACCGACGTCAGTCAGTTACAGGCTTGGAGATGATCGAGATTGGTCACTGTCAGAGAATTTGGGTGGACAGTAAGCAAAAAATGAGTCTCAGACACCCATCAGGAGGTCAAGGGTAAGTAAACCTCCAATTTGATATTCCCTTTCATTATTCTATTTATTGCTCACTGATAGTGGAGAACCAGAGAGTTTTGATGAAGTAATACAGGTAGATTCTAAGAAATAGTGGGAGCTAGACACGAATGAGGAAATTGATTCCTTGAAAGAGAACCAAACATGGGATTTGGTTGAGTTTCCAGTGGGAAAAAGAACATTGAAATATAGATGGATCTATAGATTGAAGGAAGGTGAGAATGGATAAATGAGATATAAGGCCAGGTTGGTAGTGAAAGGATTTACACAGAAACTAGGTGTTGATTTTGGTGAGATTTTTTCACCTATAGTTAAAATGACTTCTATTCAGATTGTATTGTCTTTAGTTACTATTGAGGATTTGCATCTTGAGCAGCTTGATGTTAAGACAACATTTATTCATGGAGATTTGGATGAAGAAATATATATGGATTAGCCAGGAGGGTTTGAGGTCAAAGGTAAGGAGAAACTTGTGTGCAAATTGAAGAAAAGCTTGTATGGTCTCAAGCAAGCTCCTAGACAATGGTATTTAAAATTTAATAGGTTTATGACTGAGCATGGCTACAGTAGATGTCAATCTAACCATTGTGTTTATTTTAAGAGATTAGATAATGGTAGATATATTATCTTGTTGCTGTATGTAGATGATATGCTGGTTGCAAGTTCACACATGTAGGATATCTCTGAGCTTAAGGTGAAATTATCTCACACATTTGCCATGAAGGATTTGGGAGCAGCAAAGAAAATCCTTGGCATGAGTATTAAGAGAGACAGGAAAAATCACAGGTCGATTTTGTCTCAAAAAGATTATGTGAACAAGGTGTTGGAGAGGTTTAATATGTAGGATGCAAAACTGGTAAGTACACCTATGGCTAGACATTTCAAGTTGAGTAAAGAAGAGTGTCTTAATTCACATGATGAGGTAGAGTACATGAGTAGAGTTCCATATGCTTCCATAGTTGGGAGCTTAATGTATGTAATGGTATGTACTAGATCAGATATTGCCCAAGCAGTGGGAGTTGTCAGTAAGTATATGGCCAATCTAGGGAAGGAACACTGGAAAGCAATTCAGTGGATTCTCAGATATCTGAGAGGGACCAGTAGCAAGCATTTTTGCTATGGTGGGTCAAACACTTCTCTACATGGTTATGTAGATTCAGATATGGCAGGTGATTTGGATGGTAGAAGGAGCACCACAAGATATGTTTTCACTGTTGGTGAAATGACGATTAGCTGGATTTCAAAGTTGCAGAAGGTTGTTGCCTTGTCTACTACAGAGGCAAAATGTATTGCAGTCACAGAGGCTAGCAAAGAGATGATATGGATGACACGATTCATGGAAGAGTTGGGAAAGGAGCAAGAGAGTTGCAAATTATATAGTGATAGTCAGAGTGCAATTCATTTGGCTAAGAATTTAGCCTTTCACTCAAGAACCAAACATATATAGCTTAGGTACCACTTCATAAGATAGGTATTGGAGGATGGTGAGTTGAAGCTAGAGAAGATCCATACAGATAAAAACCTTGCTGATATGTTAACAAAGCTGGTAACAAAGGAGAAGTTGAATCTTCATTCAACTTTTGTATTAACCAACAAACTTGATTACTTTTATGTAAGCAAAACACAGAATTAAACCAGAATTGAAAGCAACTAGAATCAAAAATAGCAAAGATTAAGAGATACAAGAAACCACCCTGAAAACTTGTATTAAACTCTTCCAGAAGGAAATACAATGAAGAAGCCACACACTTTCTTCTCACACCTCTCAGATGTACATATCTCTTTCCCTCAAGAGTTTATAATCAATTCCAACAACCTGGATTGATACACACATATACAATATGTCTTGTATTGTTCTCATACACTTACAAGCTATGAAGATCTATCCCTATTATATAAGATTAGGGATCATGAGTAATGCAATATCAACCATTAGATACACCTCCTAATCAAAGGCTTAAAATAGTCATGCCAAAAATAGAAATGCGGACTTACAACTAACAGCTAATCTAATCATGCAAACAATTTATTCCATCCACAAAAATAAACTTTTTGGATGCACAGGTGACCGACGTCGGTCCTTGTTTGCCTACACATGACCGACATCAGCCAATTATAACCGACGTTGGTAGCTACTGGTCGAATCCTTGCCATCGTCGGTGACTGTGTAAATCTAACAACTTTAGCATCTACTCATCTGGTGAAGCTTTTAGCTCCACACCTTAACACATGTTAACTAGCTTGTTATGAAAATGTCTTGTCCTTTTCACAACCATTACATCTATCAATTATTTAGTATAAAATGATGTCCAAGTTAAACCTATGTTTTGAGATAGTCTCTTACTAACTAATCTTGTTTAACTACTCAACAAATCATCCCAATAATTAGACCTTAATTTATATACACCTAACATGGATTGGGTTTGAAGCAATGGCAGGAGATGAATTTATGGGTCAACACTTCCCTAGAGAACTCATGGGGAGGCTATGAACTCCCACCCACAAGCGAAGATGCAAAAAATAAAAATTGTAGAAGGAATATAGGGTTATTTTGGGATCACCCAAATCACTGATATTTTGGTGAGTGCCTTAACGACTTTCCTTCCACACTTTGGATAAAGTGACAAAAGCAATAAGTAAAGAATTTTTGATCACCCAAGTTCCCTAAAGAGGACGGGGGGAGAGCTTAAAAACTCATAGTGGATGATTTCACTATTTTAAAATGATTTTACAACTTTTTTAAACAATTTTTCAACTTAAGTCTATAATTTCACAACTCAGGTCTATAATTTTGTAACTGAATGATTTCACAACTCTAGCAAACAATTTTAGAACTCAGGCAACAATTTTGTAACTCAGACAAATGATTTCGCAACTTAGGTAAATGATTTCATAACTCAGGTCTACAATTTTGTAACTACGGTCTATAATTTTTCAACTTTCTTAAACATTTAAGAAAAACATCAAAATTGACAAATATTTTGGGATTTGTGGGTATGATTTTTCTAGTAAGTGTCTTGAATTCATAAATAGTCAATAAAAACATGAAAACTCAAAAAAATAATGATTTCACAATTAAAATCATCAATTTCACAACTAAAATCTATGATTTTGTAATTAAAATGACAATTTCACAATTTAAATCTATGAATTTGTGGTTTAGGTGCACAATTTCATGATTCTTAGAAAACCTATAAAAAAACAGAGATAGTGCAACGATTTCATAGATTCATGTCAATTTTATTATTAGTGAATGAATTTGCCACTCAATATAATGAATTTGTAGCTAGGTAGAAAAAATTCATAATTCTAAAATGTGATTTCATTCTATGAAGGATGATTTCTCTACTCAAATAAAAAAATTCACAAATGAAAGACAATTTTTTAGTTATATAAAAAAACAAAGAAAAAGACATGTTTTTCTGTTAGAGTGAATTTAATATTTGCTCAACGATTTTATCGTTTATAAGACCAATTTTGCTTTTTCATAGAGTGAAGGATAAAATAGAGTGGTGTCATAGTTTTGAAAGATTAATTCATAGATTGGGTCAATGATTTCATGGTTTACTGCGCCAAATTTTCCATTACATAGTCATAAATTTGTAAATCCATAGTCACAAGCCAAACACAAAAAAATTAGTAATAAATCAAGAAATTAAGCTTTATAATGAAATATTCTTGGATCCAAAAATATCTCAAGAGAGTAAATTTATGATTGTGGGATGCAAGTCCCATTGGGCATGCCATTAATGTGAATAAGGAATATAAGAGGGGAGACTAGTATAGTGTTAGTCATGAAAAAAAATCAAAATAAACACACTAAACACTAACACCTCAAGCCTAGATACTAGGGAGAGTATATGTAACAATCACATAATGAAAACACAACTATAAAACAAAATAAACATTTCTTTTACCTTCCTTGTATCTCTAAAAGTTCTTGTTGAGTTGTCTTGCTTGGTTATGTGCTTAAGAAATCTTCATCAATGAAGCTCCATTGCTCCACCTCTCCATAACAACTTGGCTTGGCTTATGAAATTGGAATGGTAACACTACAATGAATATTTTAAGAGGTATTTTGGAATAATAATATTGCATTATGAAATATTTTTCACCTATATGAGCATAATAAATTTATACCAAGATAGCTTAAAGATCAATGGGTGAGGCCTTCTATTTATAACCTCCAAAGTTAACTCTCACCCAAGTTGAGTTAGGTTAATATTAAGCATGGAATGAGTTCAAACCAACCATAGGTTATTTTAGGCTAACCCTAGTTGAGTTAAGGAGGTGCCATGTAATTATTATTTCTAATTAACAGGCATGACTCATAAATTTAGATATTTGTTAGATATTTTGTGAGAGCTTGACAACTCACAAAAGCAATGATGAAGAAGCTTGATATTTTGAATTTTAATTTTTAGATATTCATTAATTATAAATGGATTATTTATCTAAGCATTTAATTTGGTTTATTTAGTTTATTCATTTTGATTAGCATTTTAGCTCTTTTAGGAATAATTCAAGTGCCCTGCTTAATGTGTCCAAAGGCCAAACTGCAATTGTTAGGTTGCAAGGTGACTGAGGATGAATATGTGAGAGGTTATTATTGAATAAAAGATAATACCCAAATAATTATGCCTCAACATTATTATGATCACTAATTAATGATGTGTGGATGAAATTAGGACATTTAATATTTTCTAGGCCTAATTTGCAATGTTTGGTAGAAATCAATTTGAAGTCCAATCGAAAGCTAGTTGTGGATGGAATGGGGTGTCTAAAGTCATAAATTATTTGAATTACACACAATAAAATAAAAATTTTAATTAAAAAAATTATGGGAGATCAAATATTTATAGCATTGGAAAGCACAATTTTTTAATCCTCATTTGTGTACAACATTAAATACGAGATCCAAAAGATAATTGTTTAGAAGATCAAAATAACACTATATGATAAAATTTTAAATTAAAACCACATATAAATTATATATATTAACATAATTTAGATGTAAACTCCAAAAAAATTAAATAGGCACATGTACAATGTTAATAATACATAGATTTCCATGATAGGCATACAAAAAATTACAACATCTACCAACATAGTTTCTAATGTCGAGTGAATGTCATATCCATATATAAAATGCCAAAAATGCATATATTTACATATAGACATACAAAAAATCAGATCTCATATAAGACATCATAATCATTAAATATCCTCCTTCTCTTTTCCTTCCTCGAAGAAGACTATCCCAGGGATGCCCTGCTAGTAGATGAAGATCCCTCAATTGCCTTGGATTATTCCAAGGTCTGAATGTGGATCCTATGCTCATAGCTCACTTGCAGCTCAACTTGTTCAAATACAAGTATTATTAAAAAATTAACATAAAACACACTCAACCACTTATTAATAAATTAATTTTAAACTACAATAAAAAATCATTTAAACATGCACTTACTGCAAGCTTGTGGTCTTGCTCAATTTGCTTTTGATGCTCAAATGAGTTAGTGGTAGGACCAATGGTATGAATAGGCTTATGAAATAGGGAATAAACATGAAAATTTACCCTAATAATTTTCTAAATGTGACTATCAGAGGTCATAGGACAAACCTACATACACAATACATTCACATAAGTTATATTTAGCCCAAAAATGTAGTAAAATTAGTAAAACAAGTCTATTTTTACAATTAAAAATTATAAGTTAATATATACATATATCAACACCTATGTGGATGCCATTAAAACAATAATGCTTATGTCTGTCTCAGCTCATAGTGATGGAGGAGTGTCTACTTGATCCATCAACTGAATGTAAACAAGGTCTCACTTAATTTTCTATAAAGTATCAAAGATATATATGGTAAATTTTTCTCCTTTATTAAACCAAAAGTGTATTTAATAGCACTATACTTGAATTTTGATATCTTTGATAGATAAATTTAACTTAAACTTACACAATAAATATACATATATAAAAAGTACATAGAGCATAAGATTAACTAAAATTTTTATCTTTGTATAAGTAAAAGGTGTCATCTTAACACATACAAATGTAATAGTTGATGGGCCATTAGCTAGATCCGTATATGTAAACAATTATTACATCAAATCAAATCCTGTAAATGTGGACTGTAATGATGAAGACACCATCTCCTCTTAGGACATAAAAAATTACATATATATTACTCAATTTCTATGTAAATTATTTGTTAACTAAATTAAATTTGTAAATATAGCTTAAATTTAACATGACATTTATATAAAATATGTCTGCATTTGTGTAGTGGATAATGTATACATACCAAATATGAATTCCAAAAACTCATCACTCATAAGTATTTTATTAAATCCATATGAATCACCAACGTTGTCATCATCATAAGGTCTAGTGTATTAACTCCACAAGATCAACAAGGGTGGGGTTGGTAATGCACACTAGGTGGTATATCTCTACAATCAATCTCTAAGAGCCTAATCATATGATGAATGAGTAGATAAGTGAGTGAACTAAGTGCATGTAGAGTGTCGATCTCCATGACCTCTTGAACTACAGAGGGGATCTTAGATTAAAGTGGATTTTGGATACAGATCCTTGTAGGCTGATTAGGTACATAATGTATACCTGGTCGATAATCAAAATAGTTTAGAATCTCATTAAGGATAAAATAACATTAGAGTTTCACCAAAAAATAAAATGAGGCCTCATGGTTGTTACATGGTGGATAATCAAACACCATCCACCATTGGTCCTAGAAATTGGTTGTGATTAAATTATGTTGGTAATGATGGATTAGGAAATGTTTAGCAGTTATTGAAAAAGGTGTATTGGTGGTTGGGTTAATGAATAAGGATAAAATAGAGGATTTTTATATGTCTTTATTCTTGACCTCATGTGCTAACAATTTTTTAGAATAATAATCCCTACAACTATCCTGATATGAAGCCCATCTCTCAATTTGACTCGTTATAGAGAAAATTTGACCTGATAATGACTCTAGGGAAATGGATAGATAAGTGTGATGGGTTTTGGTGGAATTGGGATCCCTTATTATCATAATTAATTATTTAATTTAAATTTTATTTTCCACATTATAGTCAACTAGACTCTCCTAACTACTTAGGGGATTTTGTGGAATTGTAGGACGGTTACGCTGAGGAACAAGAGGGTTAAGCTCAAGAATAAGAGGGTTAGTAGGACATGATATTCAAAATAAATAAATCATAAATTAAATAATGAAAATAACAAAAAAAATACTAAAATTTAGGGTTAATAGGTGTATATTTTTATCACTTACCTCTTTTAATGGTGGCATCATCAATTAGTCGATGTGTCTAGCTTCCTGGGATGAATTTTGGTAAGTTTTAGCCTCACTAAGTCAAAATGTGATCATGAAGTGGAAGAGAGTGAGGATAATAAAGAAGTTGAATGCAAAATGAGGAAATTTTAAATTTAGGTTTGATTTTTTTAAAAATTGACATAGGGAATATGATTGCATTATTAATGCAATCAAGTTATTACTTTTATAATAACACAGTCACATTATTAACATGATTACATCATTAGTTTTAAATAATATGATTTTATTATATATTAATGTGATCAAATTATGGATTGGTAATTACCAAGCCATAATTTAAACAAGAAATCACATTATTGACATTACACAATTTCATTATGAGAAATATCCATGGAACTTTCTCCCAAATCCATGTAATACCCTTGTTGATAATTTAAATGCTATAAATACATACTTTAAATGATAGTAAGGAAGTGGAGGTTTTTAGGTTCAACATGATTAGTGTTACAGATAGATTTAGCAGAGTGGGTTAAGATATTACCACCAATTAAGGGTGGATTGTAACACTCTACCTAACCTCACTTTGGCTTATAGACTTGATTAAGTATCAATCAAGATTGGACTCATTGATATATCATTTATTCTGGATTGTTATCATGCTTTATCATATATATAGCCTTGATCATATTATAGTGATGGATAATTATTTAATTTAATGTGATTTCATTTCTATCCCTTCACACCATAGAGGTATCATGATGAGTTTGGTACATGTGCAGCATACATGGGTGTCTGAATGGGTCCTAATTTTATATACCATATATAAGATGATTGGTTGAGTTTTCATTTATTCTATCAGAGTGTCATCTGAGTCAATGTGGTATAAGTGATAACTTTAACAAAAGACATTTATAGTAAGCATAGATACCAATAATTGATCAACCATGAGATTCACCTTAGTTACAACTAAATGTATGGTACATTTGATGCATGAGTCCTTATCACCTTATGCCTATGTGGCATAAACACAAGAGGACATTATGGTTTATGAGGACCATTAGTCATGTGTACTTAGAGAGGAAATAAAATAAGATAAAAAGCTAAAAGGCTTTGTGGTCATCAAAGTGAGCTATAATTATAATTTAAACTACGACCACCAATAAGACAATGCCTAAAATCAAATCCATGGTGGTTGGAAAAATTTTAATATACTATTGGGATATGACTAGCAAAAGAAAAGGGGCATTTAGGATTTTAAAATGGATGATAGACCTATAAGTAAAAAAATGACAAGCGACCACCTTGTGTGCTAGGCATAGAATCCACAATAAGAAAGTGAACATTAACAAGAAACACTACTACTCAATAATAAAATTAAATGTAGATTAGATGAAAAATGACTACAAGGAGATGAAAGTGATTACAATTTGCATAAGCAATGAATATTGCAATAAAAAATGACCATTGACCTTACAACGTGTAGAAAATGAATGTGAACAAGGTAAAATGCAGTCACAAGCAATCTTTCAATCAAAGAACATCATAGAAAACATAGAACATTATCTCAAATTTAATGAGATTTACCCAAACTCATTCAGGAAGTAAATGAACCTAAAGATTCCTTGATAGAAGAAGAGAAGATATATATAAAAAGAATCCCTTCAAAGGAATACCAACTTCTGGCATGAAGGTTAATTTTTGGTGAATGTGTTGTTAAGCATGGGTTCATTTGATTTGTGTGAACAAAATTAAGACAATCAACTAATTTAATTAAGGAAAATTTTTATAGTTTGTTTTTGAGTAATACATGAAGGTGATACACATTGGTATTAGAGCAGGATTAAACTTTGTTGACCTCTGGGGAAACTTTTAGATAAGGGTAAGTTCACGAAGTTGGGGGATAATTTTGTGGACATTTTGCATAACACATATGCATTACTAAAATAATGTGTATGCATTTTTCAAAATTAAGCTTGATAAATACCAAATTGTAATGCGTATGTGTTATAACCTATACACCTTATAATGTATATGCATTTTATAATCTATAAAATATATACACATTATATTGGATAAACATAAAATAGTAAACCCATCTCTAAAAGGTAAAAGAATAACTTTTCCCTCAAGCATGGAACCACGTTCATGTTTTGATTCTAAGACGGAAAAAATAACATGGTTGCCAATTAGGTCAATAAATAGATAATGCCACCACAAAGGGGAGGTAAGCAACCAAAATACATACATATTAACATGAAATTTTAGAAATTATTTTTTACTTGTATTATTTTTTTGTTAAAACCAAATTTTTTGTTTAAACATCATTCAATTACAATACAAGAGCCTCATATCCCTCCTAACCCTCCTAAAATTCCACAAGACCCCCTAGGTAGTCAGGAGGATCTAGATCACATATAGTCAAAATAAAAATAAAAATGAAGAGACAATTAGGAGAATGAGGGACCCTCGATTGATCAACACACACCTTGCATATTTGGTAGATACCTTATATTTAGTGTTATGCCAAGTTGACTCAACAATGAGTCAAATTGATAGATGGACATCTTATTGAGAGAGATGTAAGGTTTACTATGTTGTAAAATTGTCAGCATGTGATGTGAAGGATAAGGAAATAAAATAATACCAAATTTATGCAATATTCATTGATCCATCAACCAATGCACCTTTTCCATTATCAATAAAATGGTTTTCAATCCACTGATGCCAACATAATTTGATAAGAAACAATTTTTGAGATTGATGGTAGATGGTATTTGATTACCCACCTTGTAACAACCATGAGGTTCCATTGTTATTTTTGAATAAAATATGTTACAAGTTTATCCTCAACGAGATTCCCAATTATTTTTATTGCTCAAATTTTTAGGGTAGAAGAAAAGGCTGTATAGGATAGAATTGGTGCACATCATGCATCTAATCAACTTATAAGAGTCCCATTGACATGGGTTTTTTAGAAAACCAACTTAGGTAGGGTGGAAATACACCCAACCTCTCTTGAAAGGAGATAAAATCTCTCCAAGGTCTTTTATCTACCAAGTCTTGGATTCTAGGGTAACTTAATAGTTGATGTAAAAATGTTCCATGTCAAGGGATCTATTTGGAATAAACTCAGATAAATGATAAGTATGATCGTGTGGATCATTGTTTATACAATCAACAAAAATACATTTGTCATGAAGATACAACTCATTTAATAATTATTCATTGCATACATGAATTCAATAATGCATTCACCATAATGAAAAGATTTGCAATCAAGATAAAACTTGTAAACATGGATTGTAATTTCATATCTATTCGACCTACTCTAACATATACCTAAAAAAATTTAAAATATAAGCATAAAGAGGAAAATATACACCTATTTTGTAGCTAGAACATTTTTGGTTTATTTAAATTAGATGAACTCCATGGAATCAATCTATTGTGTGGTCAGTATACACATAACTATGAACAAATATGGTTCAAGAGTCTAACATATACAACTATAAATAAATATGGACAAAATAACCATATACATGCATAGATATTGAATAATAATCTTCAAAAACTTTCAATAGATAGTTATTTACTTGAAAAATATTGTTTGGATCTACCTTAAGCAGGAGAATTACAACAAATTATTTACAACAACATGGATTATGAGAAAATCTAACCTGGGAAAGCAAGAAATTGTAGGAAAAATGTTTGGTTATCTATTTTATTCTATCAATAATCAAGCATCCCATAATTTAGTCTCATGGTTGGCATTATATAGAATTTCAATAGTCTTGCCCACCCACTAGGTGGTTGAAAATATTTAATGCATTACCTATCCCCAAGTGGTTGCAAGAATTCACTAATAGGCACCAACTAAAGCAACAATTTAATGTGTTTTAATCTTCAAGATAACAACTCCGTTGATAGATGGAAACCTCAAAAATATTAAAATCATGCATAATTTCAACTAGCACAGGTTCAAGTTGAATTCTAATCCTTTTGATTAATTACTTGTATTATATATAGGGGCACAAGTTTTTATCTTCTAACTGTGAACACTCCTCTTGACAATTAATTGTGCACATGTATTCTTTGTCCTTTTATGACATTATCTCACTTGATCCCTATCTGCATGTTATCATCTGACTTAGACCAATATATTATTTACTTTGGAATATGTTTTTATAATATATTTACACTACATGATAATATATTTAGTGATTAATTACATTTGATTGGACTCACAGTGTAATTTATAGATCTTGACAGCCTAGATGGGTAAAATGGGTGTCAAATTTAGCTTATGATCCTGTTTGTGGAGGCCCATGTATCTTATTTGAAAATATCACCCCACCTATGCAATTCTCACCATTTTGAGAAAGCCAACTTGTCCTTGATATCTTAAGGTCCTAATACATGTCAAATTATCACTAATTTATAACTTGTTGAGGGTCTCAATATCTTGACTTTTATTTAGACTATGGTGCAATGAGATATTGATAAATGGAAATATCTCATTCACTCAAATCTCTATAGGTCCTTGATAATTATTTCATGTATTAACTACCCCAGAGTCTTGATATTATGACACATGGCATCATATTAGAGGTTCACTTGATCTTAGCCTCATGATACTACTCCTAATTTAACCTAGGCATATAGAAGCTATATGATGCCATGTGGCATCATCCTATTTACTCAAAATATCCACTACCTGTTTGCTCTATCTTGATCATCTTGACGGCTTGAGGAAATGAGATCATGCCACATGGCATGATCTTGAACACCTGAAGGGTTGAAGGCTTGGATCTTTGTTTGATGTCTTTCAAAGAAGTAAATACCTAAGATCTTGATAAGTGGTTACCACTCTTTGAATCTAAACCTAAAAGATAGAAAATTAGTCATTAGTCTTTAAATAAATAGAATAGATATTAGACCTTAAATTATAGGAAAATTTATTAATTATAAAAACCTAAAAAAAAGAGGATGAAAAGCTTATAATATTAGTTGATCAAGAAGGGGATTTTCACCAAATACCTAATTAATCCATTTAAACATATAAATGATTAAATATTTTAATAAAAAATAATAGATAAACATTAAACTTCAAACCTCTTAAGTGATTAATTAACCTTAGAATTTAAATACTTGAGCACATTTAATAGTTAGATTCAAAGGGAAAATCATGCTAGTTATATGATAGTCTTGGCAGGTCAAATGACCATCGTGTCATCCTGCTAGTAGTCATGCCATGCGATGTTCATTCACTCATTCAGGGTTTAACTTGGTGTCTAATTGGGTTGATTACCTACACACACTTAGTGAAATGAGATCTTGATAGGTGTCCAAATCTTATTCATTTGGGGACTAATTAGATACTTACAAACATACAGACTGCCCTAGGCCTTGGAGAAATAGGATCGTGCCATGTGGCATGATCTTGGGCATTCAAGGGATTGGATGTTATAAGAAGTATATGTTGTACCCAACACATCCAATTTTACCATAGGAAATGGGGACCCATTTTTTTTAGATTATGGTATTAATTTTGATCCCCTCTATTGTGTGTTTATACAAATTCTAGGAAAAATACTGATTGGTATTGTGTTTTCATAAGCTAAACTCTTTTATTCTATTAGGTTCATTCTATCAAATCTATTTTTATCAAGCTTATTCTATCAGACTTATGTTTTATCTAATCTCATTTCCAAGATGTTTGTTTGGGGACCTATTCTTTTTAAGACTTATTCTTTTGGGACTTATGCAATTTATCTTTTTGGTTTTGTGTTTTGGGTGTTTTGTCCATTGCTTTTGTTGACTAATTCTTTAAGGAATTTTTCTCATGGACTTATTTTATCGAGGAAATTAATGTGGACATTTTTTTTGAAATATTTCCCCTAAATGAATAGGGTTTGTGTATATTTTGTTCAAAATAAATCCTCTGACAGATCTATTTTAGCCCTCTGGACCTACTCTTCGAACCTTTTGCACTTACCCTTTAGGATAATTATCATGGGTATTTTGACCTATATAATTTCCATTCAACCTTTTTAAATATCCAATTATCCTTTACAAATTATATCCTTTAGGACTTTTGTCATGGATGAAATGCCATACGAAGTAGACCCTTCAGATTTATGCCCGATGAAAATCACCCTTTAGCCATAACCCACCTACCCTTCAGCCTTTTTGAAAATTTCCTTCAGCTTTTTGAAAGTATCCTTTGGGAATTTTATCCTGGGCCTTTTACCTAATGAAAATGACCCTTCAAAATTTTTGTCATCAGACATTTTATCTGATGCAAAAAGCCCAAAATAATTCCCCACAACAATCTTTCTAATACAATTTTGCCAAAACAATGACCCCAAGGGCACATACCTTTCAGGCTTTGTGAAACCTACCCTTCAAGACTTTTGTCTCAGACCCATTCCAAATTGAAACTTTACCTTATGAAGTAGACCTTTTGAGCATTTTTACCATGAAGTATATCCTTCAAATTTTTTGCACCTACCCTTCAGATTTTTTGAAATGACCCTTCAGATATTTTGAATGAACCTTTGGCCCTTTTCTAAATGACCACTTATCCTTTGGGATTTATCCTAACCCCTTTTTTTTACTACACCTACCCTTTAGGAGTTTTGTCCCAGGCCCTTTACCCTCTAAAATTTACCATTCAAGATAATTCTCATGGGTATTTTTCCCTACAGACTTGCCCTTTGGCCTTTTTGAATAGACCTTTAGACTTTAAAAAGTAGATACTTCAAAACTTTTTGTCATGGATAAAATTACCTAAAAAGTAGACCCTTCATATTTTTTTGTCTGATGAAAAATCCCTTCAATAATTTTGGAAGAAACACTTCAGGATAATTGCTTTGGAACTTTTGCCTGATGAAATAGATCTTTAGGGAAATGGTTGTGGACATTTTATCTGAAATAATTCCCTCGATGGAATTAGTCTATGAACATTAAAATACTTCCCATTAATAGTATGAGACCCCCACCAACTTGAACTAACAAAGTTTGAATTATGCATAAATTATAAACAAAGTGAATATTAGGCATTTATGTTGCATGAAATGCTATTAATGAAAAATTATATATATTTAATGCACAACTATCAAAGCATTCATTACTTTTTATCAAACTTTCATTCTAAGTCTCCTACTATCTTATGTATTGAAGAGCCCTAGCTAATCCCTACAAAGATAATTATAAGTAAATAGTTATCAAACCAGAGCAAAATTGAGCATCCATCATACATAGTACCTAAAAATAAATTATAAGTAGCATAGAACATATACAAAAATGGCATCTTCATCCATGGTATTTATAGGAGAAAATTCAACATCACCATACTCAATCAAATATTCTACAAAGTTCATGGATACAATGTTTGATGCTACCATATTTGAAATTATATACACCAACTATTCAAAGTTATAGGATGTAATCAATTTTGCGGATGTGTTTTTAGAGGAGGATAATATGACACTCATTGATAGGCTATTTGTATAAGAAATGTTGGATTTCAAATGCTAAAGGTTACATTTTGATGTTGCTAATATAGAGGTGATGCCATGCATCAACCTCTTATGGGATCTATTTTTCTTGGGTAGGATATCACAAGATTCTTTCCTTCATTACTCTGGAAATAACATAATTGTCTCATACATTTTGGGACCTGACTTCTAAAGATACCTATCTTCAAAAATACTCAATGCACACTTAAATAAGCATACATTACCTTAGTTTAATGGAAAGATATTAATGGAAAATGCACTCTCTTCATGGTAAATCCCTGACCAGATCATCACATGGAAAGGCAAGAAGACAAAGGGAGCTATTTCTATCAACAAGTTCAGAATGGGGATGTGTATCAGCATGGCTTTCTTGAACCAACTTTATGGTATGCCAAGTATTCATTTTATTAATCTAGACTCGGTGTCATTGTTATACATGATGCTCACCCATGATGATATGTATGCCTTGGGTGAGATAATCAGCTTCTATCTTAATGAGTAGATAGTTCATAAGGACAAGTGTCCCATGCCTTCAGGTAATTTATATATGATGTCCTATTTTATAGATGTCATTATAGGAACTTGTTACATAGACCTCAGGGAATTATGAACTATAGCTATAAACTAAATCAAAAACACAATTTTTGACCACTACCAATTTATGCACATATATACCTACACCAAGAATATGGTTAGAATAGCAAAGGATGTATATCCACTGGTTTGGTGAGCCATTCATGGCTCACCCATGCCTAAAAGTTGACCAAATATTTTAAATAACTTGGATGGTAAAGGGGATCACTTCCTCTATCCAAAATTCATAGTCATAGTGATTTGGGGGAACAAGCTTAATCCTCTGTGTCTCCCAAAACACATCCTAGACAAGTTGGTAGAGCAAGAAATTGCTTTCTAATTATGGTGGAGTATCGAAGAAGACCTATCCAGGTAGAAGAAAGATTTGTACTTTGGCCACCATATAATAATTAGGATAATGGTCTACATAATGAGGAAGAATTTTAAGAGAAGTGGGAGGAAATCAGAGGAGTTATCCTTTCCTCATGCTTCCACATAGAGATTGGGATCCACATGGGTTTATTCAAATGCATCTATAGGGATTTAACATCCCCTATGACCATGTTCCCTATTCTTATGATTTTATGTTTCTTAATGCAAAGTTGGATGATGACATTTTAGAGAGATCTAGGGTCATTGCATTGAAAGAAGATCAATTAAGAATGATCCAATATGACCCTTCAGTCACTATAAGAGAATTGGATGATAGGAATGATGTATACAAAGGATAGGATCACTTTGACTTCTAGAGAGGAAAGTTTGAGGGGCAATTTAAAGACCAGGTGGGTCCTTCATCTCAAGATCCCCCTTATAAATTAAAGGTTTTTAAGAGAGAACCTATGGTGGTTGAACCTAGTTCTAATAGGGGAGCATAGGTAGGTCACCCCATCAGTTTAGATTCTGATGGGGAGGAAAAAAACATAAAAATAACCCACTTCAAGTGTCATTCAAGTGACTACTGCTATGCCCTAGGTTCATATTACTACATATATTGGGACAATAACACAAGAGGTAACAACATCTACCTAACAAGGCTCCCCCACATGGCTGGAAACTCCTCTAGTTTACACAAGGAAGCCTAGGACTCCAACAGGTAGTCCTACAGTGGAATCATCACAAGGCTAGCCTAATGCACCTCCATGCTTAGAACTAGCACATGGAGAGGTTGCAAAAATTAAGGATATTGAGGATGATTCCAATAAATAGTTAGAGCTAGAAATAAATAAGGTCATGAGCTTTCAAATAGAGCCTACAATGCCCAATTCCCTAGGTACTCAACCCTTCATAAGTGTTCCTTTATATTTTGTGCCAATTTTTGGATGTGTTTCCATTTATTCTATGTTGAGGACACTTGAGGTAGAAGTACCTAATTCCAACTCCATTGATCCCTTCTCCACCACTACCATTGATCCACTCTCCACTTCTATCCCACACATGATTCCAACCTCCTCTGTCCCTTCTAGCACTTCCACTATCAGAGCTTTAAAGAAGAAGGTGTCTAAGAAGGTAAAGATTGCATTGGCCACTCCATAACTCCATGTCTAATCTACCTAGATCACCCTTCTAATTCCATCCACCACCTCCAAAAAATAAACTATTGTGATAAGTTTTGATAGGGGAAGGAAGGCCAAACCCCAATTAACCATAGTCTATCCACTCCCTCAATTTGGAGGAATAGATTGGTTTAAGATTATATGGCCTTCCATACCTAACATACTTATCAAAGTAAAAAAAAAAACCATAAGTAGAGGAGGATGAAGAATAGGTTGTTTTTACAACCTCAGATGATTCATAGTTGGACATTCCTCCATGGGTTATAGAATTTAGAAGAAAGGCTTCCCAAATGCTTAGCTTTAAGATCATCGAGCTTCCCTCTATCTCTACTCTATTTGACCCCCCATATAGTAGTATATAGAGGGTAAAGAGGAGAAATATATAAGATGATAAGAGCACATAAATAATTCTTGAATAAAGACATGTAGTGTTCTCCCTCACTAAGAGGTAGAAGAGACAGCTCAAGCAATCTCCTTACATTAAAAATCTTGTAGACCTGGCTGAAGCTCATAAATATTCTATAAAAGCCATCCATGAGGGAATAAGGATGGCTCAATATGAGCTTGAAGCTAAGGTTTAGGGATTGGAGGATAAGGTGGAGAAATTAAGGGAGTAAGAAAAGACTGTGCATATCCTTGTAGGCATAGAAATTGAGGTGCAAGAAGAAACTTCCTAATGTTACAACTCTTTGGAGGAAATGGAATTTATGAAGGCTTAAATGGACCCTCATGTAAATAATTCCAACTAATTATATAACTCCTTGAAATATGATAGCACTAAGTTGAAGATGTTAGTTGCATACACAAATAACTCATTATATGGTCATCTAGACTTAATGACAACACTAGAGGCCTCTAATGCCTTAAACTTAGTTATCATAAGGTAGGAAGAAGAAAAGGAGTGGCTACAATCAGTTTGGGCCTTAATCCCCAAATATCATGCACATGAGGCCCAAATCCTTTATATTTTGCATGATTTGAAGCTATCAAAGGTGAAAGATGCCACAGGAAAATTGATTAGTAGGATCAATTTCAATAAACTCATTCAAGAAGTGGTAGATGACTTCAAGCAGAGTTTACAAGGCTTAACAGTAAAAGAGATAGAGTCTAAGTTGAGTGTGGCCAGAAAGAAAATTATGGAGGTGGAAATTTTCAAGAATAAATTCTAGATGACCAAAGATGAGCATGCAAGACTCCTTGTCAAGATAAAAGGATACATCGACCACCGCTGTTGAACTTGAACATTATATGATAAAAACATGATGTGACATATAAATTTTATCAAGAGAATAAGGCCAAGGAAAATCAAGATTCACATGACACAACCTTAACAGGCTAAGTTTTTGTGCATGTATAATTTGTAACAGTGCATAGTTTCCTTGTAGTTTGAGTTTTTTTATTGTAAAATTGACTTTATATTTTGTACACATGTACACATTTCATGGATTTAAAAAGGTCAAATTATTTAATTGACAACTATAACATTTATCTTATATATTTTTTACTACAGTTAGAACTCATGTTTGAACTACCACTTGTAAATACTTTTCATGAACTTTGAGGATGAGGTGACCCCTTCCCCAAGCCTATTTAAACAATTATAATCCAGCTTATATTTTTGTTATAAAATTTTGAATATAGGAACACCATCAATTTTGATCATCAGTGAATGCATTTGTGTATTTTCTTTCCAATTTTTGTGTAATTACTTGTTACTTTTTTTGGTTGCATGTTTCAATAATATTTAGTGTGCAATAGATATGAATGGATTCTTGATTATTTTGATTGATGTACTAATCTGTATTATGAAAGATATATTTAAAGAATGTTAAATTATATTAATTAATGTGATTAAGTTGTTTGATTCATAATTCTAATTGTGATGAGTGCTTTTTTGGATGTAGTTTTCTATGTGTGTGTAAAATCTACCTCAGATACTTCACTAGCCTGAGCCATAATCTCCTTATTAAGGATGTTTAAAAACTACCCTAAAAGGAGTAACCTTTGTTTGAGACTTGTGACTTGCCTAAATAATTATCTCCTTAGACTTATTAGCCATGTCTTACTATGTGTGTGCAATTATTTCTAGCAACAAGTGTAGGTTCTGAGAGAACTTGTATATTTAGAAACCAACCAAGGGATTAGTTCTTGAAATCCATAGAGCTTTATTTTGTGCCTTACCCTTCCCTCTTTTAGAGTTTGTTTTTAGACCTACCCACTTTAATTTAGAATCCAAGCATCCATTTAACTCACATAGAGATTCACTACTTTTAGGAAACACACCTCCATCTCAAAAACCTTGTGAACAACTTGTATGCCCTACTAGTTATTCCATCAATAGGTTATAATAGGTTACATACCTACAACTCATGCCCTAGAGTAGAGTTTACATCCATTGAGATCCTAAAATGTTAGAGGCTACCTTGTTACACTGTAGTATGCATAAAACATGCATCAATAGTATACAAATTATCCTATGATCTTGTATAAATGGGATCAAACCACATGGCATGATCTCACACATTTGAGAGATCCAAAGCTTATTAAAGAAACTAAGGAGGCCTAAGGAAGTAGGGAAAAAAGATCATGCCATGTGACATAATCTTGGGTACCTAGAGAGTCAAAGGAAAAAATGACTAAGTCAAAAGAGGCTAAAAGAGTGAGGAAGTGATAAGTTACAGAGCTTCACTTTCTCAGGGACTTGCTGGAAAGCTTGGTGACCATTGGCTCATGAGAAACTCAAAGAACCATTAGAATTATAAATATAAAGTTGAAATAAAATGATTAGTTTGTTTATTCAAAAGTGACTAACTCCTGAATAAAACTTTACAAATATTTGGACATTTGATCAATCCTAAAGCCAATGAAGTCCATTTTTATGAATAATGACTAAGTAGAGTAATACAATTGCATGAACACATAGTCATTTATATGGAAATAAAGTAAAAATTTGCCAAATTACTTAGGAAAATAAGATTTTTTTTTGAAGTAGTTAGGTAATTTGTAAAAATTTGAGTGAAATAGTTTGGAAAGGGAAATTTTAATGTATTTCAAAAAGATGATACAAAACATACCAAAAATCATCATATTTAAAAAAGCTTAGAAAGTTATACCAATATAGACCCAATTGCTAATATAGGTCTAATTGAAAAAACTCTTCTAAACCAAATGTATACAATGGATACTTTAAGCTTAGAATTTGCTCAAAGAGTAAATTTAATGCAAGGTCAAAGCTACAAATTATCAAGAATCTTTTTAATCAGACCATGAATAAAAAAAGACATGGACTTTATTAGACCATAAGACCAAACTTGAGAGAGAAAAGAGGTTTCATGATCTCAGTGATGAAATTAGGGCATGTTGTGCAAGCAATAACAAGTCCCTATCCAAAATTAACTTCAGCTTGAGATCCCTTCTACATTGAAGGAGGTTGTTGATATTGACACTGTGCATGCACTTTATGTGCTTACTAACACACTCATTCTATATATGAGTAAGTTTTTCAAGACTAATGCTTATGAGGGTGGACATGGGGATACTTCACTTAGTGTGCATGCCTGACTACACCTTTATATATCCTATGGTGATAAATGTACTAGACTCTAGATGATGATGGTGGTGCTTCTAAGGTCCTAGATGATATCATTTTAATTGATGAGTTTTTAACACATTCATTTGGTGTACAGATTCCAAATACACATATGCAGGTCTCTTATATATTTGACATTTTAAATTATATATATTTATATTTATATTTAAAAGGTAATAATTAATTTACATATAAATTAAATTATATATATATATATATATATATATATATATATATATATATTCTATGTTGTAGGAGGAGATGGTACCATCATCTTCACAGTCAATTTGTGATCCATCTACTACTACTTTTATTAATGTTACTTAGCTGATATATACATATATAGAGGTATTTTTTATTAATATTATACTTCATGTGTGCGTGTGTGTGTGTGTGTGTATATATATATATATATATATATATATATATATATATATATATATATATATATATATATATATATATATATATATATATATATATATATATATGTTCAACTAACAATCATATATTTTTTGCTTAGTTGATGACCACAGTGGAGACTCCTCCATCTCTATGGGCACAAACAAATATAGGCATTGTTGATGCAATTTCATATATGTAGTCACTCACTAAATTATGTTAACTTGTAATTTTGAATTGTAAAATTATATTTGTTTTAATATTTTGACTCTATATTTTGGAAAATATAACTTATGTGAATGTATTATGTATGCAAGGTTGTCTGATGACATCTGATGGTACCATTTAGATGATTACTAGGGCACCTAATCATGTTTTTTCTCCCTTTCACACTTATGTGCATGCGAATTGACTTATCACTGACCCTATTGAATGTCAAAGGAAAATTAAGTGTGACCATGATATTGCATTAAGTGTATGTTTAAATGATTTTTGTATTCATTTAAAATTAATTTATAAACAAGTGGTTACATGTCTAGTAAGTAAAGTTACTAATAAAATTTATATATGAACAAGTTCAACTACAAGGAAGATATGAGTGCAAAATGACACATAGTCAAATCTTAGGGGAATCTAAGGAATTTGATGGATCTCCATCTATGAATAAGTCATTCGAGGGAGAGTCTTCTCCAAGGAAGGCAAAGAGAGGGAGGATTTTGATAAATAGGATTATGTCTTAGATGATTTAATTTTTTGTATGCCTATATGGTAATGTGCACATTTTTGGCATTGTATACCTATATGGCATTCACTCAACATTCTATTGTGTTCTTTTTTTATATGTCTTTATGGCTTTTGTGTGTGTGTGTGTGTGTTCACATTTTGTGGCGATCATTTTTTTGCATAGCATTTTTCACACATTATTATTTCAAAACTAAATTGGATGGTTATGTGGCCATATTTAAATATGACCATCTTTAATATTTCCTTTGTGTAATTATTAAAACTAACTTAAAATAATTTAATATATGTTACAATTAAAACCATATGAGAGAAAATAGTATAATGTTTAAGATAGAGTCATATATTAGTGTGAAGTGCCTCTCATGTTTGGGCCAAACCATATGATGATTTTATTTATGATCCTTAATTGGAATGGGGTATTATCCTTGGCTAATTTTGGATAGCTTTGTCATCATTATTATCTTTATTGATGTCATTTCATGCTTTGGTTGGTTTGTGGATGGATATGATGATTTTATATTATGTGCCAAGAATTCTATCTATCTTTACATTATTTGATGATCTATGGAATAATTTTTTTCATATGTCATCCTTTGATTGATTCGTAGAGATAATGAATAGATACCATCCTTGCTTTCATTATGGATGGTCAATATGTTTTATATAATTTTGTCACTATTTTGATGTGGATACCTTTGTTACACTGGTTAACTATCATTTGGCCTTTGCGGATGACATTTGAAGATACCATCCTTGGATGTTTTGTAGATGGTTTGGATGGTTTAGATTATATGACATTGGATATTTCATATGAGGGATCGACATTGGATGATATTTGATGCATTAGAGATGATCAATGTAGAATGATAGACAACTACAATCAATTGTTAAGCACGGAATATACTAAGAGGGGGGGTGAATCAGTATATTATATATCTTATAAAACTTTCCCTTTATCAAATTCCACTTAATCAAACATTCAAGATATGAAATAAAACTCAAAAAATAAACATCACACAAGATAGAGAGAGACACTAGATATAACGTGGAAACCCAATGTGAGAAAAACCATGGAGAATCAATCCCACATATATTCATGAGAACAAACCCACAGGAGCACCATACCCCTTTGCCAAGTAAAAACCTTAGCTACAATTTGTGAGCACCAACCCACAGGAGCTTCAAACTCCTTTGTCGAGCACCAACCCAGCACCTATTCATGAGCACCAACCCACAGGAGCACCAACCCCTTTGCCAAGCACCAACCTTACAACAATTCATGAGCACCAACCCACAGGAGCACCAACCCCTTTGTGTATACCACACACCTATCTCTCAATGTTGCTATCTCAATAAATGATAGATCAATACAACATCTCCTTCCTCTCTCTCACATTTGCTCTTCTAAGCTAGATATAACAAATACAAATCATATTTATCTCTCACAATTGCTCTTCTAAGCTAGATATTACAATATCAAATAAACCTCTCACATCCATATTACAAATGGCTACTCAAGCCTTTATTTATAGCTTTCCAAATGACCTTTGGCCTTCCCCCTTTGTGACCTTTCAATCCTCATGGAAAATGGCACCAATCTTGGATGACCTTTCATATTCAAGCCTTTGAAAAGTCATGTGGTGACCCTTCATGACCAAAAATATTCTTCCCACTTTTGTCCTTATCTTTGGTGACTCTTCATATTCCTCAAAATGCCCCTTCATGAGAAATTGCTCCTTTACTCTTTTGTCTTCACTTGGTGACTCTTGGTATTCCCCAAGATGACTCTTCATGGGAAAATGCGTCCCATCCTTATTTTGTCTTTACCCCGTGGCTCTTCGAATTCTCCATGGGCCCTTCTTTTGTCTCATATGCAACCAAAAATATATTCATTAATATTAAATAAATATTAACTCACACTAGCCAAGATAAACAACATTAAATGCAATGGGGCCTTTATCACCAATAATACTAAACCTTTGACATCAATGACAATATTTCCAACAATCTCCCCCTTTGTCATTGATGGCAACCTCAATCTTGAAACTACCACATCCTGTCACCTGCACATACTATCATCTAAAAACATACAGTAACTCCCCCTTACTGTAGCAACCTATACCTATTCCCTATACCTATTTTTTGCACCTATACCTATACCTGTTATTCTCCCCCTTTGACATCAATGGCAAAGGGCCTACCTGGAGCTAACACTTAGCTCCTCCTTACTTGATGCTAAACATCAATGGTAGGAAGTAATAGAAATTACTCCCAACTCCTCTCACCAATCTTTGAATGTATCTTTTGATCATGCCTTTGAAAAGATATCTGACAAAACATATACATTGTTCCCTGTCCTTTGAGCATCTGCAATCAACTCATTTGAATCTTTTCTTCTAATCTCACAACCTTTAACATGAAACCTTAATGTGTATCCTTGATCACATATTTTACTAACACTCAAAAGATTATGCTTAAGACCTTTTACATATAAAACATTCTTAGTCTTAGTTCTACCATAATCCAAACTCAAAGTACCTTTTTGGCTATCCTGGCAATGGTTTTATCTCTGAATCTCACTGTACCACCATTGATCTTCTTTAGAGATATGAATTTACTTTTATCTCCTATCATATGCCTTGAACATCCGCTATTAATTAACCATGGCTGATCTTTACCTCCCACATGCAGAGTTGTCTGCACCATCATAGAATCTTCATGTTGTTTCTTCTGCCATGTACGTGTCTGAACCTTCTCCCTGATGAATGGATCTTTGACACTCTGATTCTTCTTCTTGATGAATGGAGCTTTGAAACTTTGATCCTTCTTGACTAACTCAAACACACTTCTACAATACCGAGCTATGTGTCTGAAGTTGTTGCACTTGCAACATATTATGGTCTCTTCATCAAAGCTTGATAGAGGAGCAAAAGAGTTGTGGCTTCTTCTTGACTCTACTTGACTTTCCTTCTTATTTCTGAAATTATTAGCTCTTTTTCTACATTCTAATTTCTTGTGACCATATCCATTACAATAAAAACAATAGCCATAAAAATAAGACCTATCTGTATATCTTTGACCTGATTGCCTTTTGTAGCTTTGTTCCTTCCAGCCTTTTATGTTTGGAATGTTCTCTGTATTCTTCACTTCTCCCCTTTTTGTTTTCTCTTGTGTAAGAGCTTCAACATAGCTCTTTTTCTTTTCAAAACTGATCCCAGTCTTATCTGGATATGCTTTTTGACTTTCCAATATCTTATTCAGCATGTTAGTGCTATCCTCAAATTTTGAATCACTAACTACTTTATCATTGACTACTTTCTAAATATCTTCTTTTAAAGAGGCAATTTCAATAACATACCTTTCACAATCTTTTCTTGCTATTTCCAACTGTGTTTTGAGATCTTCTTCATTCTTCTTGGCTTCTTCAAAGTGTGCTTGTAGATCTTCAATCATTTCCTTTGACTCTTGTTCATTTTTCTCGATCTAGTGCTTTAATCTTCAATTCTTCTTCTGAACAACTTCTAACTCTTCTAGGGCACAATTGAGTTCTCCTTCCATATCTACTTCAGCGTCCTCCTCTTCTTCTTCTTGATTATCATGTATGGCCATGATTACAATCTCTTCTTCTTCTGAATCACTGACTCCACTATCTTCAATTGAGCTAGGATCCTTAGAATACAGGCTCTTCTTCTCGAATTCCTTCTTGGATTTGCCTTAGAAATTCTTCTTATATGTAGGTTTTTCTTCTTTTTCATCATTAACCTTATCTGGGCATCTAGCTGAAAAATGTCCAATCTTTACATAATTAAAAAATTTAAAAGGTAATTTTCCTTGCTATTTACCTGTTCCTCTTTTCAGCCTATGAATGCAAAATGCTTCATTGTCATCTTCATCATCATTGGAACTATCACTTGATTCTTGAATCTTAGATTTCTCTTTCTTTGATGTCTTGAAAGTCACTTCTCTCTTTGAGGGTTTATCTTGTTCTATCTGCATATCATATGATGTGAGAATACCATGAAGCTCATCCATCTTTAGCTTGGCTAAATTTTTCATCTCCTCGATTGCCAAAACCTTTGCATCATATCTCATTGGTAGAGATCTCAAAACCTTTTGCACCACCTTTGACTCTTCCAATGTTTCTCTAAGACTTTGAATCTAATTTACTATCTGATCAACTCGCAAGAGATAACTTGCTATATCTTCTTCTTCTTCCATCTTCAAACTTTCAAACTGCCTTCTAAAAGTCTGCAACTTAGCTTGCTGAACCTTTCCATCACCTTTGTAAATATTCTCAATTTTTACCCAAGTTTCATGAGAAGATTTACATTGCATAACTTTAACAAATTTAGATTCACATAAACCACATAAAATAGCATTTAGAGCTTTAGCATTACATTCACTTGCCTTCTTTTCTGCTGGAGTAATTGTAGATGTCTGTGGCTCTTCATATTCCTCCACCACTAATTTCCATATGTCGAATCCAAGGGCCATCAAATAAACCTTCATTCTCATGCTCCAAAAAGCATAATTCACCCCATCAAACAAAGGTGCCTTATTTGTAGAAAATCCTTCCTGTGACCCAGCCATCATGCTTTCTCAATCTACCTTCAAGCTGTAAAACTTTTCAAAAAGGAACCTGCTCTGATACCAATTGTTAAGCACAAAATATACTGAGAGAGGGGGGTGAATCAGTATATTATATATCTTATAAAACTTTTCTTTTATCTAATTACACTTAATCAAACATTCAAGATATGCAATAAAACTGAAACAATAAACATCACACAAAATAGAGAGAGACACTAGATATAACGTGGAAACCCAATGTTGGAAAAACCACAGAGAATCAATCTCAAATATATTCATGAGAACAAACCCATAGGAGCACCATAGCCCTTTTCCAAGTACAAACCTTAGCTATAATTCATGAGCACCAACCTATAGGAGCTTCAAACCCCTTTGTTGAGCACCAACCCAACACCTATTCATGAACACCAACCCACAAGAGCACCCACCCCTTTGTCGAGCACCAACCTAGCAACAATTCATGAGTACCAACCCACAAGAGCACCAACCCCTTTGTGTATACCACACACCTATCTCTTAATGTTGCTATCTCAACAAATGATAGATCAATACAACATCTCCTTCCTCTCTCTCACCTTTACTCTTCTAAGCTAGATATAACAAATACAAATCATATTCATCTCTCACAATTGCTCTTCTAAGCTAGATATTACAATATCAAATCAACCTCTCACATCCATATTACAAATGGCTACTCAAGCCTTTATTTATAGCTCTCCAAATGACCTTTGGCCTTCCCCCTTTGTGACCTTTCAATCCTCATGGAAAATGGCACCAATCTTGGATGACCCTTCATATTCAAGCCTTTGAAAAGTCATGTGGTGACCTTTCATGACCAAAAACGTCCTTCCCACTTTTGTCCTTATCTTTGGTGACTCTTCATATTCCTAAAAGTGTCCCTTCATGATAAATTGCTCCTTTACTCTTTTGTCTTCACTTGGTAACTCTTGGTATTTCCCAAGATGACTCTTCATGGAAAATGTGTTCCATCTTTCTTTTGTCTTTACCCCGTGGCTCTTCGACTTCTCCATGGGCCCTTATTTTGTCTCATATGCAACCAAAAATATATTCATTAATATTAAATAAATATTAACTCACATTAGCCAAGATAAATAACATTAAATGCAATGGGGCCTTTATCACCAATAATACCAAACCTTTGACATCAATGCCAATATTTCGAACATCAACTCTTCATTGTCATACACTTTCTTTGAGTCCTTTGTTATGGGACTCACCTAAGATGGTTGTGATGAGGAATTTTTATGGAAGAATTATTATTTGATAGGATCATATGATCCCACACTTATATGCATCAATATTTTCATTATGATCAAAACATAGGTTATATCTAGATGTTATTTACAACAAAATTGGGGCTAGAAGATATGTATGGCCAAAAGGCTAGATGAATTGTGATTCTTAAACCTATCAAATAATAGTTATTTCATAAATGTTTTTTAATGTCCCCTTCTCAGGTTTAGTTCCATTTGAGACTCTTATCATATTATTTGGTTTCCTATCAGCTAAGGAAAGCATAAAAAATAGAAACATGGTTTTCTCATTCAAGTTTCCAAAAAGTGAATATGTCGGCAACTCATTTCTAATTTGAATTTTAATAAATAAGGGAAATTTATAATTTGATGAAAGTCAACCCTTAATTAGAAATTATAATGGAATTGCTTTTTGAATATTTTATTATCCATCCCACTTGGAGAACCCCACTTAGGAGTTAGATTAGAGGGGAAAGAGTATAAAGGAAGGTGGAGAGGTTATCAATTAATTCATTTGATGTTAAACACATTTACTCTCATAATCACCTCTTAGGGATATAAAATCTCATTGGATTTAGGTATTCAAAGATGAAATCCCTCAATATTGAGATGGTGATCTTATTTAGAGGTCACCGTTTAGCATATAATTTTATTTTCAAGCTTAAGGATCACCTTAGAGGGTGTCAAATTAATTAGATAGCCCTAAGAGGTGGGTGAATTAGCTTAGACACCCTTTTTTAAGGGTGGCACATCAATTTTAAGGATTTGAAATTAGACACAATAGTTAAGGTTATCAAAGAGGTGAAGTGTAATACTTGGGGGTCTCTTAGAGGGATATGACCTACCTAGTGAGGTCAAAACTCAGTGAGGACAATTTAGTTGGTGGATTTCTATGTTTTTTCATCTATGAATTTTTAAGCTTATAATTTATTTTAAAAATTTATATTTGAAGTGCCAATCAGATTATTGAAGTTCCTTAATTTTTATGTGGGTTTCTATGATGGTTGAAATTTATTTTTATGCATAAAAAACTCTTTTCAAAATTCTAAAATTTTGGTTAGTGTTTATGTAATTTCCATATTTATTTAGTTTGATCCAAAAAAGGATATTTCTTGTGCCTTCTAATTTAATCCTCTCCAATTTTAATATGCTTCCAATGGATCAATTATTCCCTCCTCTACTACTCTTGTTGAACTCATTGGTCAAATTTTCAATACTCATGAGGATGCAACGAATTTAAATCTAGATCAACTAGTCCACAATATTGTCAATGTTATTTCTCATTATGATAATAAGGTAAAAAACATGTACATATTTTAAATATTTATATATTTCCTCAAGTCAAGGAAGATTTTTTAACAATAAGGTTGATGATAAAATAGGATTTTGTAAGTAAATTTGTAAATTTAGTTGATCCAAGTTTTGGATCACATTCTGTGATCTATCATCATCACATGATTTTTATAATGATGGATCAGGGGATGTGATCCAAAAAATAGATTGATAAAATTTGCACATTATTTTTTTAAAAAGCATATTTTATCATAATATGGAATATGAAAGCCTTAGATATTTAATAAGGTTGACTTTTATTATAGGGGAAAATAAATCCATCTCATCAGACACTAAATTTTGTTGTAGTTGGTTTTCACTCTATAGGAAATATATCCAGTTTATTTGAAGTCATGTCAAAGAATGTCAAAAAAATTTCTAAGTACTAGTCACCTATGTCATGCATATGTAGTTTAAGTCATATTATTCATGCAATAGCACATGCTATATTTTATAGAATAATTATTTTAGTGATTAGAGTTATGAATTGGGTCTAATTAAAAATATAAATCAATATTATTATTAGGATCAAAACATGGGTTATATCTATATTCCTTTTAAAATAAAACTAAGGTTGGAAGATATGCATGGCCTAAAAACTATGCGAATTATGATTATTAAATCTATCAAATAATAAATATTTTATACATGTGCCTTTCACTAATTATTTTCTTTGCTCAACACATAATAAATATGACTACCCAAATTGTGGTGTTTATCATAAACTTAATACAAGATCATTAGACATATATTTCTCAAAATTTATTCCCTTTGGTGAGGCAAACCAACCAGATGCATGTTTTTACAATTATTTAGGAGTACGTAAACACTGACAAAAAATGTTATCAACATTACAATGATAGTTGGAGATCTCCACCTTTGGTACTAGCATTGCCAACATGTTTAGGGTGTAAGATAACATTTAATACTAGGTTCTTGGCCTCTTATCACTCTCCTTCAAGAGCTGAAGTACCCCTTCCATCCTCAAGCCCTTCCCAATATGATAAAATTATAGTTTTAGGTGAAATTAAAGCATGCATAAAACATAATCTATAAATTATTTACACAAAATCAAAGAACCTCTATGTATATGTCAAATCCCTCTAGTTTCATCTTAGATCACATCAATAAAACCTTAGAGATGAATCCATGGTAGACATTGTAGTAAATAGTCTTAAAATATAATTTTTTTACAGTCAAGAGACAAGTTCTCTTCCAACTGACATTTCCACCTCTAGGACCTCCACATGAAAATATACCACTTCCAACACATTTAGGTAAGAAAATGACACATTATCCCATGACTATGACTTATAAATCCACTTGGAGCATGTTTTTACAATTGCTCAAGAGTGCAAAAACACTAACAATAAATTTTATTAATGTTGAAGTGTCAGTTGGAGATCTCCACCTCCACTACTTTGTATCTAGAAACTGGCACTACCACCACATTGAGGGTGGTGGATAATGTCTAAGAGCAAGTTCTTAGCCTTCGATCATTCTCGATTAATAGACAGAGTGCATGTTTAGGCCTCAAGAATTCCTTTCCTACTATAAGAAAATTATAGTTTTTTAGGTGAACTTCATATGCACATAAAATGGAATCCTAATTCATTTGCATGAACTAAAAGAACCCTCATGTACATGTTGAAGCTTATTTGTCACCACTAACCTATGAAAAAATTATTAGTAAGTAATTAAAATAAAATTTTATATGTAATACCTACAAAATCAATAAAATTTGGATAAATTAAATATATTTATATTTGAGAACTCAACATACCTTGGAATTTCAACCTAATGACCACTACGATCTACTCTAATATTATTATTAGTAAGAATATATTCATGGTCAAACTCAAGAACCTTCCATAGATTCTTATTTAATGGCCTCCCATGATATTTGAGAAATGAAATATTTATTTCAAGAACCAAATTTGAAGAATGAAATTTATTTCTATGTACTTCATAGTCTACAAACAACCATACATCTAAATTTATAATAAGATATCATCGAATCCAAGTTATAATGACTACCACATACCCAATGGGATAGTTAATGTTTTCCCCATCTATGAATGGAGAATTTAATTTATTTATTTCCTCTTCACACTGACATAAGTAATAATTTATTCTCTCTTCATTTTACTCATCCATAGTAACTACAAAAACATGCTTTGTATCACCATAAAATAAAATTTTAATAACGATGTCAAGATAGATAATGATAATTTAGTACATAATGATTAATATTATACATAGTTACATTAGATAATATACATGGTTAAAGTCATGTGATGATTACTAAGTTGTAAAGCTGGTGGACCTTGATATGGAACCAATTGTATGATGCCTTTAGAAATAGGTGAGTATGTAATGCCCAACATGTTTGAAATCTTCTTTGGCATCATAAAACTACTCACACATGAGTTGATCATGTAATTATGCACTAAGTGCTTGAAAATGATCAACAATATGTAGAATGAGGGTGGCTTAATATTACCATGCAAGTCCTCCTTTGGTTGACATAGGCTCATTGAGATCGAAGGCATAGGCTATGATGAATCATGTACTTAGAAATTATTCAAAGCATCCTATAGTAATTTCCTTTAGGAAGGAATAGAAAGAACATCCCATGTGGTTACATTAAGGCTCTTCCTTTTCATCTACTCAACTATGTTGAAGGGAATTTGGGGTCCCTTTAGCTATGATTTTAGAATAGTGACCTTTTATTATATTTGTGCACTAGTTTGAGGTTGATTTTCTTTCTATGTAGCTTGTTTTGTATGCACTGAAGGTTACCTAGGTGTTCTAGCTTAGGCTTCTATGTGTAAAAATTAGAGTGTAGAAGCTGAGGGATCTAAGGTAGGTGGTGCCTCCCCCATTGATCTCCTTTTAAATCTCATATTAAAATTAACTAGGTTGCTTTCTATTCCCAAAATAACACTTTGATTTACATAATTGAAGTCGCCTTCTTGCCAGTTTAAAAGAGTGGATTCATATTATCCTAACACTTACACTTGGACCTCTCTTCCCTACAAAGCTACATCATTTGTTTACATCTAAGGTTGAAATACATTTTATACCATGAGTGCCTGGTTGTGCAATCGATAATATAGGAAGCACCATTTAGAGTCTTGTGTAAAGTTATTATGTATAGGAATAAGGGCTCTAGAGGTGCTAACAACATTGGAGTTATCAGCATAAGGTGATCTACTATATGTGAGCTGGTTCTAGGCTTGTGTACCACTTCGATAGGAGTCTTGATTAGTTGATATCACTGATTGCAGGGTTGATGAGGCCTTTTAGTGCTATACTTGCTACCTTTTAAGGATATAAGCTCATTCTTAAAACTTTATAATAGTGTTTTTACCCAATATAATTCATTAGGGGGAATAAAAGACATAGTAGGTAGGTTGATTAATGTGGGAATGGGCACTAATGAAGGATACATAGTAGGTTGGCTAGGTAGTGACTCTAGGAAGAGTGGTATAGGAGGTTTAGGCATAATTTTCCCTACTTAGATCAAACAGTTCTCCACTCACATAAAAAATTCATATGCATCAAGAAGTACTATGCCTCCCATGGATTGGATCATTATGGTTATATCATTATTTAGGGCCTTAAAATAATATAAGAACATGGTGTCTTGAGATGGCTTACACAAGGGTGGTATTTGGTTTGATAGTTTCTAGAATTTAAAATTGAAGTCAACCATCAACTCACGTAACACTCTTTTGATAGTGGTAAGATGCTCTATCAATGACAAGTGGTCACTCCTATCTTTGAACTATTTATATAACTACTCTCCAAGTTCATCCCAATTATGGATATGGCATCAAACCTCTATACATTTAGAAGGTTTTACCATTTAAATAAGAGGTGAGAAGTCTAACTAATATATTATCCTCTGTGATGTGATTAACCAAATAGATGTTAGAAATTTCTTGGATATGTTCTATAGGGGTCGTTGCATTCTCACCAATAAAATAGAATAATATTTTAAGCACTTAAACTAGGATGTCGTCATATTGAGCTAGAGTTAAAGGACTACCTTAATTAAAGGGTGTGAACAACTAATTTCTTAGAATAAACATTAAGGGGATAAAAAATAATCCTCTTAGAGGTTGAGGAAATCTACCAAAAAGAGGGGTAGAATGAGCTCTAGAGGATGTCTACCTTAAATATCTAGATCTTTTGACTGGAGATAGGTATGTTCTAACTCTTCTTTTAAAGGATGAAAGAAGATCAATAAAATGAGAATTAGTACCTCTTGAATATGATCTCATTTGTATTTCATATGGATGAAAAATTGATCTTCACAATCTAGAGATACTTGGAGTCATTGGGAACTCTAACTGAGCATCTGAAACACTATTGACTAAGGATAACACCATTCTTTAGGTCTCTCTTTGAACTAGTCCCATCAGGTGTGCCATAAAATTATCATCACTCAAAACATGCACCTATAGTTATGAAGGGTTCCTACACATTTTGGAGAGATAGTCACTATGTCCCTATAATAAAAGGATCATCCCTTAAGATGTGGGACTCTTGCACTCCTTAGGATGAACCTCCAGAGTAAGTTGACTTAATTTTATCCTAGATGCACCTAGTTTAGGACTAAAACATAGATCAATAAAGACTAGAGTGAAATATATAGCTAGCAATAAAGATAAACTTGATAAGGGTAAAAGGGATGGAAAATATTAAAAGGTTGATGGAAGGTCAAGGTTGATGCACTGAGAATCAAGTGAACACATCTACTACCTTCACGAACACACTATAGATTACTAAGAATAAGACAATATCACATAGAGTCCACCACAAGTACTCCAAATGCATAAGTGTTTCATACTAAGGCATG
The DNA here is from genome assembly GCA_037957365.1 of Torreya grandis. Classification (NCBI taxonomy): domain Eukaryota; kingdom Viridiplantae; phylum Streptophyta; class Pinopsida; order Cupressales; family Taxaceae; genus Torreya; species Torreya grandis. The sequence goes on from JARHVA010001609.1 coordinate 1,257,816, forward strand.
AAAACACAACATAACACTCATAAGGATGATATTATCTATAGTCAAAGCCTACACAAACCCAAGTATAAATGGAATATGACTTGAAAATGAGTTCCCCATTCTGCACCAAGGTGCTGGGAATGGATATCAATAAGAGGGGTGAAAATTACCCACAAATAAGGATCAAAAACATAAATCACACATAGAATGCAAGAAAAATTAATGGATTTTAACTCAATTCTCATTAAAGTTCAAGGTTCAGTGAACAAAAGTGTTCTTGGAGGGTATATTTTAGTATTGCAAGGATACCAAAAAAATTTGACCCTTTTACAATAAAAAAACTAGGATTTTATAGAGATAACAATCCTTTTTAAAATAAATCCCCACGTATGAGTGGATAGGAGTTTTGAATTCAAAGGTGGTACTTAGGGATTTAGGTCAATCAAGAAGACCAAATCACCATATAATAGTCATTGTAGACCATGCTCGTTAAATTTAGGCTGACTCTAAATCTAGAACTAGTTGAAAGGATATCTATGAATCCTCATGTGTACCTAAAATTATAAGGAATTTAGGTTGTCAGAGGAGGTGTGTGGTCATCCTCTGACACATGATAGTCACTTTTGCATTTAAACATCCTGACTACCTCATACATCACTCAATTACCCAACTACCATCTATACTCTACCTATCATTTGTTAGTTGTTTGAATTTTCCTACTAGTGTGAGAGCTACATAGGCTTCTCCTTAAATTATATTATGTCACCCTATGCATGTGATGGATATCTACACCCTACACCCTTAAGAATTATAGTGCACTTGAACTAGGCTTATTCTTGCATAGATTATGCAATAAGAACTTACATGGAAGAAATCACTTGTTCAATGTAAATCACATGGTTTAGTCATTTGTTTGATTTTCAAATTATTTGCATATTTTCACCCACTTAACACATTATTTTGTGTAAGATTTAAATCTATGTATTTAACCTTTTGGTGATCCCAAAAATCCATTTTTTTATTTTGGGAGCTTTACTAAGTTGTGTAAAAGGTAGTGTATATCTTGGGTTGTAGCCTATGAATGATGATATCTTATGTATTAATTTATACAAGGATTTATAAATAATAGTGCATAAGAAAAGTGAAACTTTGGTGTGTATTTATAGTTTGAATTTGTATCCCATACCTCCTCTCTCTTTTATCACATAAAATTTGTATATCCTACAAAAGTGAGCCTGCTCTTACTTATAATCGTGTAGTTCATGTGGGATATGGAAACTATTTGCACAGAGCACGTAACTCAACTTGGTACATAGGAATGACATAAGTGCTTGGTTAGGGCATAGATCAGTGCTTACTGATGCGTGTGGTCTATTATGGGAATCATCTACACTTAAGTCCACTTTCAAAAATTACTACCACACAACCTAGAGGCCTCTTTCTCAATGTCCAATGAGCTCTGTGTGGCTAAGGTAAATTTGAGGGTTAATAAGAACATACTAAACAATGAATCCCAAAAAAGCCTTAAAATTAGTAGATCATATATCTAACATAGGAAGGATAACATCTTGTGAATGGAAAGTATAATCCCACTCTGAAGTAACTACTCTTAACTCAAAATTTGAAAACAAATCTGACTCTATATTATAAGTGCCACTATCATTATGATAATTTTGAGTATGTTGTGTATGTTGTTTAGCATTTTGAACTCTAAGACTCTTTAGAACCCATCATGGAGTATAATAAATCTGTGTTAGTGTTATGTGTGGAACACTCTTAGTGCCTTGTAATATTAATATAGGAAGTGTTGTAGTAGAGAGTAGCTCTCTAAAATCTATGACAAATCATTGATTAAGTGAATTTTTAAGAATAGGTCTCCTTGGAAATTTAACCACTTACATCTAAATTATCTGAGTAGGTTAGACATTTTTAGATTTTTAACTAAGATTTGTTATGTAGGAACAATGAACGTTGGTTATAGGGGGTATTCAAATAGAATACCATGAACTATGATAACTTCATTAGTAATAATGTATTTAAAACATATGTATTGTAAAAGTAAATAAATGAAGCAATTTAATCCAAAGACATCCTTATAATGTATCAAATACTCATACATTGGGTACTAATATGAATTTTGTGGACACATGTGTAGGGTCAACCTATACTGGTAATGTGATCTCACCAATAAAACTCTAGAAATGTCCATTAAATTCATTTATCACCATTTTTTTAGGAATTATATCTTGACTTGTGTATCCAAAATAGAGAGAAGTGTGATAGTGTACATATTCACTCTTAAACCATTATCAACCATGACACCCTATATAGGTTGATGATCAATGTAAGCTTGAATGAACAAGGAGTGAAAATAAAAATCATCTTTGACTATATTGTTCTCTATAAATGTGATAAGTGGTCTAGATGGCATGAAAAAATGATATGTACCAATGATTTCATTTAAAGGATGATGTGCCTCTATACAAGGATGATAATAAGCTAGTGAAGGATGTGCATTATATGTGTAATACACATATGATTTATTTGTTATTTCTTGACCTATATGCTTAGGGAAAGGATCATTGAATATCCTCATGGTCCTACTCTCAATTACTTGCCTTTGTACTATCAGTTGATGTACCCACATCAATGATGTTCTCACCTATAAAGTCATTTATACTATGTGAGAATTATAAATTAGGTTGGTTACATATTTTATCTTATTTATTACTAATAACTTCACCTCTCTTTCCTTAACTATGTGACATAAATATAAGTAAGATAAGAACTTATTAAACATAATAAATTAATTTATATGTGGAAGCAATCTCTATTTGAGTATGTCTTGTAATTATTTATTTTCCATAGGATTCATCATATTGTTGTGTTGTGGAGCCTATTTCTAAATTACAATGTATTTTCAAACACTATACATTTTAAATGTACTATACACTCTATATGTTTTTCTCACTAGGGTTCAACACCGAGCTGGGCCCCGAGTAGGGGTTCAGGGGTGGAAGCCCCTGAAAAGTAAGGGTTTGGGGGTGGTATCCCCCAAAAAACAAGGGTTTGGGGGTGGTATCCCCCAACAAATAAGGGTTTGGAGGTGGTAGCCCCCACAAATATTATGGACCCATTTTATTGGAAAATCATTTTGAGTTGATTTTGCCGATGGTTTTGGTACCCATTATTTTTTAATACCGCTTTGTTTATGTATTATGTATTGATGGATATTTTTTAGGAAATAAATTAGGAGAGAAAGGGTTTCAAAAGGAAGAATAAAGTGTGTGAATTTATATGTGAATTCAGGAGGGTTTGTTGAGCACAACTCCAAACAATATTTGTGCATTGTAATTATGAGAAGACTGATTTGAGAGTGGTTTGTACTCTTGTGGATTATAATAAAATTTGAGAAAGTGTTTCTTGGTGGATGTATCCCACATTGGGTGAACCACATTATATCTGGTTCTTGTTGTGCATTTTATTTCTATTCTTTTTGCATCTCTGTTTATATCTATTATTACGATTCTGTTAAATTATTTGACATCAATTCCTATATGTATTCCTAACACATCTTAGATTATATCATAATATATAATCTGTGATATGCTCTATGGATTATCTTTTGACCTAAAAAATCTAAGCATATGAAATATTTTCACTTATGTCAATTTAGAAATGTGCAAGGAATACATTTGCCAAAGGATTGAATATGTGAACAAACTAATGTGGTAAATTATAGAATCATCTCAAAGCATGCTCTTTGAATATTAAAGAGATAAATTTGTCAAAAACCTATCATTGGATGTAAATTACAAACATACTACATGAATTACTCTCAAATATTTCTCAGGGTCACCTTTTCTTACATACAATGTAATCTTAGGTGCCACAAACTAGTTGGTAAAGGATATGCTAAATAATTTTGAGCTAATTTAAATTCTATGAATCAAGTGCTTGATTATGTTTCAAAGATATTATGTTCCATTATTAAAACCTTATTCTAAATAGCTAAAATAATTTTCATAAGGAATTGTGCTTATAAAATATTAAGGAGGAGCACCAAAGGCTCTAGCAAGGGCTCTTCCCTACCTTCCCCCTAGTCATAGAACCAATTCCATCTTTTCCCCCAGATTTAAGGCCTAGGGCTCTGGATATGGTAGGAATACTCTTTGGGGTTAGTAGAGGAGAATTGGCCACTCTAGAATGCTTCACTAAAGAACCCATAAACTGAATATACTCCAATTATTTTGCATGTTTATGGTGGGGGTGCCAAAAGTGGAAAAAAGGTCTTACTTTACTTCCAAGCCTAATTTAGGAAATAGGGCACCTCAAATTTCCTTAACAACACTTCTCATCACCCTTAATTCTAGGTCCTTACTCATAAACTCTAATGCAAGTGAGTGAAGTATTTTTTCTAGGTGAACGAGTCTCAACATCAACTATAATCACATTTACAGGGTCATCCAAGGCATCTAGTGGCAGGACTGAGAGTTCTATGATGGGTTTGTCCAATGCCTAGGTCCCAATTTTCACCTCCTTCAATTTCTCTGACTCCCTAAGTTCTATAATTAATTTCTTCCTTAGGTAGTCAAATTTTACCTCACCCTTAGCATGTTTCTTACCCTTCTTCAAAACCGAACTAGAACGACTGTTAGTGACATTGCCTTGCTAATCACTGGAGTGGCATTTTGGAATAACAAAAGACTAAGGGTCTGCTTATGGACTTTGAGCCAAGATTTTAGGAGATCAACATGCCAAAATATCTTGGTGACCTTTTTATCCATTTTGGGGGAGTTGAAAATTTTAGTGACCCATTTGTATTTCATACTTTTGTATTTATAATACTTCAGATCATGGACAACCAACCCTTTAGCTTGAGTAATAGACTCCTAAAAAACTTTCAATATCATGCCTCTTAAAATAACCAATCTATCCTTCCATGTTGTGGTAATCTCCTTAGATAGTTTTGGGTCATTATTAGTTATATTTAACATGAATTGGCTCAGAACACCACTCCCAATAATGCCCCACACCAGGGGTTGTTGTTCATGATCTTAGAACAAGACTTGGGCTCAATTCTTCCAATCCCCAACTTGATTATACCATGATGTTATTATCAAATATAATTTGATAATGTTCAACTTGTATACCACTTAGTATATCAATTATTATAAGAGAGGTAGACACAAATTTCTTAGATTGCATTAAATTTGAAATAGAAAATTGGAAGATTATTATTAACAAAGAATTTATAAAAAATTGAAAACCCTAATACAATAATTAAAAATAATAAAAAGAAGGAAATAATCCCTACAACATGGATGGTTAGGGTTTTCAATATTAAATCAATAGATGAGGTCACCAATATGTTTTATCAAAATTGGGGATTAAATAATTGTTAATTTAATTATGATAAAATGTGAAGTAAAATCAAAATGTAAAATATATGTAATAAATACAAAAAACTGATTTAGAACTTACTATTTTTATTAACACGTTAAAAGAGGAAATTAATAAATATAAATTTATTTGGAATTTGAATATAATGGTTTAAAACAAATATTGTGTGATTAACTGTGGACTATGTGAGGTTAGTGTGAATCAAGAATAGGGGGTTGTTTGAATCTAGGGTAAGGCTGCACTATTTGGACAAGGCTAGCCTACACTAAAATAATTAAAATTGAATTCTAAAATGACATTAGTTTTCATTAAATGTGTTTAAGGCACTTTATATTTTATAATTAAGAGCTCCATCCATCCAATCAAGAGATTAGTTACATGCAAAAATCAATTAGGGAAAATGGAGTATAAACTAATATTAGTTTATTGTAACTATATTTAAGGGTCTTGATATTACCTAATCAAATGTCCCATGCAACCAATTGAGCAATTGGTTGCATGGGACACTTGATTAGGGAAAATAAAGTTTGAATTTAGTTATCATGATTATGTTTGGATGTATTAATATTCCATAGTAAAGTTCCTAAAGAAACCAATTGATTTATTGGTTATATGGGGCACTCAATTATGGGAAATTAAGTATAAAATTACATTAGGTTGTCATAATTATGTTTATTAAGCTTGATATGACCTAATTGAGTGCCCTATTAAACCAATTGAGTTTTGGTTACATGAGGCAATCAATTAGGGCATATTGAGTATAAAATGACAATAGATGTTGGTAAATGTTATTAGGGAATCAATACTCCCTATTCAACTAGTTCATGAGTTTTTTTTATCTAATTTTGTATTTAGTGATGTAAAAAGGATAAACTATTAAATATTCAAATTATATAAGATATATCATTCTCTATATAGATATGAACGTAAAAACTAGATTGATATCAAGATTAATATTTATAGAAATGAGAAGAGGATAGGGTATTTATCTTATTTATATTTTTATGGTCTTTATCTATGCACATTTGTTAAAAAATTCTACAAGGGATCCATGATTACTTGGCTTAGGATACTAACTATCCAAATATTCTAGGGCATTATCGGTATGGCTCACACTCCCATAATGATTGGATTTGTCCAATATATGTTGGAATTATCTCTGTAAGTTTTTATGGTTTATTATGCTATAGATAAATGTGTCTACATATAAATATGTTTTCTAAGTAATTAATTTCCCTCAATCTCATGAATAATTTAAGATTTTGTCTCCTATTGCCTTAAAACCCTAGCTCCAATTTCAACACTTGGTTTTCCTGGAAGGTGGGTTGGAAATCCCCAACCACACCTCATTGATTGGCTGAGCATTTCATACATTAAAATACTTTGAAGAGGGTTCAAACTACACATATTTATTCCATCTATATGTATGTGTTCTCAATAGTGATCCACTAAAATGTAATGTATATCTTTGGCTTATGACACTTGAAAATATGCTGCTTTAACCTTGATTTAGGTGTTTATACTTATCTCATGGAATGTTCCTTTTAATATTCTTTAGATTTGGATTATTTAGGATAGTGCCTCAAGGATGTAAAATTAGATCTCTTAATGTGAAATTTAATTTTTTAAGTAGTAAACAAGTGATAGATATGAATAGGCTTAATATTGATGTGTATATACATACATACATATGTATATATACATATACATGTATGTATGTATATAGGTAGGTATATGTATATGTGTGTCTCTATTATATATATATATATATATATATATATATATATATATATATATATATATATATATATATATATATATATATATATATATATATATATATACACATACATACATACATACATACATACATACATATATATATATATATATATATATATATATGTATATACATACATACATACATATATATACACACACACACATATACACACATATATGTATATATGTCTATGTGTGTGTGTATACATGTATATATGTATGCATATATGCATGCATGTATGTATATATGTATGTGTGTGTTTATCTACATGCATACATATATAGGTACTTTAACCTAAGAAATAGATTTGAATTTGAAAAATAACTATTGAATGAACCTAGGATACTATCAATGAATGTGATCATTTTTTGTAATTGAAAGCATAATATTTTGTTTGCACTATCCAAGAATGAGTAAATAGTGATCTAGAGCATGGTGATATTCTACCTAATATAATAGCTTATTCTGGTATGGACTAGGGAGATCATGTATATGAATGATATAAAATTAAGAAGGTGAGTCTATAGTTAGATGAATGGCTAGGAGAGAATGTGAATAAGAGTCAAATGTATACACACAAGTCATTTATGTGAAATATAGGTCAAATTTGATATTTTCAAGTGTTTAATACCAAATTTATATGTCTAAAAATGTCTCCCTTTTATTCTAGTATTGAAAATGCTAGATTAGTTACATTTGATGTCTTTAGGCATGCCCCAAATATCTAGCTTACTCTAAGCAAAACCTAAATAAAACCTGAAATGAATGTTCACTAATGATATATAATATTAAATAATGTATACAATTAAAATATTATAAATTAAAAAATAAAAGAATGAATAAACTTATGGGTATGAGAACCAAACTATCATTTGAATTCATTTATAAAATGGCACGGGGTGATTATTCCTTAAGGAGATGTAAAATGCCATCATAATTATGTTGATGTGTGTTTTATGCACACCTCAGGGGGTAATGGGGTAAATCCCTCATGTTTTAGAACTATCATGGATAATATAGGGAATAATTTATAATATTGGACTCACATGTATAGTATTCTTGGAATAGTTATGTGATCAATGTAAATACTACCACAGAGATACCACTTATGCATTAAAACTTTTATTCTTCTCAAAACCTTGCCAATTTTAACCAAGATGATTATTCAAAATGATATTTAAGTGATAATTAAAGGTTAGATAAAATAACATATAAGAGAGATAAGGGTAGGGAAGAGAAGAAGGTTTTCAAATCCCATTGGGACACTATTAGTTTGCATGGATTATCTTTTGAATCAGACTATAGTTCTACCTATATCTACATAGCTCAGCTTAAGATCAAATTGAGATAAATATGGTATAAATTATAAGGGGTTTATGATGGACATATTTCCTATAGCATATATTTTATAAGATGAATCATTATAAAAAATTGTTAGTATAACACATTTACCTACAATAATTGAGTTAACAAAGCCAGTTTTTAGACAAGTTAGGCTAGCATTAAACTTAACCTAATTTAATGTCAATGTTGAGGGTTGAGAAATAAATAAAATAAATAAAACTCAATGAAATTTGAATAATATTGAATTTATCTCTACTTTTTATTTAAATCTTCTCACTTACCAAGTTTACAAAGGGTGTTTATATAATAAGCATGGGCCCAATCCCATTATCTACGACTAATTTTATTACAACCAACATAGTTCAATAAAATACAAAAGGATACTATGAAATGGAGGGGTAAAGAACACAATACATAAGCTTAAAAATTTTGGACCACAAGAACAAGTCCATCATTCTGTTTACAATCACCTAGGAATATCCTTACATAAATATTTTGTTGCTTTACTGATCCTACCATCTTCTTAGGGATGAATTCCACTTTTTATTAATTGAAAATACGAGTAAATTTACAATGAATTTTTAGAAATGAATAAAAATTAAAATATAATTTAATTATAATGTTTCAAAATAATGAAGCAAGGAAAATTAGAAATAGCTCTCCCTTATTTCACTGCATCCTTAGTGGAGTCTATGAGGCACTAGTTTTAGAAATCCCAACTTAAGGAATGCTGCCCTAAACACTGTCACCTTGAGAGTTGGTGGCCAAATAAGCATTGGGGTGTTGAGCCCTTAGAGATTTGGCACATGTTTATAATCCTCATGTATCTTAGATAGGTTGATAATTGGAGTTCTAATTAACACCCCTATTTTGGCCATATGGGTTATATGGTTGGCCAAAGGGGTATTTAATGTTCCTCTCATTGCTACCACATGATTTACCTTTTATTTGGCATAGCTCACCAAGTCAATGACCTAGGCACTACCTCCTATCTCTTGGACCCTATCATTATTAAATAATGAAAAAATCCTAGCACCTTTAAATAATTTCAAAATTGCATCCATTGAATTATTAATGACATGAATAATGGTATTCATCTCCTTTTCCTAGTCCTACAATGATGTCCTCATATATATCATCAAGTTTTGACATACCCTTATGTCATATAAAGTCAGAAGTTTAAGCTATTGGAACATGTCCTTTCTAAAAAAATTGGCCACATTTGTTATCCTGGCCTCAAACTTGGCAATGTGATATACATATAGATTTAATTTATGATGTTAGGGTAATAATTTTACCTTGGCCTATCAACTCTCAACCAAGAGTTCATGTAATGAATAAAGTGCCTCCTTCACTTTTATTACAATGGATTTGGGAATTGATTCTCTCATTTGAGTCTCTAATCTCTATATCATATGATTCATTCTTTAGATAACTATTTTAGCTAGCTATCTTGTAGCATTAACCATATATTCAAGATATTTTATGAACTCTTCCATCTCCCTTGGTTTTCCCTTCCTTTTCCTTTTTAGATTAAAAATATTATCTTCGGTCTTGTGGAAGGTTAAATTCTCCCCCCTTGGTGGTTTTAATCTTGCTTACTTGTTTGATTTTACCATTAGTATGTTTAAATTACAATTTCACCTTAGGTTCATTGACTATGACCATTCCTTTCCTTTGTGCCTTAGCTAACTAGATACCTTCCATCCAATGTCCTCTTACTTATGATATTGAGTTGGAAATGGATGGGAGTGGATTGATTGATGGGAAAAATGGGGAAGAGTTTGGAATGAGAGTTGTAAGGTTTATCATAGAAAAGGTTGTGCATGTAAATATAGAAATAGGTACCTATGTTGAAGGACGGGTGAGAGGTGGTGGAGAAAAAGTTATACTTGGAAGAGGATGGATCATATTTGGATGAGGCATGGACACAATTGGAAGAGAAGAGAATGCAATTTCCATATGAATGGTGAAATGTTGGATCACCAATTGAGTTTGGATAGTTAAAATAGGACCTAAATTTACCTTTTCCTTGGGATATTTGGGATTTAAAATAGAATATGCAATAATGTTTGGGATCCCATTCAAAAGAGTGACCCTAGAAGTTGGTGAAATTATGATTAGATCAACTATTGGAATAGGGGTTTGTATACCTAGAGGTATTGATGTAACTATGGTGGAAGACATTGTGGCCACAGTTCCTAGGATGGATGATGTTTTTACTTGTAAAATTGGTGGGAATTGGTTGGTTACAATAAAAATAATGATGGGAGGGCATTATGTTATTGTCCTCAATTACAATTACTTATGGTAGACTTTGGTTATTAGGATTTGTTTCAATGGGGAACCCAGTGTGGCCATCTCCACTTGAGGTGTTGTTTTAGGAATAACCATTAGATAATCCTCAAGTGGATACATTGAGGGAGAAATAAGGTGAGTCAATGTGGGTTTTTATACTTCTTATGTTACCTAAAGGAAAGAAATCTTTGAAATCACCACGAAAAAAGAAGGAAAATGAGAGGAAGGGAAAGCTAATGGATAAATTACATCTTACATTTGGATGATATTTATATAGATATTTGGTAGAGTTATACATAAAGAACTTTATTTCTCAAGGCAATCTCTTTTTTGGGTGAGTCTTCCAAGGCTTTAGAGGCTCTTTGTCTCTTCTCTATCTATCATGGTTGCCCTGTTTGAACTGGTGTGAGGATAAAGCTTATAGTTTCCATATTTTTTTTCACATCCTCATATTATACATTTATAAAGACCCAGCCATGAGGGTGAGGTTATACATGATGGACATATAACATTTCAATGCTTTTATGTGAGCCTTAAAATTACCCATCGAGTCCCAATCACATAGGTCATTAGAATTCAAATTGAATAATGACATATGTGTTGCAACTGCATATAAACTAGTTTAGACCCAAAATATGATTTTACAAAAAAATTAAGGAATTTTGAGGTTAGGGTGATTATTTCTTATCCTTTTACACTAAGGATATTCCATTGAGAAGTTCGTAATAAATTTCTTTCTCATCCAATATATTAGGAATGTAGATGGGAAATCTAAGGGGTGACATAAGGAATCCCTATATCATGATGATTCTACAATAAAGATAATAATAATAAGTCCTTATGATCCTAATAAATTGTCCCATTTCATCTAATAGTATGGGTATGTGTTCCTCATTGATAGCATGGTAGACATGGGGATAGAAACAATCACAATTCTCTACCATGTCTTGTTTGAACCTATGGAGATATAGCTTTAAAAATTTGTAATGGAATGGTTTCCATAGATTAGGGGTATATATTGGAATATTATCAAATAAAATAGTGGTAGAGGTGGCATCCACTAGATATGACATCATGTAAAATTTATCACAATTTCTCACCCATCAGACTCGTTGCTTACGGTTGAAGGCAATGATATCCCCCAATGCTAGAATATTCATGTCATTGATGATCATAGATAGGAAGGCCACCCACACCTTATTGACATGAGAAATCATAAGGGTATCATAGAATTGGTTCATCAAATCCATGCCAATTTAGACTTCTTATTCAAATTCATGAAAATTAATGTTATCCATATCCTACCTATTAACCAACCTCTATGGTTTTTCTACCCTGTCTTTCAATACTTCCTAGAGATTATTCTAGGTGAGCCATTGATACATAAGATATTGATTTTATAGAGTGTTTGGGTAGGGTATTTGATAATATAACTCTATGGAAAATATAACAAAAAATATGATTTTTTTAATCTTTAATGATAAGATAAAATCATCCAAGTATTGAGTTTTGAAAAAGATGTGGAATAAGTCGATACAAGGAAACAACTTTGGCTTATCCATAATTTTATGGAGTGTATATTATTGAATGGATATTAAATCATATATGTAGGTAACATATTCATAGGTATGGATATTTTCCTTATAAAATGGCTTGGAGATGACTACTTCATCATAAATATCATTGTAGAGCTTGAACCTACTTCCTAGGGCATGTTTGATGAACTGATTGTCTATGAAGACTTTTTTATTTCCATAAGAGAACATATATGATGCCATTATATACATTTATTTGGATCTCAATCATTGGTAGGATTTTTTGTAATTTTGAATGTTCTCATTAGGAAGTTTGATCTTACTAGGTATTTGAATGCAGATGATAATTTGATGAATTAGCTTCTTTTGAAATTTGATAAGACCAAACCTTCCTCACAAACATCAATTAACATTTTATTAACACACCATCTCATTGTCATCCTTTTCATGTCATTATGTGGTTGTTCTCCCCTCCATAACATTTAAAATATCAAGCATTAAAGTTTGAAGTCATCATTCTTTAGAGCTTTTTCACTTTTTATTTCCAATCTTATTTACATATTTTTCTCCATGTGCGACTTGGAATTTTATTCTTACATTTAAAATTTTAAATTAGTTATGTTTTATTTATGATTTTTCAACATAAGATTACATTATATTTACTTACATATCTTTGTTTGAGATTGCTATTCATTGACAGTTTACTTACATATATTTGTTTGAGTTTTCTTACATTGATATTTCATTTTATAATGGTTTACATATCTCATATTTTGTGATGTGCTTTACATTCATTTTTATTTATTTTTCACATATTTTGTTTTTCAATTTTATATCTACTTTATATTTTCCATGTTATTTATGTTCTTTCTAATGACACACTTTCTCACATTTTTTATAAAAGAATACAAACATGTATTTTACATTATCAATTTTTTCATAGCATGATACATAGTTAAGTTTTATCAATAAAAAATGCATAGATAAAATTAATGAATCATACCAAAACAAACACACACACACACACACACAAATGGCTCAAAAAACTTATACATCATGATACATCAGTATGATACAAAATGATGCAAAATCAACTCTAAGGTTGTAGTCCACCCTTTCCATCAGGTGAGGGACATGCCATACTATATACACCTATATAAATTATCCCCCATGTAAAATATAATACAAATTATGTCCATGATTGTAACCCATGAACCTGTCCTTGTACATTGGCCACCAAGGCATGCAACCTTGACACCTACCTCATTATAGTCAAATGTGTAACCCTCTCATGGGATATCTTGAAGCTCTCCCTATTTTACACCTTGTGGTAGTGTAAATTTATCCCCATCATTCACTCATGTAATCAAATCCTAAGTGGACTCTCTAACCAATCTTAACTAGCTAGTATGAGATGCAACTATTAGTGCTCCAGGATCTAACAACCCTATGGTATCGTATTGAGGAAGCACATGGTAAAAAATATCATGGTGGATAATCTACACTAAGGTACTCAATAGTGTTTCCTATTTTGCAAAACATAAACTAGAATAACATTATATCTCACATATATATCATATTCCATCTATCTATCACTAACATCTAGTATGTATATTTATACCTCTAAGAAATAAAAGTGATAAACTTAACACATTTACTTGCCCATATTAGTGTCATATACTTGACTTACATTCACCTACAATATTTCATGACTATGAGGTTATGGAAATCCTCTATATCAATCCAAATGAATTAATCTATCCCAAAAATCACCTATGTGTGCTTATCATACTATCATCTAGCTAGCTGTCAATTGTGTAGTAGGGTCTAATTATTGTTAAGGCACTACCATAGGTTGAATACCTCTTCATGTCACTTATGTCACTCAATGTCATATCCTATATGATCTCATCATGCTCAGTTGGTGAGGCCACACCACATGAACCTCAAATAGTACTCCCCTCCTTTTCACACCACACTACTATCTAGCATGACAAGCCCAAAATGTTAGGACCACCAATAGAGCAGTTGGATGTGCTAGTCCAAACTACTTGATAATGTAATAATATGGAGAATATCTACCCATTATGTGTATTTTTCTATGATCCTCCTCTTACCTTGTGTCTATATGGTGGTATGACATGATAGCCATGAATCCACCATACCCTAATACAACATGTAGATCATTTAGATCCTTTGGATAGTCTAATGAAAATATTTGAGGAACTACTCAAACAAAATGATCATGTCTCCATCTTCTAACTTGAGGTATATAATCATAAATCACATGAGTTAACCCCACTAGTCTATACATGGGGAACCTCTCCTATTCCCAACTACCAAATATCATAATTGAATACATAGTCTATTGACCTTTACTCAAAATATTATAGAAGTGGTCCATAAAATAAACCAAAATTACATAACCATATCATATCACATGCCCTAATCTAGTGTTGAGTGGAAAAAATTTATAATATATAGTGTAATGACCCCATTAAACTTATGACAAACTGAACATGTTATCATAAGTCTGATAAAGGCCTTTTAGATATATAGAACACCTATTATATAGACATAGAAAAATCATATAACTAGAAAACATTGATTATACTTATCATAACCTATCACCCACTACACCAGGGTTCTCCTCTCATTAGTACTATCTATGATTGCACACTACTGGTCTGCCCATGATAGGTAATCCCAAGATAGCATGTACATCCTCTAAGGTGATGGCCACCACTATGGTGTCCCCATACACCACCCATATTAATGTATTTTTAGCCTCTCCAATGCTCCTAAGAATATGGCCACTAGATCTACACTCAATGGGATCTAACACATCTCTATGATATTACTAAAATCCAATGCAGTCAAATGTGCATGATCAATTACTGATAGTCTCTTTGATAAATCAAGTAACCACTGTTAGAGTAAATTTAGACAACCAAAATACATCTAGTAATCTCCATAACCTTAGTTGTCTCTATAAAATTCCAAACAACAAATCACAAATCAGGTTTTCATTCCAAAAAACTAAAACAAATGCTTAAAATAATTATAAAATAGATAAATTAACATTTTTTCAATCATTTTTACTATATCAACCATACACTAGAGTGCATTGATAATATCCACTTTTATATTATATTTGTAGACACCTAAAATTGGCCACCAATGGATTATACTTGAATTTAGAGTAATTCTTACCAACCTCTAAAAATCTAGCTTAAAGATCTCTAAGAGTCTCAAATTTGGCTTCATAACCATGCAAATAAATCAAGTTGGCCCATAAATCAATTAAATTGAACAAATATATACATTGCATTAAATCAAAATCAAACAAATGTTCAAATTCTTAACAAATGTCAGTCAACTTGAAAATATCAATCCTAAACTAAATTGAATTCATCCATGAGTAATAAATCAATTATCAAAAAGAAAAATCAATAAATATCATAAAGAGCATCTCAAGAATGAATCATTACCTTTTTTCAAGTTGTCCAAATTAAAAATATCTTAGGGAAAACCTATTCATGCTTATCATGAGATTTTGGAAAGCTATTAACCTTTCCAGGGTTAGTTAAGACAACCAAGGTTAGGATTTAACCCATTCCAAGTTGATTTCAAAGTCTATAAAATCAATCCAGGTAATCTTCATTTAGAGAGCTTGGAACATAGTAGAGTTATAATGATGGATTGAATTTCATGAAGCAAATGCATAGTGTTATAATGTAAAAATCAATCCTAGCCATCAGTCCAACCATAGTGCCAAGAGGAGATGGAGATAGCCAAGCCCCATTGATGAAGACATATTGAGCATAATCTGAGCAAACCAATGAACACATCATCTTGGAGAAATCAAGGAAGGTAAGGAAAGTTGTCATTTCTTTGAATTTTAATTATGTCTTTATTTAGTTTGTTCACTAAGCTCCCTTGATGAATTAGGCCTAGAGATGTTAGCTTTTTTAGTGTGTTTATTTCATTGTTTTTGGAAATAACACCATACTAACCTTATCTATTGAGTCAAATTCTTTGATCACAAATCGTATGCATGGTGGGACCCAACACATCCCACATAGTAAGGAGATCATTATCCAAATTTTGAAATCTTCATTTATATGCTTTAAGCTCTCCAAAATTTATTTTCTAACCTTGTTTTGGCCATATTTCATTTTTGTTAAATTCTTAGGTTTATACAATGATCACTGATGATCAAGTGAAACTGTCAATGATTAGACCCTAACTACCGATGCTTTTGCCTAATTGCCATTGACTTTGTATAATCACTGATAGTTAGGTTGTAGGGGAGAAATAGACTTAAATATTTAATTTTGATTCTTTTGGTCATTTCATTCCTTGATTTATCAGTTTCAAGATCATCTAAATCCATCAAATAAACTTTGCCTTGTAGGTTTTTACTGAATTTGAACTAACCAATCCTAACCTAATATGTTTAATCATTTGTGGTTTTGATTTTGGATCCACATGTCTTCACCAATAGTATTTATCAACCTCTAATGATTTTGGTTAACCACTGATGGTTAGATTTAATTGATTGGTGACAGTTGCCTAGAAACCATCAATGGTTATCTGTGATCACTAATGGTCACTATGTGAAATTAAATCCAAACCCAAGAGAAAAAATTTAAACCTCATTTTCTCAACCAAGAAAGTGCTTCTAAGTAGGGGCTATAATCTAACATTTATAGGTTAAAGTATTGGTTTGAAGACAAAATCACATCTTTTTTACTAATCACACATTCTAATTTGGGTTCTAAAAGAAACTTAGTCTAATCATGCACATTTTACTTTAGGTCTAAAATGAACATGTTTAATCTCACACATTTGAATGTTGGTGCTTAAAACGAATATAGGATTGGTTAAGTCTTATAAATTTTTTTTTAATGCTTAAAATGAATCCTAAGTCTTGAACATTCACAATTAGTGCTTTAAAAAAACTTAAGACAAATCTTGAACACTTGGACTTTGGGCTTAAAATGGCCTAGATGCTTTTAATTAATTTGGTTTTATGAAATATTTTAAATTTTCACACTCGAGCCATGGGGCCTAGTAAAGAAAAAATAATCACATTCAAATTTGGTGCTTAAAATCAAACATCACTCACAAATTAAATTTAAATTATTTATTATCTTCATAAAAAGGATAACATGTGTATGCTCTCCCCGTCCCCTATAGGGAACTCATGGGATAAAAAACACCTTTCCATTTAAATTTAGTTCCTAGTCCAAGGTGTAGAAATAATGTTTCCTAAGCTCTCCCCAAAACTCGCATAGTGTTGGGTGATCTAAAAGCAACCCTAAAGTGTTTCTACTTATCTTTTATTTTCATGCATCTTGGATTGTGAAGGGGGTGTCATTGGCTCTCACAAGATATTTAGGGAATAATTGACCTAAGGCTTTATCTACTAGTAGTGTTTCAACCCCTCTCCATGAGGGATATACAAATTGGGATCTCCCCATTGGGATCATGGTTTGAGCAATTAAACCATATATGTTAGTAGCAAGTTAAGCCTGAGATGTATGATCAAAATGAATATCACACTACACTGAGCAAGGGTAGATGTAGTGGTTATGAAAAGGACAAGACCTTTTCACAATAATCTAATTGATGTGGACTCAATTAATATGTTGCTTCTCTTATATGCATACATAAAAGTGTGTACACATAGGATCAATCTAGATGATAAAAAACTTGTAGGTTTTAGTCAACCCCACTTTGCCACACCTTGATAGTATTTAGGATGATATAATTAGTTGTATTTTATAACTTTATTACTTGGTATGTAAGAAATAAAAATTGTTGTTTAGACCATGTCATGAACAACTCTTGTTTCCAACATCACTCCATTGTTTGAGGAGGTGTTATGTCATCCATTTGACACCTTGATTTAACTTAGAAAATATTTATGTCAAAATGTTGAGTGTGGCACTTGATTGAGCCAGGCAATGTTATGTTACCCAAAATCATTTAAAATTTTGTGCTTTTGAATTCTTTGAAAAATTAACCATTGTCGTGTCTTTTGGGAGTGCTAACATCATTATACTGCCCAAATTGTTTCAAAAGACTTGTCTTATCTTGTATCTAAATTATCATTATTTAAACCAATAATTTGAGCCTTGTTAGATATTTATTTAGCATAGTCATGCTATTTAAATTCATCTAGCTTTTTTCTCATCAAAACCTTAGTTTACCTTAGTTGAGTCTTTGATTAACTTTTCCAGGTTGGAATTCAAACATTGATTGATTTCTATTTAGGATTCGACATGCAAGGGATGATACACAGATCTTTCTCTTTTGGGTTGTGTAACTTAGGTTAATCCATTACTCAAGTTTAGAAAATTTATTATTTGTGCCTTTGTTTGATAGAATCAATCCATCTTCAAAGTGCCTTTTGTTTAGTGTTTTCACCAATCAGATCACGTTTATGTCTAGAATCAAGTGCCTAGTTTTTGCGAAGTTGTTCCAAGTTTGTTATATTAATCATTATCATCATATTTTATTTCAAGCCTAGATTTTGATGCAGTTTAGCCAAAATTCCTATCACATCTTGTTTAAACCTATATTTTAGCTCCACATTTGGAAAAAAGACCTAGCAACATTTCCCTTTCCTAGTTTAGACCTATGTGGAACATGTTTGGAAATTAGAGTTGGCATCTTATTTTTAGGTCATTTTTCTTGAAATTTTTTGTGTAAAACATTTAATATTAGACATTTGATGTTATACTATTTTTACCAAATATATGAATCAAACTTTTTAGTGATACAATTCCACCCTTGACCAAGCTAGATCATGTTTGAACCTTTTATCTTTTTATACAATTTTTTAGAGTTTCCAAACTCTAATCCATATTGTTGTGAAACATTTGTCATTTTATTTGGCCATGGATTATTATACATGTAGTGGAACTATGTACAATGTAGGATATGGAAATGTTAGCACACAAGAGGACTTTATTCAAGACCCTTATGGAGACAAAGTTATTTGGGAGATGGATTCCTATCCACCATATAACTCTCAAATAGGGAATAGAGTCAAGATACTTTGGCCAATTATTTGGTTAACATGCCTCTTTACATGGAGCAAGATCAAGAATAGATGGCCTAATATTTGGCTAGTGTACCTATGATTGCAAAAAACATCCAATATCAACCCTACTACATGACCATGCCATCAACCTATGATCCTAATAGAGCCACAAAATTAGGTCATGAAAATTTACAAAATATACCAAGAATGTCTTATAACATGTTTTACAATCCAAATAATGATCATTCCTCTTCTATCAATCATAATGCCATAATACCAATGGCATATCTAGATTTGTGTACACTTGTCACACAAAGAGGACTCATGGAGGACCAGTTCACGTAAATGCAAACAACATACCAGGCATATCAAAACCTACCATGTAATTTTAGAAACCTAACCATGTCTCATACACCTCTTATTCAGTCACTCCCTTCAATAGGAGTCTTATTTGACTTGATAGGTCAATAAAATCAAGGTTTTAACCCACTTATGCAAAATACTTTGATTGAAAAAATGTTCAACATCCAAACTATCAAGGAAGTGTCTTTTAATTCTATATAGAACTATGAACAAAGCTTAGTCGAAAACATGCAAGTAGCATCCAATATAAACCAAAGTGGTGTTAGCACACAAACATATAGTCAATAATAAAATGTGCCTTTAACTAGCACCATTAGTGGTTTACAAACTTAGGAAGTAGGAATTTATACTTCCCAACCTCAACCAAATACCTCTATTCCTCAACCAAATGCTTATTCTAACACCCAAAAACAAGGATTAAGTAGCCAACCAACACCCAATATTATGTCACAATAGAATGTGATGAATCCTACTCCTCCCTAACAAGAGATGAGTAATATTCCACAACAACAGGCACCATCTAATCAACCCACATAGCAAAGGAAAAATATATTACCACCTCAACAAAAGGAAACCAATGTTTCACCTTTCCAGGTAGGAGTAAACATTCCTCTTTTATTATTATAAACTAATATGCTAATTCTAAACCAAGTGATGTCTAGATAATAATGTGTAAATATTAGTCAATGACAAATACCAAATCTCCAACATGAAACCACTTCCCAATAGGGATTCATGTAACCAAGAGGGTCAAATGTTTCTCGAGTACCTACTAGGTAACAATTTCCTTTCATGAAAAATGTGTCACAAGTTTAGAGATAGGGCCTTGGGTCACAAGTACCTCCCAATCAACAAGGTATGACTAGTCAGCATTATGTCCCTATTCAACCTCAATAGGCATAATACAGTCATATACCACCATCCTAACCTCAATATTCCTAACATTAGGCCTACATACCAAATACCAACAAGAATATTGCATAACCACAAGTGTAATTACAATAATTACACTTAACATATGCATTTGTATTCTTGGCCTATTTCCTAGCCAATCCAACATACCCTAATAGATACCTCCATCATACCTCGATCAAAGTAACCCACTTATAACTAAAAAACCTCCACCTTAGGCTAATGCTCACATAAACTTCCTTAAACAAGAACTAAAATAGATGAAGGATGCAACTGCCATCATCCAAGCTAGGAAATAAGTTAAAAATTTTAAATTGGATGATGTGTGTTCTTACCCTTTCAACATGGAGTACTTGCAGATACCATTTCCTCTAGGGTACGAGCCACCAAATTTTGACAAATATAAGGGGAAAGATGAACCTAAATCACATCTAAAAGAATTATTTGTTGCATGTCAACTAGTGGCCTATAGTGACATTTATTTATTATTGTTGTTTCCAATAAGTCTAGATAGAAAAGCCTTGGAATGGTTCCTGAAGTTACCAAAGAATCCAATTTTTGATTTCGATGATATTTAAAACAAATTCATGAAAAACTTATCTTATAATCTCTAGAATGATATTTCATTAGTAGACTTAACACAAGTAAAATATAAACCACGTGAAATATTTTCAAACTATCTACAGTGATGGAGAGCCCTTGCATGCCATTTTACCCATAATCTACTAGACAAATAACTAGTTGCTATGTTTACCAAAAATCAACACAGTGAGATATCTTACTATCTTGAGTTATAGTGTGTGCATACATTCAAATAAATTATTGAAAAATGTTTGGTGATTGAACGAGCCCTTATTAACAAAGGGATCATTACACTAACCTCATCAAATCAAAATAGTAGTTAGAACCAAAATTGGAATAGTGGCCAAAACTAATATCTAGTCCAAGTGTAAGTGTCACAACTGACACAAGCCAATAATAATGACAGACCCAAGCAATTCAATCATAATAATAATGTTTTATGGAATGGAGTAGTAAAGTCACAACATGTCCAAATGGTGCAATCACCATCTACTCAGCCTACATTACCTTTCTAGCTAACTCCTAACCAACAAACTTTTTAAAAACTACATGTGTGAAAAATGAAATAGCCTAGACCAATGCATCCAATGTAACAAATGCAAAAATATATGCCCTTAAAAAACCCTCATGGAGGACCAATTCATGTAAATGCAAATAACATACCAGGTATATCAAAACCTACCATGTAATTTTAGAAACCTAGCCATGCCTAATACACCTCTTATTCAATCACTCCCTTCAATAGGAGTCTTATTTGAGTCGATAGGTCAATAAAATAAAGGTTTTAACCCAATTATACAAAATACTTTGATTGAAAAGATGTTCAACATCCAAACTATCAAGGAATTATCTTTTACTTCTATCTAAAACTATGAGCAAAGCTTAGTGGAAAAAATGCAAGTAACATCCAATCTAAACTAAAGTGGTGTTAGCACACAAACATATAGTCAATAATAAAATGTGCCTTTAACTAGCACCATAGTGGTTTAAAAACTTAGGAAGTAGGAATTTATACTTCCCAACCTCAACCAACTACCTCTATTCCTCAACCAAATGTTTATTCTAACACCCAAAAACAAGGATTAAGTAGCCAACCAACACCTAATATTGTGTCACAATAGAATGTGATGAATCCTACTCCTCCCCAAAAAGAGATGAGTAATATTCCACAAAAATAGGCACCATCTAATCAACCCACATAACAAAGGAAAAATATCTTACCACCTCAACAAAGGGTAACCAATATTTCACCTTTCCAGGTAGGAGTAAACATACCTCTTTTATTATAAACTAATATGCCAATTCTAAACCAAATGACATCTAGATAACAATGTGTAAATATTGGTCAATGACAAATACCAAATATACAACATGCAACCGCTTCCCAATAGGGATTCATGTAACCAAGAAGTTCCAATGTTTCTCAAGTACCTACTAGGTAACAATTGTCTTTCATAAAAAATGTGTCACAAGTTTAGAGATAGGGCCTTGGGTCATAAGTCCCTCCCAATCAACAAGGTATGACTAGTCATCATTATGTCCCTATTCAACCTCAACAGGCATAGTACAGTCATATACCACCATCCTAACCTCAATATTCCTAACATTAGGTCTACATACCCAATCCCAAAAAGAATATTGCATAACCACAAGTGCAATTTCAATAATTGCACCTAACATATGCATGCATATTCTTGGCCTATTTCCTAGCCAATCCAACATACCCTAATAGATACTTCCATCATACCTCGGTCAAAGTAACCCACTTATAACTGAAAAAACTCCACCTTAGGCTAATGCTCACATAAATTTCCTTAAATAAGAACTACAATAGATGAAGGATGCAATTGCCATTATCCAAGCTAGGAAATAAGTTAAAAATTTTAAGTTGGATGATGTGTGTTCTTACCCTTTCAACATGGAGTACTTGTAGATACCATTTCCTCTAGGGTACGAGCCACCAAATTTTGATAGATATAAGGGGAAAGGTGACCCCAAATCACATCTAAAAGGATTATTTGTTGCATGTCAACTAGTGGCTTATAGTGACATTTATTTATTATTATTTTTCCAATAAGTCTAGATAGACAAGCCTTGGAATGGTTCCTAAAGTTACCAAAGAATCCAATTTTTAATTTTGATGATATTTAAAACAAATTCATGAAACACTTATCTTATAATCTCTAGAATGATATTTCATTAGTAGATTTAAAATAGAAAATAGGTGAAATCTTTGCAAACTATCTACAGTGATGGAGAGCCCTTGCAAGCCATTTTACCCACAGTCTACTAGACAAATATCTAGTTTCTATGTTTACCAAAAATCTACAGAGTGAGATATCTTACTATCTAGAGTTATAGTGTGTTCATACATTCAAAGAAATCATTGACAAATGTTTGGTGATTGAACGAGCCCTTATTAATAAAGGGATCATTAAACTAACCTCATCAAATCAAAATAGTAGTTAGAACCAAAACCAAAATAGTGGCCAAAACCAAAATCTAGTCCAAGCGTAAGTGTCACAACTAACACAAGCCAATAATAATAATAGACCTATGTAATTCAATCATAATAAGAATGTTTTATGGAATGGAGTAACAAAGTCATAACATGTCCAAATGGTGAAATCACCATCTGCTCAGCCTACACTACCTTTCTAGCTTACTCCTAACCAACATATTTTTTAAAAACTACAACATGTGCAAAAAATGAAATAACCTAGACTAATGCATCCAATGTAACAAATGCAAAAATCTATGCCCTTAAAAAACCCTCCTCCTATAAGGAGAAATATACCTACTCATCATGCTTTTACGGATCTTGGAGAGCCTATAAAATCAATATTTTGTAAGCTCATAATAGCTAACTTAATTAGATGGCCTTTCTAAAAGAGTAATTTCATGAGGTTGCTAACATGTCAGATTGGTACAGGCCAAAATAATTTTCATAGGGTCAATGGCCATAATTTATAGCATTGTCTACAAATTAGACATGTAATTTAGAATATGTTGGAAATGGAGAGATCACATTGGATCATGGAGCTTCCACCTCTAATCAGAGCCTTGGCATTTATCAGAATCCTTTTCCCCAACATAACACTAAATAACAAAAACAACAATAGTGTGTAGTGAAACATCAAAAACAATAGTTTCAACAACCAAGGCTGAACCAATTAACTCAATATAATTAACAATAGAACCAACAACATCAAAACAATGGACAAAACTAAGGTCATAATGGTAGAAACAAGCAAAAAACCTACCTTGTAGTTAAACATGACTATAACTCAATTGTAGGCCATATTGCATGAGGTCATGCTACAATCATTTCAATCAATCCATGACTAAGTATCAATTAACCAAGACCATTGTTAATCGTACCAAATAAACCAAATAATTTTGGTAATACTTCTTTGACTTGGGACAACACATAGGTGAAACAACAAGTAGGGATTCCCATATTATGACCTCATACTAATAACTCCTCATTATCCCATGACCATGATCAAGTGCATCAAAAAATAAGACTTATCCTGTCTAGTCCCCGTCCACCATCATTTGTTAGCAATAGTGGTCCTGTACCTAATCCTAAGTGTAAAATCAAAACTTGAATGCCAAATATTACCATAGGCCCACAACCATATACCACTTCACCCATCATCCAACCAACCATTCTACCTTAGAACAAACCATTTACCACTATCCCAAAAAAGATGTTTGACATTGTGAAACAATTGCAAAAAACATCAACACAAATCTCCATTTTAGATTTTTTGCATACGTCAAGCATACACAAAAACATCTTGACATCATTCCTTGGTTAATCCATAGTTATAAATGATATATCTCCTGACAAATTTCAAGCTTTAGTTGGACACTTAATTTTAGCTCAACAAGTAACGTTCAACCAAAGTGATATGTCATCCCTTGGCCCATTGCATAATAATACATTATATATCAAAGTTTACATAAAGAGGCACAAAGTGAAACATGTCCTCATATACAATGGATCAGGTTTGAATATAGTGTTTCTAAATCTCATCAAGTTTCTTGGGTGCACATCATTAAATCTCTATGTAAAAATAATCACCATCAAATCTTACGACAACAAAGAGTGAGAATCACAAGGCACCATTAGCTTGCCAATTATCATTGGGCCCTTGACCCATGATACACTTTACCATGTGCTAGGTATTGATTTATCATAAAATATGTTTAAGGGTAAACCTTGGTTACACAAGATTCATGCTATTTCATTGAGGTTACACTAATGTATCAAGTTTTCTCATTCAGTGATGGAGGTTAATATTCTAGGTGATTTGCATCCATATGATCATTGTAAACATCTTGAGGCTAAGTTCAAGAACTAAAATTACCATTTTGACATGAATCCATTTGCCAAATAGGACAAAGGTAAAGTTATACTCATTGATTTACCATAGACCAACTATATAGACCCTGATACCCTTGATTTGCTTTCCCACATATCACCTCATAAAATGTCCAATCATTATACCATGTTGGATAATGTCCTAGGAGAATATTTGATGCATAACACATTTCACATTGTAAATCTTACATAGAACCCCAAGTCCTTTGGAAGACCATAAGTTAAACCACTCATGCAATGGCAAAGAAATGGAAAAGGCCATCAATATAGTCTAGAACCTATCACATTCATAGTGGCCTCTGGCCAAGGACAAGATCCTTTCAAAGGTGATGAATCATGGTTATATAATGACAAATTGGCTTATTGCTACAAAAAATCCAAGTATCCCATTCTTAATCGAATAATAGAGAATCAAGACTATGAAGGAGGAGGCTTCAGGATAAATCAATGGGGAACCCTTGAGCCAATTTCTATGACTAAGTATAAAGGAATTATGGACTTGGATTTAAACCACCTAGGGGTGACCCCATGTATCTTATGCAAATTTCATCGCTAATGACTAGTGATGATGATGCTGGTAGTGAAGCAGAGTTTGATCATATCCAATTCGATGACTTATCTGAAACTAACCTATTTGACCATAATGCCTTTTGTACCCTTCAACTAGTCATTTGTCATAATCCATTACCATTATATTATCCCCAATTGATATACCTAAGCCAAGAAGAATCCAATGTACTGGTTGATGAGTTTCAGAATGATGAAGCTTTATGTGATTTTTAGGCCTTAGGGACAATGCTCATTTGGGAGACCATAAATCATGATTCTTAATCAAACTAGATCATAAATCTTATTTTGGAGAGTGGGTGAACACCCTTAGACAAAAAAAAATTAATAAAACATCAAGGTCCTAAAGTGAAAACCTCTTTGAGGTACTTTTCAACCAGGGAAAAAGTAAAGATAAAGGCTTGTTTAGTGGTGAAAACCTATTAAAGGTGCCATTAGATGGGAGTATTCAACCTTCTTCAAATATAGACTAGGAGACCAATAATAACAAACTTGTCAATGGGTCTGAGTTTAGTCTTGAATAAGAATAGGTTTTTGATCACATCATCTAGGATCACAATAATGATGAAATTATTTATGGATCTAAATTCAATCTGAAATAATAACATACCTTTGATCACATTGATCAAAAATTTCCAACGACATTTGTTACATGTCCATCTCTCCCATTGAGGGATTTTTATTCATCATGTCTAGGAGAACTTGAAGAACAAGTCCTAATAGAGGATTCTGACATAGCTAAGTAGTTCAAATCTTTGCCCACTATTCTTAAAAATGTTTCAACCCTTCTAGTGGAAGACACATCAAAGGTAAACATTGGGTCTCTAGATGACCCAAAATGGATTAAATTAAGTATGCCCCTCACTAAGTAGGAGCATGAAGTCTTAAGGACTTATTGAGGGAATTTGTAGATATATTTTCCTGGGCTTATTCTGACATTCCTAGTTTGGAACCTACCTTGCTTTTTCACCAACTTGTGGTACATCTTGATGGAAAACCATTGAAATAAAAATGATTCAAAACACATCCTTGCATTGTTGTATTGGTAAAGAAAGAGTTAGAGAAGCTCTTGGAAGCGAGATATATTAGGCCAATTAACTATTCTGAATGGATTTCTAATGTAGTACTAGTTAGTAAAAAGCCCAAATGAATCAAAATTTACACTAATTTCAAGGACATTAATAAATCTTTCCCTAAGTATGACTTTCTATTACCAAATATTGACATGATAGTTGACTCCACAATGGGTTATGAGATGTTTTCACTAACGGATGGTTTCTAAGGCTACAATCATATCAGAATCACACCGGAAGACCAACACAAAACAACATTCACCACTTTGTGGGGAACATTATATTATCAAGTTCTGCCATTTGGTCTTAAGAATCTAGGGGCCACTTATAAAAGAGACATGACAGTTGTATTCCATGATATGATGCATGACATTGTCAAAGACTATATTGATGACATACTAGGCAAATCAAAGACCAAGACTGATCATCCAACATCATTGAGAAGGATATTTAAGCAACTACATGAATACAAAGTTAGGCTCAACCCTAAGAAATGTGTTTTTGGTATCACATCAAGGAAATTAATTGGCTTTATTGTGTCTCATAGGGGCATAAAAATTGATCAAGCCAATGTATGAGCCATAATAGAGATGCCACCACCAACCAATCTAAAGTAGATTCATAGTTTTTAGGGCAAGATCTAATCCATCAAACAATTCATATCTCAATTGGCCAATAAGTGTCATCCATGTACAAACTTACTGAAGAAGGGTGTAACATTTCTTTGGGATGACAATTATCAAAAATCTTTTCAACAGCTAAAGGACTATCTTGTGAATCCACTAGTTCTATTATATCCTATGCTAGGGAAACCATTCCTTTTGAATCTATTAGTGATAGACAAAACCTTGGGGGAAATTCTAGCTCAACATGATTATAATGGAAAAGAGCATGTTGTGTACTATCTAAGCCGTACATTAGTAACATATGAACACAATTATATGCCCATATAAAAGGCCTATTTATCCATGGTCTTCGTAGATAAAAAACTATGACATTACATGTTGAACAATAAGACCATGGTCATTTCAAAAGTAGATCCACTTAAGTATCTGCTATCTAAAATAGATTTACAAAGCCACATGGCCAAATGGATCATGCTTCTCAGTGAGTTTGAGATAGAATACATAAACTAAAAATCCATCAAAGGGTAATTTCTTGCAGATCAACGTACTGAAGCACCCATTGTAGATACAACACCACTCACATTCTAATTTCTTGATGAATCCATCATGACCATCATTGAAACACCTCTTGAGGATAAACACTTGAAGCTATATTTTGAGGGATCATTCACAA
The DNA here is from genome assembly GCA_037957365.1 of Torreya grandis. Lineage (NCBI taxonomy): Eukaryota > Viridiplantae > Streptophyta > Pinopsida > Cupressales > Taxaceae > Torreya > Torreya grandis. Next base: position 1,286,398 of record JARHVA010001609.1, read on the forward strand.
TGCATGGATCATCGGCAAGACTTTTATTTATCACTCCACATGGGGATCTAATACCTAAGTCATTTAGAATCAAATTTCCTTGTACCAATAACATGGCCAAATATGAATCAATTATAACAAGGATTCAAAAAATAGTACAATGGAACATATGTCATCTAAAGGTTTATGGTGATTCATAGTTAATCATTAATCAAGTTACAGACCACTTTCAGACCAAAGATGACAAGCTAGTTCCCTACAAGGCCATGGTCAACACTCTCAAATAATAAATTATTAACATTTAGTTTGAATATATACCAAGGGAAATCAATAAAACAATAGATGTAATGGCTACCATTGGATCTTTGATTTGAAAAATAGATACAATAAAAGACTACCAATTTCTTGTTGAAAATCTAACATCGCTAGCTCATGAAACATCAACCATCGTAATGATCTATGATATTGTTGGTCCTAGTTATAATTAGTATTTTAAAATATATGCTTATTTAAATGAACATGTTTTACCACCTAACTTATCCCAAAAATAAACCAAAGCCTTCATCCACAATGCCTAACGTTATACCTTACTCAGACCAACCCTATACTGTTATAGTTTTGATGGAACTCTGCTTCATTATTTACCTTTGGAAGAATCTGTACTGGTATTATGGGAAGTTCATGAAGGGGTATGTGATTCCCACAACAGTGGGTTAGTCCTATCCAAAAATCTCTTATGTACTATTTATTATTGGCCAATGATGGATATAGATGCAATGCATATTTTTAAAAAGATGCGATAAATGTCAACAATATGCTAATCTAATTCATTCCCTAGCCAAGACTTTAAAAACAATGTTGAAACCATAGCCATTTGCTACATGGGACCTCAATCTCATTGGGAAGATAAACCCCACCTCATTATATGATCATAAACATATCCTTACCACCATAGAATATTTCACTAAGTGGGTTGAAGCTATACCCCTTATGTGATTGGAAATCAAATTTCTAAATTCATTTTCAACCATCGCATCTGTCACTATGGTATCCCTTATGAAATTATATCTAATAATGGAGGGTCATTCAAAAACAAGGATGTTGAATCACTATATATAGAATACAAAGTCAAACAACACTTTTCCATGGCATATTACCCTCAAGTTAATGGCTAAGCTAAAGCATCAAACAAAACCATTGTCAACATTATAAAAAAGATTATCAATGATGTTGGTCATGATTGACACCTTTAGATATTCTACACCCTTTGGGAATACTATACCAATCACCACACTCCAATAAGATCCACTCTATACTCACTTGTTTATGGTTTTGAAGCCATTCTTCCCATTGAGGTTGATTTACCTTCATTATGCATCTCTTTGAAGCATGTCTTGGATGATAAAGACTATCGAGTAGCTCACCTATAATATCTAGAGTTTCTTGATGAAAAATGCATGGACATAGTTAAAAAAATTCAAGCATATTAGAATTGACTCCATGGCCAGTATAATTAGCATGTGAAACATATACAATTTGAACTTGGTGATATTATCCTCAAAGAAAACCAAAAGAATACCACAATAAAAAAGAAGCATAAAGGCAAGTTCAAACCCAATTGGGTTGGTCATTTCATCATTGTTACAAACTATGGTGCAGGATCATATAGGCTCACCACACTAGAAAGGGTTGAACTTGATGAGCCTATGAAAATTATACACCTTGATTGGTACTAGTCTTGAGTGACATGATGCATTATCTATGAGGACCATTTCATGTTGTACCATATTATCAATATTCTTCTTTTTACCATACCATTTTAACTTCCTATCATTTTACCATCCTACCAGCCTATCACTTATCCATTCTACCATTTCATTCTATCAACCAAAGCATGTTTTTATCCATCTTACCTATCCTATTTGACCTTGGTTCATCCATTGGTTTCACATCATTTTCAAAAATTATTTCAAGCATTCCAAACAAAGGTAGTACTTTGGAGCAACATGACAAAAGTTTTGGTAGTTACATCCTTTATTTTTATTTCCATATTATCATGTTTTTTTGTGTGAGACTAATTATATTCACCTATAGGGGCAAATTAATGTTTCACTGGTCTTGCTAATAATTATAACTGCCTATGGGAAAATTAGTATCATTGATCTAATCAATTGTATCCTAGTTATAACCACCTATGGGAAAACTAGGGGAAACATTTATTTATCATGAATTGACATATCAAATTGCCATTCCTATTATTTACTATGCCATCATACCAACTATGCCTATTTTTTTTGAATTAGGTGCTACACTAGTCAAACTGCTCCACTATGAGGTGGAACTATTATGACCTAGGGCCATTTTAGGACTATGTGGGTCATGTTTGATTCATGTTGAGGTCAGATATACCCCCATTACCATCATGCCCTCACAATTTTTCTAATATCCTTTCAATTTTTACACACTCTCACCATTTTATGATCTTGGACTATTTTGTGTCTCACCATTCTCAATTGAGTTGATACACCTAGAAAATTCTAAAAACATCTGCAAAACTATTTAGAAAAACCAAAAAAATTGACCACTTCTTTGCCATTTGGATTTTGGGAACACTTAATAAGTCATAATAAACCACTTATCACTTAGTTTCCCCATCCTTTTTAGCCTTTTATGCCATTCACTTACCATTTTTCAAGACTATTCCTATTCTTCTATCACATCCATCATGTTTATTTTTCATTGGTTATCATTTTTTTCTCATTTCCTATGAGAAGTACATTCAACCTATAGTTTTATTGGATATATCATCCATGGAACTATGTAGGCAACATCCACTTGCCTAGTGCATATGGAGATAACTCAAACACTCCCTTCCTTTTCTTCTATTCCCCCATCTTATTTGTTTGTTAAGTTGTCTCCTATTTTCTAGGGACAATGTTCATTATCTTGTTTGTGTCACATTTTTTGTACTACCATTGTGATTAACCATCGATTGTTTATTTATTTGTTGTTTGTATGCATGTTTATTTATTTTAAGTACTATTTCCTTGATTCAATATATGTGTGTTCATTGGGTGATTCCTTGCACACACTTATTCTTGAATCCATCTATATTCATACGTCTACATTGTCATCATGGTTTTATCATTAGTGCATTATTTTCCATTGAGAATTAGATCATGAGAGTCAGTCTTTATGCATATTTTGGCCAAGTCCTCATGATGTTCTATCATGATTCCTATTGTTAAGTGCTATAGCAAAAAATAGCTTCAATAGGTCTACATAGTAATGATAGTAAAAACATATCCTCAAAATTGACACCAGTAGAAATCCCAATCATATCCCAAATAGAGTAATTAAATAATGAAAAAATTTAAACCTTTGTTAGTTTAGACAAACATCTCCCTACTATAAAGTTATCCCAATTCATCTTTATCCTCTATATCAAGTTATCATCATCATGTTTTCAATCGTCAGCTATTAACTATGTTTGCCATAATTGGGGTACAATGTTTATAACCATCTTTGGGTAAATCATTGTATACTATCCCACCTACATTTTTAGTGATTATAATCACCTTTGGGAAAATCATTACATTGTTATTAATTATAATAATTTACTTTCTTCTACCTGCTTGGGGTATGTTGTTATCCTATTTATCTATCTTAATTGGGGTAGCTTCATCTTCTCAATGATTATAACCACCTTTGGGTAAATCATTGTGTTATCATACCATGTTACAACTATTAGGGTATAATGCTCATAACCACACTTAGACAAACCATTATATACCTTCCCACCTACATTCTCAATGATTTTGACTAACTTTGGCCAAATCATTATGTTTTCACCCCATCATCTTCATTTATTTGGTCCCCTCATCTCACTTCTTTATTTCAAGGGATCAGTTGTCATTCCTTTTACCAACCACTCCGTTGAAGGGGTACCCTAAATTTCATTCATCACCATTGAAATCGTAAGTAGACATAACATTTTTATTCTTTGAGAAAATGTTACTATGTTTACAACTTGCAACGCCTTCCTAAACAAGGGCAAACTATATATGCCTAAAATTGGCCACCAATGGCTTTACACCCACATTTAGAGCAATTCTTACCAACCTCTAAAAATATAGCCTAAGTATCTCTAAGAGTCTCAAATTTGGCTTCATAACCATGAAAATAAATTAAGTTGGCCCATAAATCAATTAAATTGAACAAATATATACATTTAATTAAATCAAAATCAAACAAATGTTCAAATGCCTAACAAAGTTCAATTAACTTACAAATCTTAGTCATAAACCAAATTGAATTCATCCATGAAAAAATAAATCAATTGTCAAAAATTAAAATTCAATAAATATCCTAAAGAGAATCTTAATAATGAATCATTACCTAACTTATGAAGGCAAACAAGGCATAATTGAACCAGTCTCAATGACCACGTACAAGGGAACCCATGGTATTAGATTTAAACTACCTGGGGGTGACCTCACATAACTTATTCATGTTCCAACACCAATTACTAGTGAATATGATGCTAGTAATGATGCAAGGTCTAATTATAACATCTATGATGACCAAAACACTATAAATTTGTTTAACCCCCATACTATTTTCTTCATTAACCCTATTTATCAACCTTCAAATTTAACCCTTTACCATCCATAATTGATAGACTAAGACCAACAAGAGTCAATAATTCTATTAGATAAGTTTGAAAATGATGAGTCCATATGCAACTTTCTAGGATTGAGGAATCACATTCCTCTTGGAGATCACAAGTAAGGCTTTTCTATTAGATCTGATCCTGTCACCTACTTCAGAAAGCAAGTGAACTTCCCTAGACAAAAACAAAAAAAAATCAACCATTGAGGTCTGAAAATGAAAACCTCTTTGAGGTGCTTTTTTTATAGGGAAAACTTAAAGAGAAAGGCCAGTATCTTGGTGAAAACAAGTTTCTAGTGTCATTAGATGGGGATGTTCACCCCACTTCCTATGAAGCACAAGAGACCTGTTGACCAAATTTAACCTTACAGGTTAAATTAAGACCCCTATAGGTAAAAACTTGATTTTTAGAGGTTTTAAGGGTCTAGTATTTGGTCATAATGTATATCATAGGTCATTTAATATTATTTAATGCCATATTAGCCTTGGTCATTAGTCTTTTAGTCCTTATATCATTTTGAGTCATTTTGGGGTTTAAAATAGGGTATTAAATGAATTTTATAGCCTTCTAGGGAGATTTGAAGCTTTTAAAAGGTTATTTCACATGCCATGTGTCCTATTATGTCTTAGGTAACTATTTCTAATTGAAAATGGTAGGTGCTTCAGAAGAAAGGGCAGTTTTCTTGGGAAAAGAGAAGAGTTTGGCACTTGTACAACCTATGGGGAAGTGTGACACATGGGATAAGGTCATGGAATGTCTCTTTATTTTCTTCAATCTCAATTCCATGTTTTAAATTCTTTTAAATTTCCAATTCTGAGCTAAACCCATACTTCTCCTTTTTCACACTTTTAGACACATAGAACCAGTCTTCACGTTTGTACTTGGTGTGACCAACAAGGGAGGTTATATATCAAACACCTTTGAGAGGTGTAATTAAACTCAAATATATTTATTTATATAATATTATTTTTAATAATGGTGTCTTGTGCTTTATGAACCATCCTCATGAAGTTAACTATGTTTTTTTACTTGCTAATCTTTCCACCCTATAGGTTTTGCTCTTGTTTGGTAAATTTTGTATAATTAAGTTGATAATATTGGTTCCAAATGATTTTTAATCCATTATCTCATGTTATCCATGATATTTTTCACATTTTGAAAGGATTTTATAGCTCAAACAACTTAGTTTGCAAGGAGGAGTGAAGGAGTAGAGTTGCAGTCATTTCTTCCAATTTTTGGAGTTTTCTTTTGTGTCATGGTTAAAAAATGAAGTGAAGTGGTATATTATTGACCATATAATTATTTTATTCATATTAAATTCCAAATATAACTTCAAGAATCATTACAAGAGCCAAGAGAATAAGTAAATGCATAAAATAGCCATCTATAATAGTTGTATGGTCTGCCACTTCTTAGGGAAACATGAAATGTATGTTTGAGAATTATCTGAGGTTTGGAAGGTTTTAAAATAATTTAAAATGATTTTTAGGGGTGTTTATAATATTTAATTATATTTTAACCTCAAGAAGACATTCCAAGCAAACTTGTGGCATTTTGGGACAAATTCCAAAAACTATCAAAACAAAGGTCTAGGCCCTTTTTTGAGGTTTCTTATACAGAGTTGCATTAGTTTCTAGAGCCTCCAAGTAAATTTTTTTAAAATATCCCATATAGTTATATCAACTTGTAAAATAAGAGAGGTGTTTGTGTTGAGTAAGATGGTTTTCAAAAGCCTTCAAGTTGCTCTTCAAGATACTAAAATCACTCAGTGTTATCTATAGCCAATAGAAGACTTGTGAAAATTTGAAAGCACAAGGAAGGTTTTGAGGTCTTTATGAAGTATTAAATTTGTTTAGGTAAACCATCCAATACATAATTATTTCATAATCCATTAAATACAAATAAGACTTTGGAACCGTGAGACCAAAAAATAACATCTATAGCCAATATACACAACTGTAAGAATTGAGGAGATACTTTGAGTAATCAAAGTAAGGTTGAAAGTATCGTTGATGTAATTATTGATATTTTTCAAGGATAAGTGAGTATAAAATATTTTTAATAGATAAAATCCCTAATAATATAAAGGTGAAGTCAAATTACATCCTAAACTTGCTATGTACACCTACAACCAAGCTTAAAAGAGGAAAACATAGTCTTGTAAGTAAAGAAGGTAAGAAGACCTAAAAAATATTTTAGATAAGGATTGAGAATGGATATACTAGTGATTTTTTTATATAAGGTAACTTCAAAGACCTGAGATGGTTCCCATATAACTTTTGATGCAGGTTTCAAAGATGAAAGGCACCTACAGGGCCCACACAGTCAACTATAGTTGACTATGAGGGGCAAAGAGCAGAAAGATTAAGTTTCTTGAAAATGAATTAGATAAATATGGAATTATTAGGTATAAACACTTAAAAAATGATATTGGTATATCTCAAGAGCCTTATGACACTATCAAACAATAACTAAGCAAACACTACCTATAGGTACCTGCCTCTTGAAAACATTCACCTGTAGCTAGTTATAATTTCCTGCATCATTCATGGAAAGGGTTTAGGAATGAATATAATGACCTTGCTGATGTAAATTTATTATAAAATTATTCTCTAGGTAAATATATCACAATTTTAAAATTAAATGTGTATTAGCAGGCCTTTATTCTGCAAAGGAAGTCAACTACAGTTGGTTGTCTTAGGCAGTGAGTAGGAAGATTGTTTTCAACATTGATATAGCTTGAATATGAAGAATATATACCAAAAAAAATGTAAAATTTCACTAATAACTATAAGGGGACCCAAAATCATCACTCTCAAACTTGAGCATATAGGATTATCTATAGGTGTCATTCCAAAACAGAGACATAGTCAGGCAACTATAGACAGTCTTGTGAGTTCAAGTATATGGAGGGGACTTATGAGAGGTTGGAGGTATAAATTAAGGTTATAATACATTAATAAAAATTATAAAAACCTAATGACACTATCATGATGAAATATAAGAAGAGATAATACCCTTTCAAATGTAATGCATGGTCCTTATGAAAATCCTGCATACTCAATACTCCTTTTAGATCCTTTTGAGGGTAAAATGACCTAAAAATGGGATGTATTTTTTTGTATATAATATAAACCACTTGGATAATATTATCCAAATTTCACTTAGTCTAGGAAATTAGGGGAAGTAACTTATGTTTTGTCTCAAATGGATGGTATTTCCCCTTAGGCATAAATTGGCAGGTTGAGGAAGGAAGATGAAATGGTGGAACATAAGCACATGGAACCCTTCAATAGGGTGTGATAATTTGACATAAATATAACAAAACATTAATATCATCTCAAATAAGGATGAAACGTAACAATTGGACCAAACCTATGAGAGTTTTAATCAGGCTTAAGAGTAGGGTTTTGGCCTAGAAGCCAAATGGATAGTCACTTTCACTTTCCACATGAGGTAAATATTATAATATATTAGTGAATGTTTTTGGGGGGATTATAGGTGTGATAAATCTTTAAATTTTCATAGGAAACATAATGAGGTCACCTTTTGTCTCAAAGACAACTCATCCCTACTAAGTATGGTGAGGCCTAGAAGCCAAAGAGGAGTCAATTTTAATTTTAACCTTAAGAACGCATTAAAATGGACTAGGATATGTTTTAAGGGTATTTACAGACATGTGAAATCTATTTTAATTCATATGAATCATAATTAAGTCATTTTATATCTCAAAGGAAACATTAGGCCTATGCAAAGTAAAGGAAGAGCTACATAGGCTAAGTTGAAGTGCTCACATCTTTTTGAAGAATTTGCATGGAGGAAAAATGAGTTTTGGGAGGTTATTAGGGGTCCTAAACATCACATTATTATATTTTTTTAAGTTCTAATGTCCCATATTTACTAACAAAGATTAAGAAGTCAAAACAAGATAAAACCCTCCTAAACCCTTGCTAGTGAAGCAACCTAAGTATTCCTAAGAAATATTTTTGGTAATCATTCCTTGTGATCTTACTTCTCAATGAATTTTCATGGCTAAATTTGGTGTTGGGTTTTTTTTTACACAAATTGGTGAGGTATATCAAGCCTGTGGCATCCCCTATCAACCCTATCATGATCCTTACCATATTTAACATAAATTTTACTAGATCCAACATAAAGTGTTTCAGCCCATTCATGAAGTATATTAGTCCTATAGCTAGCATTCTCAATGTCTTTCTCCTTGTAGTCAACCTAGCCACTTCTCAAGTCAATCCATTTCCACCTTCAAGCAAAAATTTTTAGGCTATAAGAAGTATATGTTAGATCTTGACACATAAAATGGCCATGGTCTTGAGATTCTTAGGCATCTCATTCAAAATGTGAGAGATGCATTAGAGACGGTCAAAAGAGAGTGGGCATCTATTGAGAGACCAATTGGAAAAGGCTCACAAGTGAGATGCTAGAGTGAGTGGCCTAGTTTCATCCTTAGAAGATAGGCTAAAAATTCATGAGAGGCAGCCTTACTAAACCTATCAGCCTTCATATCCACTTCCAAAAGATTTATATCAGTCCTACATGGTTCCCACTCATGAACCCAATTAATCTTATCAAAGCCATCCTTTTCCCAATTAGTTGGAAGAGAGATTTGAAAAGAGAAACCTTATTTTTGATGCTAATATTGATAGGCAGATTGAGTTGGATAATATGCATATGAAACATTCCATGTCATAAGAAAAAGAAGTGAAATATAAGCCCTCATTTTCCTCCCTAATTATATCCCCACCTCAAGAAGTGACATCTTGATATGAGATTCTTAGTTGGAGACAAGGTGGAGAATCCAAGCCTAAGGAGAGACCAGGTTTATTGAACACTTCATCCACTCCTCAAAGTGAATCAATAATTTAAGAAGAGACTCTTAATCCTAACATCCTAAGATAGAATAAGATAGTGGAGTCATGGGGAAATAAAGAGGAAAAAAGCCTAGATAAAGAGTGTGAAGTTGAAGAAAAACTTGATCCTTTGCAAGTTCCTCCCATCCTTCCTCAAGAGATCTCTTGTGTTCCATGTCAACCCTATTGTACTCCTCATCCTCATGATGATTGCTATCAACTTCAAGAGAGAACTTTCCAGGAGAATTTATCCAATAAAATTGAAGAGATAGAGTCAAGAATGAAATAGTTGAGTCAAGGTGTGATGGAAGGTTTAGATTTAAAAGAATATCTTATGCCTAAACACACCCCATCTAACCTCCCTCAAGAGAGTGCTCAAGTTGAATATAAATGAAGTGATTTTCAAGTGGAAGGAAGATAACCAAGCTATTTTATCCCAATTTCTACCTACCCTTCCTCAAGAACACCTAAAAGAATCCCTTATAATGCATTCTCAATCTAATTTTGAACCCTATGTTTCACCTCCACCAACTATTTCATCTTGTCCTCAACCCATCACCCTTTGCCTTGATGGACCTATGGTATGGAAACCTAAAGAAGATCACTTGGTTGGGGAAAATTTAGAACTCTTACTTGAAGAATGTATAGCTCCTTAGCAGCCTCATTGGGTTAAGTCACATGATTTCAAGATGCCTAGTCTTGAAATCACTAAGAAGGAAAAGGAGATTGAAGATATTTCAGCCCTTGAGAACCAAAATTAGGTTATGATATCTGAGATACAACTTGAGAGCCCTCAAAAGGTCATAAATGATGAAGAAGAGGTGAGTCCTTGTATTGAGTCTTCTTGTTTGGTTGACAATGAAGAATGCCTTTCTTATGTCAAAGAGGAAATCTTGGATGAAGTCCATTTAGATTATAAAGAGGAGGATGAAGGAACTTCTCTTATTTTTCCCCTTCATGATGCTAGTCAAAAATAAGATGAGGACTTGTGGTGGTAATTTAAAAACATTTGAAATGAGTTTGAGTCTCTCAAGGGGTCTACAAATTCATTAGAGCTTATTACAAGTGATGGTAAGCAAGATGAAATCTTTAAAATTTTCATAGAAGAGAAAGAATAAAGTTCACATCAGCCTTTGGAGGTCAAAATGAGCTTCTATTAGCCTCAATATTCCAAGGAACAAGAAAACATTCCTCTTGAAACAATGCCTACAAATAAGGTGAAAGTTAATCATGAGATGAAGAGTAGGCAACAATATGAGGTATGTGTACAAATCCAAGAGGAATAATTCTACATTTGAGACTTATTTGAATATGGTCTACTTGAGAGCATAGCATGTGAAGTGCCAGGAAGAAGGTCTAATGTACCAAGTGTTCAACCTAAAGAGCAACATGCTTAGCACCATGATTCATCTCATCAAGAAGGGGATGCAAAAAACATTACTTTTGATCCTGGAAAGGGAGGTATACTTATTTTTTAAGTTGTATATAGTTATTTGCTTTCTATTTTTCCTAAGTGATTTGAGCACATGTGTGTCTTATTAGTGTGTTTGCTTTGCTTTATGTGTGTCCTTTATTTTATGTGGTTTAGGTATTCAAGTGGTCTTGTCTTAATAAAAGCATGGTTTTCAAGTGTTCAAAGGTCTCCTTTTTTTGTTTTAGATTTCAAATGACTCCCTAAGCACAATGGACTGATAAGGCTACTGGTCTAGTTAGTATAACAGGTATACTACCCCTATGAGTTACTAATTTGTTGACCAAATTTGACCCTATAAGTTAAATTGGGCTCCCTATAAGTAAAAACTTGATTTTAAGATGTTTTATGGGTATATTATTTGGTTACAAGGTATATCATATGTTATTTAATGTTATTTAATGTCATATTATCCTTGGTCATTAGTCTTTTAGTCCTTATATCATTTTGAGTCATTTTGGGGTTCAAAATAGGGTATTAAATGAGTTATACAGCCTCATACGAAAATATTAAGGTTTAAAAAGGTTATTACACATGACATATGTAATATTATGTCTTAGGTAACTATTTATAAATAAAAGTGGTGGGTGCTTTAGAATAAAGAGTAGTTTTCTTTGGAAAAGAGAAGAGTTTGGCAATTGTATGACCTATGGGGAAGTGTGACACATGAGATAAGATTAGGGAATTTATCTTAAGCTTACTAAATCTCAATTAAATGTTTTAAATGTTATGAAATGATAATTATGAGCTAAAAATGTTCTACTCCTTTTTCACCCTTCTAGACACACATAACCAATCTTTAGGTTTTTACTTGGTATAGCCAACAGGAGAGGTTTCAAATAAAACTCCTTTGGAAGGTGAAATTACAATCAGAGATATTAATTTCCATAAAAATATTTCAAATAATGGTGGTCTATGCTTTATGAACCATCCTCATGAAGTTGTTCATGTTTTTATGCTTACTAATTTATACACCCTACAAGTTTTGCTCTTGTTTGGGCAATTCCATATAATATAGTATCTAATATTGGTTAAATATGATGTTTAATCCTTTATATCATGTTATCCATGATTTTTTCAAATTTGGAAAGGATTTGATAACTCAAACAACTCGATTTGCAAGGAGGATGAAAGAGTGGTGTTGTAGTCATTTCTTCCAATTACTGGAGCTTTCTTTTGTGTTATGGTTCCAAAATGAAGTGAAGTGATGTACTATTTCCCATATATGTCTTTTATTCATCTAAAATTCCAAACCCAACTTCAGTAATAATTCTAAGAGCTAAGAGAATAAGTAAATGCACAAAATAGCCATCTACAATAGTTGTATGGTCTACCACTTCTTGGGGAACATGAAATGTGTGTTTGAGAATTATCTAGCGTTTGGAAGGTTTTAACATGATTTAAAATAATTAGTAATGGTGTTGATAATATTTAATGCTAGTGGAACCTCAAACATACTTTCCAAGCAAACTTGTGGCATTTTGGGACAAATTCCAAAAACTATCAAAATAGAGGTCTAGGCCCTTTTTTAAGGTTTCTTATACAGAGTTGCATTAGTTTATAGAGCCTCCAAGTACATTTTTTTTTTAAATATCCCATATAGGTATATCAACTTGAAAAAAGAGAGAGGCTTTTTTGTTGAGGAAGATGGTTTTCAAAAGCCTTCAATTTTCTCTTCAAGACATACAAATCACTTAATGCTATCTACAACTAATAGAAGACTTGTCAAATTTTGAAAGCACAAGGAAGGTTTTGAGGTATTTATGAATTATTTAATTGGATTAGGTAAAAAATCCAATCCAAAATTAGTTAATAATCCATCAAAGATAAACAAGACCTTGTAATCCTAAGTGAGACCAAAAAATAATGTCTATAGCCAATATACACAGCTGTAGGAATTGAGGAGATACTTTGAGTAATGAAAGGTTAAAAGTATTGTTGATGCACTTATTGATTTTTTTCAAGGATAATTTAGTCTGAAATGATTTTAATATCTTAAATAGATAAAAAGATAAAGATGAAGTCAAATTACATCCTAAACCTACTAAGTACACTTACAACCAAGCTTAAAAGAGGAAAACATGGTCTTGTAAGTCAAGAAAGGTAAGAAGATATAAAAAATATTTTGGAGAAGAATTGAGCATGGATATAAAAATTATTGGTTGATATAAAGTAACTTCAAATACCTTAGATGGTTCCCATAGAATTTTGATGTAGGTTTCAAAGATGAAAGGCACCTATAGGCCCCACATAATCAATTGTAGTTGATTGTGAGGGGCAGAGAGCAAAAATAGTAAGTTTATTGACAAGGACTTAACTCAATATGGAATGATTAGGTACAAACACTTACCAAATGATATTTGTAGACCTCAATAAGATCATGAAACTATAAAAAAATACCTAAGAAAACACCACTTATAGGTACCTACCTTTTGAAAACATTCACCTACAACTAGGTACAATTTCCTACATCATTCATGGAAAGGGTTTAGGCATGAAGATACTAACCCTGTTTATGAAAAGTGATTAAAAAAGGATTCTCTAGGAAAATATATCACAAATTTCAAAGGAAATGTGTACTAGTAGGCCTTTTTTCTCCAAAGGAAGTCAACTATAGTTGATTATCTCAAGTAGTGAGTAGGAAGATTATTTTCAACATTAATACAGCTTGACTATGAAGCATATATGGATTTAAAAATGTCATATAACCATAAGAAATCTAAGGGGACCCAAAATCATCATTCTCAAACTTGAGCATATAGGATTATCTACAGGTGTCATTCCAAAATAGAGACATAGTCAAGAAATTATAGACAGTCTTATGAGTTCAAGTATATGGAGGGGACTTGTGAGAGGTTGGAGGTATGAATGAAGGTTAAAACACATTAATAATAATTATAAAAACCTCATGACAGTATCATGATGAAATAAAATCAAAGAAAAGACCCTTTCAAATGTAATGCATATTCCTTATGAAAATCCTACATACACAGTACTCCTTTTGCATGGTCTATTTTGGGTTTTAGAGCCTTTTGAGGGTTACATGTCCTGAATAAGGGATGTATTTTTTTTTATAAAATATCCACCACTTGGATAATCTTATCCAACTTTCACTTAGTCTATAAAAGTAGGGGAAGTACCCTATGCTTTGTCTTAGACCAGAATCATATGGGACCCTTTAAGAGCATGTGATAAGTTTAAATAAATATAAAAAAACTTGAATATCATCTCAGAAAAGGATGAAACCTAACAAGTATACCAAACCTACAAGAGTTACAGTCAGGCTTAAGGGCAAGGTTTTGGCCTAGAAGCTAAATGGATAGTCACTTTCACTTTCCACATGAGGTGAACATTATAACCTATTAGGGAATGTTTGTGGGGGAATTATAGTTGTTATCAAGATTTCAATTTGTATAGTAAACATAAGGAGGTCACATTTTGGCTCAAACACAACTCAGGCCTACTAAGCATGGTGAGGCCTAGAAGCCAAAGAGGAGGTAAATTTAAATTCCAACCTTAGGAAAGAATTAATATGGATTGGGACATATTTTTAGGGTATTTGAATACATTTAAAATATCTTGAAATTCAAAGGAATCACAAGGAAGTCATTTTGGGGCTCAAAGGTAGCATTAGGCCTATGCAAAGAAAAGGAAGAGTTCGATAGGCTAAGTTAAAGTACTCACATCTTCTTAGAGGATTTTCATGGAGGCCAAAGGATTTTTGGGAGGTTATTAAGGTTCCTTAACATCACATTAGTGGATTTTTTTAAAAGTTTAAATGTCCTAGCTTTTTGAATAAAGATTAAGAGGTCAAAATAAGCTAAAACCCTCCTAAACCTTACTAGTAACCTGATTGGAATAATGAGGTTGGAGATCTGATCTAATGGAATATTTTTCCAAGGATGATAATTTAAACTTTTAGGAGACTCACTCAAGATACTCCCCATGCTTTTGGACTATATAGAATTGTATGGGCATGGTACAAAATAGGGTACTTTTAAATGTTTTGTGTGTTGTACAAGTTTCAAGAGATTTCAAGAGATTAAAATAATATTAAAGTGAGGATTAAGACTTAATATAACTCACCATGTAAATTTCATTCCTTTTAACAACTACTAAGTGCCTTATCTAGCTACTTCATCTTAGCCAGTCAAAACTAGCATAGAGAGTAAGTTCGTGAGAAGGATGGAAAACTCCAAGTGAGCTAATTTTAAGGTGTGCCTAATGACTCTAAAGCCATGGAGGGTATTTAAAGATGTCATCCACTCCATTTTATGGATTTTAATTGGAAATTGAAGCAAAATTTGAGTCCAATTATGTAAGTTTTGGGAAAGAGGAGTTTTTTAGACTATAGATGGTGATAACTCATTTTGGGAAGAT
The DNA here is from genome assembly GCA_037957365.1 of Torreya grandis. Classification (NCBI taxonomy): domain Eukaryota; kingdom Viridiplantae; phylum Streptophyta; class Pinopsida; order Cupressales; family Taxaceae; genus Torreya; species Torreya grandis. Next base: position 1,301,768 of record JARHVA010001609.1, read on the forward strand.
TTTAGATGACTAGGGCTACAAAAAATTCATGGAGAGGCATGTATAAAATTATTCCCTCTCATTCCAATCACCATATTTTTCCTTAATTAGTTTTTGTATGTTTAAAAAGAGGTGAATCATAAAGGTAGTTTTAAAAGCCTAAATGAAAACTTTTATGCCACTCTTCAAGAGTTTCATGCCTTGAGTTGACACTTGTGCTTCCTAACCTTACATGGTTCATTTAACATATCCTTCTCATGCATTTCTAACTCCTTTTCTCAACTTGAAAATTTTTCAAGTGACCTTTTGCCTTATCTTTTCTCCTCTCTCTCTCTCAACCTCAATAAGAACTAGCCATTTTATCCTTTGTAGACTATGTTCTACCTGAATATGGTGAAGCCCTGCTCATTTACATACAATGGATCAATAAGAATACTAATTTTTACCTCTTTCATGACTGTTATTAGTGTGTTCATTTGGAATGTTTGATTTTTTATAAGTGATGACTCTTGTTTCCTTAGCATGATTATCTCATTCTCTCACCTATTTGTAGTTGGAAAGCTTCTTATTGTAGGGCATGTGATGCAGAGCAATATCAAATTCCTCTTACAAAATCTGCCTATATCCTTCCATTCAAAAAAATTCTCTACTTCCTTAATTCATTCATCCCAATAATCCCTTTGTCAATAATACAATACTGATTATAATGTACCTTCACAATGTTTTATGAGATCCTACTATATTAGTTTCATATGAAATTACAGCATCATCAAACCATTCCATAAGTTTTGATAAACTAAAACATTCTTATGCATGTATTCACTATCACCTGCATGACACTCACATAATACATTAATGCTAAAATATCCTTTTCATGGATAATTAAAACTCAAAGCTGGATTAAATCATAACTAGACCTCCTTCTATCCTTTGACACTCCTTTCTACCATGTTTATGGGTTTTAATTTAGTTCCTCTATTCACTTTCTTTCACACAAGCTCCTTCTACATTTACTCACTCTTCCCTTTGTTATTTACAATGTGCAATAATGATCATATGTTTTTTCCTCACAAAGGATTATCCCTCTGGACACCTTAGAGGTGCTTCTCACAACCCATTTTCACCTTTCAACTCATTCTATACCTTATATAATTCATCAAATCAATTCTACATTACCACTTCTTGTAACCCTATTGTTGGGGTTTCCTTTATTGTACATACATGTACGATATACTAATAGGAAACCAACCACCAATTTGAACACCCACTATGATCTTTTAGTTATTTACAAAGTTTCAAGACAAATATCCTTTTGATCACTAAATTAGACCTTCTTCACTTTATAATTAGGTCTATTAGGCTTTATGACATCCTATTTAGTTACAGTCAGCTATAAAAGTATAGACATGTACCCTTAAAATATAAAACCACTTTAATCTCTATACTATCTTTCTTATTCATCTATCCACAAATTTTCAAAGTTTTTCACAAATTACTTTACTCAAAATTCTAATTTGAAGCTTGCTACCTATTTCTAGGGTTTATGGTTCCGTTCATAACTTGAGAGGGCATAAAATCATTTTTTGGACTCTAATTTGAATTCAAAACCAAAAAATAACTCTAAGGGGTTTGTGTGATTATAACACATCTATTCAATTTCATTTCATACTTTACTTTCTCCACTATCACTATTTTCTAACTCAAAATACACATGATTGTATACAGGAATGAACACATGACTGGTCTATATTCTAAGTATTTTAATAAAAGAATGTTAAAATTCCAACAAGAGGGCCAATGTACCTTCAAACACATTCAATAATTCCTACCTTAATACCAATAGGTATTTTAGGTAGCAATGCAAGTCACTTCTCAGCCTTACCATGCATGCTCAATATCAAATCATAAGTCTGCTATAGGAAAATAGAACATATTCATTCCATTACCTTAACACAATGAATAATTTTAATTTTTCATATAGAATATGATTTAAAATTTACATACAACCATTCTTAGGCTCTTTTATCAAGGTCTATAGACACTACTTTTTGTAACTCACAATCTTATAGCATTTTAAGTAACATGAGAATCATTCAACCTCCTACTCACAAGAAAATAGGGGTTTATTGATTATGTTTTACAACTCACCTTGATTAACTCAACTTAGATATAATATTAAAACTTAAAGATACTAATCAAACACAATACTCCTTGTTATTTCCCTATTAATTCCTTCACAATGCCTTATGACTACTCACAATTCATAAACTCAAGAAAATATAAGAATGTAGGGTACATAACTTTATGAATAGAGATTCTTGTTTTTAGTTTGGAATTAAAAACTTTATTATGTAAATATCATCACAAATCCATTGGAAACCACAATTCCATTACTATTAACTTAATTTAAGCTTTTGTTCAATCCACAAAATGACTTACATAGTCCTATTTAGATTATTGGCAAATCTTTCCATTTTGACAATGTTATCTACCCTATCTCTTTTCACCTCTCTATCTTTCCTACATACTATTTATCTCTATATATCCTTTATATTATCAAATAGACACTAAAAACTTACTCCATAACCATTTCTTGAAATAAGAAACTTTCTATCAACTCCACATCCACATTAGGTGGTGAAACAACATGACTACCACCTTATTTTTATAACTGACTTATGGACTCTAACACACCTTTATAACCTTATTAATATGATCAAGGTCATTTACATCTTTATTTATCAAATACATATCTTTTCCACTCTCCTAGACTCACTAGAACACCCTCTATATCTCATTAGACAATTTGAAAATTCAAATTTAGAAAAGGTGGGAAAACGTTTATTTTAAATTCCCCTCACATTCATGACTTCAAGACCACTTTTGGGCATTCCTAATATGCCCCTATATAAACATCTGAAGTTTTATAAAAAGTGTTAAGGTTGACTGAGTTAGTCTATTCACTAGTGCCATTTAAAACCTCTTGTCTAGTCCTCATAGCCTAAACATTCATCCATAACCTCATAATATAATATTGATGTGAGAATATGTAGATTGGAGAAGTGTATGTTTGGTTAGTCTCTTGTTTTCATGTGTAACATACATCTATTTATTAATCATCAATCAATTTGGTGTATTACCTCCCTTAAGATAGTTCATTCTTTGTTTTCTCTCTCTCTTTTCCCCCCCAAAGTTTAGGTGTAGTAGTGGTACATCAAGGGAGCTAGCTCTATCTAGAGATTCACCTCATTCATAAGCTACCCACAAGCCTATAGGTGTTTCAATTATGCCTCTTGGATGAGGAGAGCTGAGACATCTCCTCAAAGGGTGAAAATCTAAGTGATAATAATTTTTGGCATGCTCGATGGGACTCTAGGTCCAAGAGGTTGAAATATTTTTGGTGTTGTCTTTTAACAATCATATTTTGGAGGAATCTATTCAATCATAAATGATGACTCTAAAATTACATCATCTGGTTAATTATCCTAGGTATTCCTTTTGAGAATTTTTGATAATCATTCCTTGTGTTCTTTCCCAATGAAGTTACATGGCTGATTTTGGTGTTGAGTTTTGTTTTACACAAGTTGGTGAGGTATATCAAGCCTATGGCATCCCCTATCAGCCTTTTCATGATCCTTACCAGCTTCAACATGAATTTTACCATATCTAAAATGAAGTGTATCGACCCATTCATGAAGTGTATCAATCCTATAGCCAACCTTCTCAATGTCTTGCTCCTCTTAGTCAACCTAGCCACTTCTCAAGTCAATCCATTTCCACCTTCAAGAAAATTATTTTGGGCTATGAAAATTATATGTTAGATATTGACACACAAAAGGGACATGGTCTATATATTCTTAGGCATCTCATTCATAAGGTGAGAGATCAATTAGAGCTGGTCAAAAGAGAGCGGGCACCTATTGAGAGAGCCAATTGGTAAAGGCTCACAAGTGAGATGATAGATGTGAGTGGCCTAATTTCATCCTTGGCAAATAGGCTAAAAATTCATGAGAGGTAGCCTCTCCAAACCTATCATCCTTCATATCCACTTCCACAAGATTTTTATCAGTCCTACATGGTTCCCACTCATGAACCCAATAAAGCTTATCAAAGTCATCCTTTTCCCAATCAGTTGAAAGAGAGAGTTGAAAAGAGAAACCTTATTTTTGAAGCTAATCTTGATAGGCAGATTGAGTTAGATAATATGCATATGAAATAGTCTATGTCATCATTAAAAGAAGAGGAATATAAGCTCTCATTTCCCTCCCAAATTACATCCCCACCTCAAAAAATGACCTCTAGCTATGAGATTCCAAGTTGGAGACAAGGTGGAGAATCTAAGACTGAGGAGATCTTAAGTTTCTTGAACACTTCATCCACTCCTCAAATTGCATCAATGCATCAAGTGGAGACTCCTAATCCTAACATCCTAATCTAAAATAAGATAGTGGAGTCATGGGGAAAGAAAGAGGAGAAAATCCTAGATAAATAGTGTGAAGTTGAAGAAAAACTTGATCTTATACAAGTTCCTCTCACCCTTCCTCAAGAGACCTATTGTGTTCCATGTCAGCCCTATTTTAATCCTCATCCTCATGATAATACCTATAAACTTCAAGAGAGACATTTCCAAGAGAACTTCATAAACAAACTGAAGAGCTAGAGTCAAGAATAAAATTGTTGAGTCAAGGTGTGATGGAAGGTTTAGATACAAAAGAAGATCCTATACATAAACACACCCCATCTAACTTGCCTCAAGAGAGTGCTCAAGTTGGATCATATTTCAATGAATTGATTTTCAAGTAGAAGGATGATAACCAAGATATTTTAGCCCAAGGTCTACCTACCCTTCCTCAACAACACCCAAAAGAATCCCTTATAATGCATTCTCAATCTAATGTTGAGCCCTATGTCCCACCTCCAACAACTAGTTCATCTTGTCCTCACCCCATCACCCTTTTCCTTGATGGACCTATGATATGGTAACCTAAATAATAACACTTGGTTGAGGAAAATTCATAAATCTTGCTTGAAGAATGTATAGCTCCTTAGCAGCCTCATTGGAATAAGTCACATGATTTCAATATGCCTAGTCTTGGCATCACTAAGAAGGAAAATGAGATTGAAGATCTTATATCCCTTGAGAGCCAAAATCAGGTTATGAAAGCTGAGGTACAACTTGATGTTAGGATCCACTCCTTAAGAGTACACTTGATTACCTTTGTATAAGCAACTAAACACTGAATTAAACCAAAAGTAACATGTAACTAGAATTCAAAAATAACATAGAATATGAGATACGAAAAATAATACAATCTATATTAACACTCTTCCAGAAGGAAATACAATGAAGAAATCTCACTCTTCTTCCACACCTCTTAGGTGTCCAGTAATTCTCCCTCAAGAGTTCTCTCTCTCAATCAATTACAACCACAACTCAATAATCAAGTTGTTCCCTCCACCAGTCAGTGACAATCAACACAATGGTTGTTGTTGCCTACTTCCAGTCCACCTTGTTGTGTTGCAGATCTAATTGACCTTGCTTACCAAGTAGACCTTCTTGATCTTGCACACTTGCAGATCAACTGATCTTACTTACCATGTAGATCTTCCTTGATCTTGCACACCCTACAGATCAACTGATCTTACACTCTAGGATCTAATCCTTCTTAGTCCTTCAATTACAATACAACCTCATGGGTCTCTTAAATAGATCCCAAAAAAACAATAATTATAAATGTAGACTCAAGAATAAAATTAGTCTTTACATGCAAACTAATTGTCTATCTAAAATTAGACCAGTTCTAGAACGCACAGGTGACCGACGTTGGTTCATGTCTGACCGATGCCAGCCAACTACTAACTAATGTCAGTTACTGTGTACACTGAATATGACCAACATCAGTTTACCTGACTGACATCAATTGCTTTGACACTTAGCAACCTCCACCATTTGCATCATTGAAGCTTTTAGCTCCATAACTTAACAATCTCTCACTTGGAGATAAATAGTTGCATCTATACCTGTACTTGTACATCCTCTAATTTGTTTCTGGCTTGTTCCCTCTTTAAGTTCAATCTTGAAGACCAAAAAAAGTTGAATGAAGATTCAACTTCTATTTTGTTCCCAACATTGTTAACATACCTATAGGGTTCATATCCTTGCTAGTCACTATGACTGCAACAACCTTCTACATCTCTGAAACCCAGCTAACTGCCATTCGACCAATAGTGAACACATATCCTATGGCACTACTCCTATCATCCAAGTCACCTCTCATTTCTGAATCTAAATACACATGTAGAGAAGTACTTGACCCTGCATAGCATAAATACCTACTGCTAGTCCCTCTCAGATATCTGAGAATCCACTGAACTGCTTTCCATTGCTTCTTTCTTGGATTGGCCATAAACTTGCTGACAACTCCCACTGCTTGGGCAATATCAGGTCTAGTACATACCATGTACTCAACCTCATCATGTGATTTAGGACACTGTTCATAGGTCAACTTGAACTTTCCAACCATACGTGTGCTTACCAATTTTACATCCTATAAATTAAACCTCTCCACTACCTTATTCACATAATCCTCTGGAGACAAAATCAACCTATGATTTTCCCTATCTTTAGAAAAACTCATGCCAAAAATTTTTACTCCTGAATCCTTCCTGGCACATGTCTGAGCTACTTTTACCTTTAGCTCAGCAATACCCTATATGTGTGATCTTACAACAAGCATATACACTACATACAATAACAGGATAATGTAGCTATCATTATCCAACCTGGTAAAATAAACACAGTGATTACATTGACATTAACTAAAGCCATGATTTGTCATAAACCTATCAAACCTCAAATACCACTATCCTGGAGCTTGCTCAAGACCATATAACCTAGCCTTCTATCTCTCTTGTCCATTCTCTCCTTTCTTTAACCTATAAATCCATTCATCTTTCAGTGCTTTCTTTTCGGCTGGCAACTCAACCAAATCTCCCGTTCGGTTCTTTTCTAAGGAATCAATTTTCTCATTCATGCCATGCTCCCACTGTTTCCTAGATTCTACCTGCATTGCCTCTTCAAAACTTCTTAGTTTTCCACCATTAATGAGCAAAAAGTAGTATAAAGAAGGGAAATAATGAATTTGAGGCTTACTTACCCTTTTAGTCCTCCTTATGGGCATTTGAGACTCCTTGATAGCTTGCTATCCACCCAAATTGTGTTCTAATAGTGACCGATCTCAGTCATCTCTCAGTCTGCATCCAACTGACATCGGTTCCATGTGATTGATTTGATCGATGTCAGTTCTTACCTGATCAACATCAGTTTCCACCTACCCAACATCACTGACTTTGGTCTCCACTAGACCGATGTCGATTCCTGCCTGATTGACGTCGGTCACTGCCTGACTGATGTTGGTGTCTGTGTTTTCTTGTGAGTGAGGATTTTTACCTATGAGATCATTTTGGATCATAACCTTGTCCAAATCAACATTTCTCTACTCAAAACTATTTATCCTCTTGATCTAATCTCTATCCATCATCTTTTCCTTGAAAACCAAGGCTTTCCAGTTCTTAAAAATGTCAAAAACATCAGATTTCCTCTTTATGTAATAAACCCAATCCTTTATTGTAGCATCATCAATGAAAGAAACATACCACTGTGATCCTCCAATAGAAGCTCTCTAAGCTGGTCTCCACATGCCTGCGTGAACAAGCTCCAACCTGTGCTTTTTTGTTGACCTAGTTTTGAGAAACCTCACTTTCTCCTATTTCCCAAACATACAATGCTCACAAAAATATCAGTCTATCAAATCTGAAAACATACCTTTTAACTTAAGAACATCCATTCCCTTCTCATTCATGTGACTAAGCCTATAGAGCCACATCTTTTCATCTACATTTGAAGTAGATAAAATAGAAGGAGAATCAGTAATACAAGTAGATAGATAAAGTGTACCTACTTTCTTACCTCTAGCTAATACAAGTGCACCCTTGGAAACTTTCCAAGATTCTGCTATGAGAGTTACTATGCAACCCTCATCACTCAACTTCCCTACAGAAATCAAATTCCTCTTTAGGATGGGTACATGCATGAGATCCTTCAACACCCATGTGTTGTCAGTCTACAACTTTAGCTGCACTTCCCCTTTGCCAACCATTTGACAAGGCTCACCATACAGATAATCCTCTATCTACATCCTCCATAATTGATAATTCTTTCCATTGAATTTATCCATTCTTAGCTTACTTTCTTCTACCATTGCTTTACTTCCACTCAAACAGAAACCCCTGTGAGTGACTTGTAATCAACAAACACTAACCTGCTCCAAACCAAGCTCTGATACCAATTGTTATTGGTATCACTTTTTAGTGATCTTAGCTTTGATACCAATTGTTATTGGTATCAATTGTTAGTGATCCTAGCTCTGATACCAATTGTTATTGGTATCACTTGTTAGTGATCCTAGCTCCTTAAGAGTATACTTGATTACCTTTGTATAAGCAACTAAACACAGAATTGAACTAGAAGTAACATGTAACTAGAATTCAGAAATAGCACAGAATATGAGATACGAGAAATAATACAATCTATATTAACACTCTTCTAGAAGGAAATACAATGAATAAATCTCACTCTTCTTCCACACCTCTTGGGTGTCTAGTAATTCTCCCTCAAGAGTTCCCTCTCTCAATCAATTACAACCATAACTCAATAACCGAGTTGTTCCCTCCACCAGTCAGTGACAATCAACACAATGGTTGTTGTTGCCTACTTCCAATCCACCTTGTTGTGTTGTAGATCTAATTGACCTTGCTTACCAAGCAGACCTTCTTGATCTTGCACACTTGTAGATCAAGTGATCTTACTTACCATGTAGATCTTCCTTGATCTTGCACACCCTACAGATCAACTGATCTTACACTTGAGGATCTAATCCTTCTTAGTCCTTCAATTACAATACAGCCCCATGGGTCTCTTAAATAGATCCCAAACAAACAATAATTATAAATGTAGACTCAAGACTAAAATTAATCTTTACATGCAAACTAACTGTCTGTCTAAAATTAGACTAGTCCTGGAATGCACAAGTGACCGACGTCGGTTCCTGTCTGATCGATGTCGGCCAACTACTAACTAATGTCAGTTACTGTGTACACTAAATATGACTGACGTTAGTTTGCCTGACCGACGTTGATTGCTTTGACACTCAGCAACCTCCACCATTTGCATTAGTGAAGCTTTTAGCTCCACAACTTAACACTTGAGATCCCTCAAAAGGTCATAAATGATGAAGAAGAGGTGAGTCCTTGTGTTGAGTTTTCTTGTTTAGTTGACAATGAAGAATGTTTTTCTTGGTTCAAAGAAGAAATCTTGGATGAAGTAATTTTGGATTTTAAAGAGGGGGATGAATGAGATTATCTTGTTGTTTCCCTTCATGATGCTAGTCAAAAAGAATATGAGGACTTGTGGTAGAAATTTTAAAACATTTGAAATATGTTTGAGTCTCTCAAGGGGTCTAAAACTTTATTAGAGCTGATTACAATTGATGGTAACCAAGATGAAATCTTTCAAAATGTCATAGATGAGCAAGAGAAAGTTCACATTAGCCTTTGGAGGTCAAAACAAGCTTCTATTGGCCTCAATCTTCCAAGGAACAAGAAACCATTCCTTTTGAAACCATGCCTACAAAGAAGATGAAAGTTGATCATGAGATGAAGAGTAGGCAATAATATGATGTATGTGTATAAGACCAAGTGGAATACTTATACATTAGATATATATTTGAAAATGGTCTACTTAATAGCATAGCAAGTGAAGTGCCAAGAAGAAGGTCTCATCTATCAAGTGTTCAACCTAAAGAACATGCTTAGCACCATGGTTCATATCATGAAGAAGGGAATCCAAGAAACTTCATTTTCTAGAAAGGGAGGTATACTTATTTGTTAAGTTGTATATAGTTGTTTGCTTCTTGTTTTTCCTAAGTACTTTGAGCATGTGTGTGTCTTGTTAGTGTGTTTGTTTTGCTTTGTGCGTGTCATTTGTTTTATGTGGTTGAGGTAGTCAAGTGGTATTTTCTTGATCAAAGCTTGGTTGTCAATTGCTCAATCATCTGTTTGTTTTGTTTTAGACTTAAGATGACTCTCTAATCCCAATAGACTGATAAAGCTAATGGTTTAGTTAGTATAGCAAGCATACTACCCCTATGAGTCACTAATTTGTTGACCAAATTTGACTTTATAGGTCAAATTGGGACCCCTATAGGTAAAAAATTGATTTTTATATGTTTTAGGCATCTATTATTTGGTCATAAGGTATATCATAGGTCATTTAATGTTATTTTATGTCATATTAGCCTTGGTTATTAGTGTTTTAGTCCTTATATCATTTTGAGTCATTTTGGGGTTCAAAATAGGGCATTAAATGAGTTGTATGACCTCTTACAGAAATATGAAGTATAAAAAGAATTTCACATGCCATTTTTCCTATTATGTTTTAGGTAACTATTTCTAATTGAAAGTGGTAGGTGCTTTAAAAGAAAGAGTAGTTTTCTTGGGAAAAGAGAAGAGTTTGGCACTTGTAAGACCCATGGGGAAGTGTGACACATGGTATAAGGTCAAGGAATGTATCTTAAGATTATTAAATCTCAATTATATGTTTTAAATGATTTAAAAGTTCCAATTTTTATCTAAAACCATTCTTCTCCTTTTTCACCCTTGTAGACATATAGAACCAGTCTTTAGGTTTGTACTTGGTATGGCCAGCAAAAGCAAGTTTAAGATCAAAATATTTTGGGAGGTGAAATTAAAATTAGAGAGATTCATTTCCATAAAAATATCTTTAATAATGGTGGTATGTGATTTATGAACCATCTTCATGAAGTTGACTATGTTTTTCTAGTTGCTAATATGTGCACCCTATAAGTTTTGCTCTTGTTTGGGAAATTATATACAATGTAGTTGCTAATATTGGTTTCATATTATGTTTAATCCTTTATCTAATGTTATCCATTAATGGTTTCACATTTGGAAAGGATGTGATAGCTAAAACAACTCAATTTGCAAGGAGTGAAGGAATGGAGTTACAATAATTTTTTCTAATTATTGAAGTTTTCTTTTATGTTATGGTTCCAAAAGGAAGTGAAGTGATGTATTATTTATCATATATGTCTTTTATTCATTTTTAATTCCAAATCCAAATTCAATAATCATTTTAAGAGCCAAGAGAACAAGTAAATGCACAAAATAGCGATCTACAGTAGTTGTATGGTCTATCACTTCTTAGGGAAACATGAAATGTGTGTTTGAGAATTATTTGAGGTTTGGAAGGTTTGAACATTATTTAACATAATTTTGAAGGGTTTTTATAATATTTAATGCTATTGGAACCTCAAAAAGACCGTCCAAGAAAACTTGTGGCATTTTAGGACAAATTCCCCAAACTGTCAAAATAATGGTCCAAGCCCTTTTTTGAGGATTATTATACATAGTTGCATTAGTTCATAGAGCCTCCACATACATTTTTTATCAATCTCCCATATATGTGTTAGGTTGTGGAGCTAAAAGCTTCAACTATGCAGACAAAAAGGAGGTTCCTAAAGTTCTAGAAGTACCGGCGTCGACAGTATGACCGACATCGGTCATGATCGATGCATAAGGCAACTGGCATCGGCAGGGAGTCGACTGACATCGGTCAGCACCAGTTAGACAGGGACCAACGCCGGTCACCTGTGTGTTCCAAAACTGTTCATTGCACGAATAGTTAGTTAGTTGAACTGAGTGTTTGCATGTAAAGGCTATTTCGAGTCTTGAGCTGTGTGTCTATTATTAGTATACTAAGAGTCTAAGTTATTGTTTAAGTCTGGGATCTATTTATAGACCCATTGGCATGTATTGCAATTATGAGCTAAAAAAGGAAGACAAGGAAGATCCTTTTATTGTAAGAACATTGAGTTGCAGGGTGTTGCAAGCTCATAGGAGATCTACATGTGTAAGTATGCTCAGTTGAATTGCAGGTTGCAAGTTCATGGGAGATCTACTTGAAGTACTTTAGAGTGCTTGGTGTACTGGCAGGGTTATTATTGACTGGTTGGAGAGGTGAACACCAATTATGTGTGTGAGTTGTGTGTTAGGACCATTTTTGGTAGGAGAGTGAATTTTTGAAGAAGAATTACTGTACACTTGAGGTGTCGCAAGCCTCTGTAAGGTGGAAGAGTGTGGTGTCTCTTTATTGTATTCTTTTCTGTACAAGTATTAATACAAGATAGTGTATTGTCTCTCATATTATATGTTATTTGTGAATTCTAGTTACTTATACTTCTAGATATTTTTGCATGTTTAATTGCTTGTATTTGGTAGTCATATTGTGCTCTTTTTGAGGAGCAAGATCCTAAAAAGTGGGATCAGAACAAGGTGTGTTGTTCTTGGATTCCCTGATAACTGGTATCAGAGCTTTTAGGTTGGGATACTAACAGGTTGGATTAGATCTAGTTAGTGTGTGTTGATTATAGGTTACTCACAGGGGTTTCTGTTTGAGTGGGAGTAGAGAAATGGCAAAAGAAAGTAAGCTATGAATGGAGAAGTTTAATGGCAAGAACTATCAATTACAAAGGATGTAGATTGAAGATTATCTGTATCAGAAAGATTTGTACTTACCATTGAGTGGGGTTGATTGCAAGCCCTGGGATATGAAGGATGAAGAATGGGAGGTTCTTGATCAGAAGGCTCTGGGATCTATAAGGTTGAGTCTTGCATCGTCTGTGATTTCCAACTTATCACATGTGAAGAAAATGGTAGAGTTGATGGAATCTTTGGCAAATTTATATGAAAAACCCTCAGCTTTGAATAAGGTATTTCTTATGAAGCAATTATTTAATTTGCAAATGTTGGAAGGTGGATCTGTACATAGTCATCTTAGTGATTTCCATGGTTTGGTAAACCAGTGAAGTTCAATCAATATTGTTTTTGATGATGAAATTAAGGCTCTCTTAATCTTGTGTTCATTACCTGAAAGTTGAGAGAGTTTGGTAATGGCAATTTCTAATACTGCGTCTACTTCTAAAATCTTAAAAGTGGATGATATTGTGAGTGTGATCTTGAATGAAGAGATTCGCAAGAAAAGCACAGGGGAATCATCAGGAAATGCTTTGAGTGTTGAAGGCAAAGGAAGGCAAAGAGAGAAGATCGAGCGTGGGAGATCAAGGTTAAAGATAGGTAGGAGATCTAAGCCCAGGTATGGCAGAATAACCTGCTAGAAATGTGGAAAGCAAGGGCACTTAAAGAGAGATTGTAGGTCGGGTGAAGATCAGCATGAAGGACATGAAGAAGAAGCAGATGTTGTGGATTTCATTGCACAGGATGCTCTGGTATGTTTTTTGGATAAAGTAGAATCTTGGGTTTTAGATTCTGGTGCCTCTTTTCATGCATCCCCAAATAGGGAATTTTTTCATGAGTATGTCCAGGGTGACTTTGGAGAAATTAATTTAGGGGATGGTAAGCCTTGTCAGATGGTTGGCAAAGGGAAAGTGAAGCTGAAATTATAGACAAGTAACACATGGGTGTTGAAGGAGGTCATGCATGTCCGAGTTTTAGAGTGGAATTTGATTTTTGTAAGAAGTTTGGGTGATGAGGGTTGCACAGTAACTCTCACAGCAGACTCTTGGAAGGTTACCAAGGGTGCACTTGTTGTAGTAAGAGGTAAGAAAGTAGGTATGCTTTATCTATCTACTTGTATTACTGATTCTCTTTCTAGGTTATCTACTTCAGCTATAGATTTGAAGATGTGGCTTAATAGGCTTGGTCACATGAATAAGAAGGAGATGCATGTTCTTGAGTCAAAGGGTATGCTTTTAGATTTGAAGAGCATAGATCAAGATTTTTGTATGCAAAAGAAGAAGGTGACGTTTCTTGAGGAATCTGATGTTAGTGACAAGAACATGAAAGCCTTGGTTTTCAAGGAGAAGGTGATGGATAGATTTCAACACAAGGGGCAAAAGAATTTTGAGCAGAGCAAGGGTGATTTGGACAAGGGTTTGATCCAAAAGGAGCTCGCGGGTAGAAGTCAGTTCTCACAAGCAAAACACAGAGACCGACATCAACTAGAAAACTAGTGTCAGTGTCCAGACAGGGACCAATGTCGGCTATGTGCAGCTCAATGTCGGTGATTCAAGGATAGATAAACACCGGCATCGGCCAAGGGGAACTGACATCGATGATGAGGCAGTCGCAGGGAACCAACATCGGTAGGGTGCAGACTGAGATGTGACTGGCATCGGTCACTGAGACAGATTTTGGGTGGACAACAAGCTATCAAGGAGTCTCAAGCACCCATATGGAGGACTTAAAGGGTATGTAAGCCTCAAATTCATCATTTCCCTTCTTTACATTACTTGTTGCTCACTTATGGTAAAGAACCAGGAAGTTGTTAAAGAAGCAGAGCAAGTAGATCCAGGAAACAGTGGGAGCTTGGCATGGATGAAGGATGTGATTCCTTGGAGGAGAACCAAATGGGAGTTTTGGGTGGAGTTGCCAGCTGGAAGGAAGCACTGAGAGACGAATAGATGTTAAGGATGAAGAAGAGCGGAAATGAACATGTGAGATGGAAGGCCAGGGTATATGGTCTTGTGTAAGCTAAAAGACAATGGAGGTTTGATCATTGTGTTTCTCTTTACCAAGTTGGATAATATTAGCTACATTATCCTATTACTGTATGATGTGCTTGTTGCAGGGTTACATATACAGGGAGTTACTGAACTAAAGGTAAAGCTAGTTCAGAGGTATTTATGAGGAATCTGGGAGCAGTAAGATTATTTGGCATGAGTGTGTTCTAGGGACATGGAAGGTCACAGGTTGACTTTGTTTCAAGATGATTGTGTGAGACCGGTTAGCACGCCGATGGTTGGACAGTTCACAGAACAGTGTCTTGATTCACATAATGAGGTTAAGTGCATGGTATGTACTAGACCTGAGTTTTCCCAAGCAGTGGGAGTTGTCACAAGTTTGGAGCCAATTCGAGAAAGAAGCATTGGAGGGCAGTTCAGTGGATTCTTAGAGGGACCAGCAGCAGGTGCACATGCTATGCAGGGTCAAGTTATTTTCTACATGGTTTGTAGATGTGGCAGGTGATTTGGATGACAAGTGTTGCACCACAGGATTTGTGGTGGTTGGTCTTCAAGAGTGATCTTGAAGAGGGATACAAAGCCAAGGGAACAAACTAGACAATGTATATGTACAGGTAGAATTGTAGCTATTTATCTCCAAGTGGGAGATTGTTAGGTTGTGGAGCTAAAAGCTTCAACTATGCAGACGAAAAGGAGGTTGTTGAAGTTCTAAAAGTACCATCATTGGCAGTATGAATGATGTCAATCATGATCAATGCATAAGGCAATCGGCATCGGTAGGGAGTCAGCCGATGTCGGTCAACACCAGTTAGACAAGGACTAACGTCAATCTCCTGTGTGTTCTAGAACTATTTGTTGCATGAACAGTTAGTTAGTTGAACTGAGTGTTTGCATGTAAAGGCTATTTTGAGTCTTGAGCTGCGTGTCTATTATTAGTATACTAAGAGTCTAAGTTATTGTTTAAGTCTAGGATCTATTTATAGACCCATTGGCATGTATTGTAATTATGAGCTGAAAAAGGAAGGCAAGGAAGATCCTTCCATTGTAAGATCATTGAGTTGCATGTTATTGCAAGCTCATAGGAGATCTACATGTGTAAGTATGGTCTATTGAATTGCAGGTTGTAGGTTCATGGGAGATCTACTTGAAGTACTTTAGAGTGCTTGGTGTACTGACAGGGTTATTACTGACTGGTTGGAGAGGTGAACACCAATTATGTGTGTGAGTTGTGTGTTGGGACCATTTTTGGTAGGAGAGTGAATTTTTGAAGAAGAATTACTATAAACTTGAGGTGTGGCAAGCCTCTGTAAGGTGGAAGAGTGTGGCATCTCTTTATTTTATTCTTTTTTGTACAAGTATTAATACAAGATAGTGTATTGTCTCTCATATTCTGTGTTATTTGTGAATTCTAGTTACTTATACTTTTGGATATTTCTGCATGTTTAATTGCTTGTATTTGGTAATCATATTGTGCTCTTTCTGAGGAGCAAGATCCTAACAAGTGGGATCAGAACAAGGTGTGTTGTTCTTGGATTCCCTAACAATATGTATATCAAATTGAAAAATAATAGAGGTGTTTGTGTTGAGGAAGATGGTTTTCAAAAGCCTTCAAGTTGCTCTTCAAGACACTGAAATCACTTAGTGTTATCTACAACCAATATAAGACTTGTCAAATTTTGAAAGCACAAGGAAGATTTTGAGGTATTTATGAAGTATTCAATTGGTTTAGGTAAACCATAACATCAAAAATTATTTAATAATCTATCAAATAAAAAAAAGACCTTATAATCCTAAGTGAGACCAAAAAATAACATCTACAGCCAATATACACATCTGTAGGAATTGAGGAGATACTTTGAGTAATCAAAGAAAGGTTGAAAGTCTTGTTGATGAAATATTTTATTTTTTAAAATTATAATAGAGTCTCAAATGTTTTTAAGAGATAAAATATCTAATAATATAAAGGTGAAGTCAAATTACATCCTAAACTTGCTAAGTACAACTACAACCAAGCTTAAAGGAGGAAAACATAGTCTTGTAAGTCAAGAAAGGTAAGAAGACCAAAAACATATTTTAGAGAAAACTTGAGCATGGATATAACAATTATTAATTTATATAAGGTAACCTAAAATACCTTATATGGCTCCCATATAAATTTTGATGTAGTTTTCAAAGATGAAAGGCACCTACAGGCCCAACACAGTCAACTATTATTGATTGTGAGGGGTAGAGAGAGAAAGATTAAGTTTATTGACAAGGACATAAATAAATATTTAATGATTAGGTATAAAAACTTAAAAAATGATATTTGGATATATAAATAGGCTCATGACACTATCAAACAACACCTAAGAAAATACCACCTACAGGTACCTGCCTCTTGAAAACATTCACGTACAGCTAGGTATAATTTACTGCATCATTCATGGAAAGGGTTTAGGCATGAAGATAATAAACATATTGATGGAAATTTATTTTAAAAGTCTCCTCTAGGGAAATATATCACAATTTTCAAAGGAAATGTGTAATAGCAGGCCTTTAATCTCCAAAGGAAGCCAACTATAGTTGACTATCTCAGGCAATGAGTAGGAAGATTATTTTCAACATTGATACAGCTTGAATATGAAGCAAATATACCAAAATAAATTTTACATTACCTTAAGAATCTAAGGAGACCCAAAATAATAATTCCTAGACTTTAGCATATAGGATTATCTATAGGTGTCATTCCAAAATAGAGACATAATCAGGTAACTATAAACAATCTTATGAGTTCAAGTATATAGAGGGGACTTGTGAGAGGTTAGAGGTATGAATGAAGGTTATAACACCTTAATCACAATTATAAAAATATAGTGACACTATCATGATGAAATACAAGTAGAGAGAAGACCCTTTCAAATGAAATACATCATCCTTATGAAAATCCTACATGCACAATGCTCTTTTTGCATGGTCTATTTTGGGTTTTAGAGCCTTTTAAGGGTCAAGTGACCTGAATAAGGGATGTATTTTTGTGTAGAGAATATAAAAAATTGGATAATATTATCCAAATTACAATCATTCTGTAAAAATAGGGGAAGTACCCTCTATTTTGTCTCAGATAGAGGGTACTTCCCCTTCGGCATAAACTGGCATGTTGAGGAAGGAAGATGAAATGGTGGACCAGAAGCACATGGGACCCTTAAAAATGGTTTGAGAAGTTAAAATAAATATAAAACAACATTAAAATCATCTCAAATAAGATGAAACCTAACAATTGGACCAAACCTAAAAGAGTTATAATCAGGGTTAAGGGCAGGGTTGTAGCCTAGAAGCCAAATGGATAGTCACTTTCAATTTCCACATGAGGTGAACATTCTAACATATTGTAGAATTTTTGTGGGGGAATAATAGGTGTGTTCAAGAGTTCACTTTTTAGAGGAAACATAAGGACGTCACATTTTGGCTCAAATACAACTCAGGCTTACTAAGCATGGTGAGGCCTAGAAGCTAAAGAGGAGGTCAATTTCAATTACAATATTAGGAAAGCATTAAAATTTATTGGGACTCATTTATAGGGTATTTATAGACATGTAAAATCTCTTGGAATGTGTCATTTTTGGGCTCAAAGGTAGCATTAGGTCTATGCAAAGTAAAGGAAGAGCTCGATAGGCTAAGTTGAAGTGCTCACATCTTCTTGGAGGATTTACATGGAGGAAAAAGTAGTATGGGGAGGTTTTTAGGGGTCCTAAAAATCACATTAGTGGATTTTTTTTGAATTTAAAACATCTCAGATTTATGAACAAAGCTTAAGTGGTCAAAATGGGCTAAAACCCTCCCAAACTATTTTTAGTGACTTGATTGGAGAAATGAGGTTGGAGAGCTGATATAATTGAATATTTTTCCTATTGTGATGATTTAAAATTTTAGGAGACTCTCTTAGGATACTCCCCATGATTTTGGACTATACATAATTATATGGTTAGGGTACAAAATAGGGTACTTTTGACTATTTTATGTGTTATGCAAGTTATAGGAGGTTCCAAGAGATTAAAATCACATGGAATGGGATATTAGGACTTAATATAGCTAAAAATTTCAATTTTATTCCTTGGAACAACTCATAAGTTCCTCAACCAACTACTTCATATCAGCCAGTCAAAACTAACATAGTGACCAAGCTAGTGAGAAGGGTGGAAAACTTCAAGTGAGCTAATTTTAAGGTGTGAATAATGACTATAAGGCCATGTATGGTATTTAAACATATAATCCAATCCATTTTATGTATTTTAATGAGAAAATAAATCCAAATTTGAGGTCAAGTGTGCAAGGTGTGGAAAAGAGGAGTTTTTTAGATTGTAGATGGTAATAGCTCATTTTAGGAAGATTTCAAATGAATAAGACTACAACCAATGCATGGAGAGGCATGTATACATTAATTCAATTTAATTTAAATAATTATAACTATCCATAATCATTTTTTTAATGTTCAAAAAGAGGTGAATCATAAAGATAGTTTTCTGAGCTAGAATGAGAACTTTAATGCCACTTTTCAAGAGTTGCATGCCTTGAATTGACACTTGTTTTTCTTGAACTTGCATGGTTCATTTCACATATCCTTATCATGAATTTTTAACACATTTTCTCAGCTCAAAAAGTGTCCAAGTTACCTTTGGACTTCTCTTTTCTCCTCTCTCTCTCTCTCAAGTTCTATACTAACTAGCCATTTTGGCCTTTGTAAACTATGTTCCACATGAGTATGGTGAATCCTTGCTCATTTGCATAGTAGGGATCAATAATAATAGTAATTTTTACCTATTCCATGAATATTCTCAGGGTTTTCATTTGGAATATTTTATTTTTCATAAGTAATGTCTCTTTTTTCCTTAGCATGATTGTCTCATTCTCTCACTTATTTGCAGTTGAAAAGCTTCTTCTTGTAGGGCATGTGAAGTGTTCTAGGAAGTTTGATTGAGTTATTCTATTCACTAGTGCTATTAAAATCCTCTTGTCTATTCCTCCTAGCCTAAACATTAATCCATAACCTCATAATGTAATATTAATGTGAGAAGATGCATATTGGAGAAGTGTATGTTTGGTTAGTCTCTTGGTTTCATGTGTAACATGCATCTAGTTGGTAGTCATGAATCAATTTGGTGTATCACCTCCCTTAAGATAGTTTGCTTTCAATTTTCTATCTCCCTTTTCCCTTCCCAAGTTTAGGTGTAGTAGTGATCCAAAGTGGTATATAAGGGAGCTAGCCCTATCTATAGATTCACCTCATTCATAGGCTACCCACAAGCCTAGAGGTGTTTCAATTGTGACACTTGGATGACGAGAGATGATACATATCCTAAAAGGGTGAAAATATAAGTGACAAAAAGACCTATATCTAAAATCCTATTTATGGATCAAAGATCAATATTGGGGAGTGGCAAGGTTTTACATAGATTATTCAAGAGTGCCTTGAGGTATTTGTTTCATGGCCATTTCCAACATTAGGAGATTCTAATTTATCCTACTTAGGAGAATTAGATGATCCAATTTGTCTAGAGGACTTTGCCATTTCTAATCAATTTAACTCATTGCTGACTATTTTAGATCATAGTTCTACACTTCTTATGGAGTATACTTTAGAGGTTAACATTGGGACTCTGAAGGACCTAAAGTATATTAAACTAGGCTTGTCTCTCATTGAGGAGGAATGTGAAGTTTTTACAAACCTTTTTAGGGAATTTTTTGACATATTTTCATGGTCCTAATTAAAAATGCCAGGTTTGGACCCCACCTTGGTTGTACACCATCTCATTGTCTATCTTGATGCCAAACTAGTTAAATAGAAACTATGTAAAATTCATCCTAGTATTGATTTACTAGCCAAGAAAAAAGTGGAGAAACTCTTAGATGTAAAATATATCAGGTTGGTCACCTATTCAAAGTGGATTTCAAACATTTTTCCATTGAATAAGAAACTAGAAGGTATCAAAATATGTGTTGATTTCATAAATATCAATAAATCCTACCTTAAAGATAACTTTCCTTTGCTTAATATTAATATGACATTTGAATTAGCAACTGGGTATGAAATTCTCTCTCATGGATGGATTTTCAAGGTATAATCATATTAGAATTGCACTAGAAGACTAGCACAAGATAACATTCACTACTTTGTGGGGAACATTTTGGTATCAGGTGATGGTTTTTATACTTAAGAATATCAGGGCCACATACCAAAGGGCCATTACATGATGCATGACATCATTTAGGACTATGTCATTGACATCCTAGGTAAGTCATAGATCCATGTTGATCATCCCTCTATACTAATAAGAATATTTGAAAGACTTCATGAGTATAATGTTAGACTTAATCTAAAAAAGTGTGTATTTAACATAACTTCTGGAAAACTATTAGGCTTCATTATCTCTCTTAGGGGTATTGAATTTGACCCAACCAAATTTTGTGAAATTAAAAAAATGGCACCACCATAAACCTTAAATAATCTCTATAGTTTAAAAGGTAAGATTCAGTCTATTAGTTGATTCATCTCACAATTGGCTAAAAAATGCCATCTATTTACACACTTATTGAAAAAGGGCATTATGTTCTCCTAAAATGAAGAGTTTTAGAAAACATTCAATCAAATTAAAGAATATATTGCCAAGCCACCCATTTTGTTCCCATCAATGCTAAATAAACCATTAATTTTTTACTTGTCAGTAATTGAGAATGCCCTAGGGGCACTTTTGGCACAACATAATGAATAGGGAAAAGAGCATGTCATGTATTATCTGAGCCAAACATTGGTCATGTATGATCATAACTATATGCTAATTAAAAAATCCTATTTATCAATGGTGTTTCTAGCCTAAAATTTTTGTCATTATATTTTGAATAATAAGACCATTATTATTGCCAAAGTAGATCCATTCAAGTATCTAATTTTTAAATCAGCTCTACAAGGTCATATGGTAAAATAGATCATGTTATTGAGCATGTTTGAAATTGAATGTGCCAATCAAAAATCCATTAAGGGTAAAATATTCATAGATAATCTTTCATAATCTCCTCTTCAAGATACTCAACCTCTTACATCACATCATCAATGATGAAGACTATAGAGTAGCTCGCTTGCAGGAGCTAGACCTACTTGATGGGAAATGCTTGGCCACCTTGAATAATATTCAAGATTATTATAACTAATTAAAAGACCAATACAATAGGCACAGTAAGCATATGAATTAGTGCTTGGTGACCTAGTGTTAAAATAAAATTAGAATGTAAATGTTGAAACCAATCAAAATGGAAAGATCCATCCAAACCAGTTAGGGCCCTATATAGTTATTGTTAATTATGGTTTTGGAACATACTTGATTGCTAAAATAGAGGGGGATGAACTTGATGAACCAATGGTCATAATGCACCTCAAACATTTTTATGCATGAGGGACTTAGATTACTATCTACAATGATCATTTAAGTTTTGACACATCATACCTATTCATTTTACTATACCCTATACCTTTCTATCATGTCATTAACCCTTTCCCAACCAGTTCTTTTTACCTAACCCCACCTATCACATTTGGCCTTGGTTTTAATTCATTTTACTTTGAAAAATTCAATATTTGATAACAGAGTTATTTCCAAAAATTATTTAAAAATTAATCATTTAAATGGCATTATATGATAGTATGACAATGGCCTTGACAATTGCATCCTTCATTTGTTGTTATGTTCCCACTTCATGCTATTAATTATAATTGCCTATGGGTAAATGAGTACCATAGACATTTTATCACTATTTCCTAATTATAAATATCTATGGGAAAATTAGGAACAACACCTTTACCAGTCATTACCACATCACCTTACCATTATTGTTACGATTTATCTCACCATTTTCTTATACCTAAAACTTATTGGTACTTAGTCAGATGCCCTTTGTCTAGGCAGAACTACAGTGACTTGAGGTTCTGTTGGACTATGTAGGAAACACTTGATTCATGTTGAGGTTAGCTCAGTCACACCTTTATCATGCTCTCACCATTTTGTGAGCAATTTAAAATTAAACACTCTCACCATTTTGTGAGCATGTTTAAGCTGCACTCTCACCATTTTGTGAGAAACCTAAGCCATGATCTCACTATTTTATGAGTTGTATCATTCTATATCTCATGATTCTCAATCAATTTTAGATGCCCAAAAAATTCTAAAAATATTTGAAAAAAGTTTCAATATCCTTAAACATTTGTAGATCTATAAAATCATAAAAATTGGCTTAGAATTTCCATGTGAGATATCAAACCATCAATTTTTTTGGGGATGGGATATTTTATTTGTTGAGCTTAATTTTTATCTCTCCTTGGTCTTTTTCCTCCCATTTTTGAGAGAATTACATTGGCTTGAGGCCTGCATAGACTATGTAGGCAACACTTCGATGGCTAGGATATCTGGGTTATTTTAGCCATGCCTTCCTTTATTTTTTGGCCTCTTCTTAACCTTAAGTATCTTGGGACTCTTAACTATTTCATGAGTAACCACTTTTCATTCAATTTCCCCATCCTTATTGGCCTTAGCCATATGCTCTCACCATTTTTTGAGTTAATATTGTGAGCATTGTGTATTTGAATTTTATGTGCTAATGACCACTTGGCTTTTCTATTTGAATGCTCTCACCATTTTGTGAGTAACCATTACTAATGATCTCACCATTTTGTGAGATCATTCTCATTCCAAGCCTTAGATGTAGTAGACACTATGAATTACCAATTTAATTTATTAGTGGATACTCATCTCTTGACTTTTAGTGTGGTTTTAACCTAAACCATAATCTCATAATTATATGAATTGTTTGTGTTGGCACTTTCATGACTGTGAATGTCATCCCCTCTTTTCTCACACACTTGCCATTTTGTGATATATTTCCCATTTTCTTCTATAAGTTAATCATGTTTTCATTAGCATCATTTTATTCTATCCCATATACCAGGAGAACTATATTTGTCTTGAAGTTCACATTGCATCTTGTGTCTATGGAACTATGTAGGCAACATCCACTTGCCTAGTAAATCTAGAGTCAACCCATCTACCCCATCTTTTTCTTCTATACACCCCCCCTGCCCCCCACTTTTTTTTTGTGTCATTATCTCCTATAACCTAGGGGCAATGTTTGTTTCATTATTTCCCTATAGCCTAGGGGCAATAGTTATTTTTTTGTTCTTGTGTTATTTTACCTAGCTTAGGGGTCACCCTATTACCAAGAATAAAATCACTATTACATATGCATGAACAATTTGTTTTTTGTTTGTACTAACATTGTGATTAACCATTATTTGTGTCTTGTTCGTTGTTTAGCTTAGTTTGTTTATTTTTGTGTGTTTAGATTAGTTTGTTCATTTCACTTTTCTTTACTTTGGATTGTTTAGTTGTTTTGTTTAGTTATTTTGATTGTTTTGTTTTATTTGTTTATAGCTTTGTTAGTTTTATTTATCCATTTGTTTAGTATATTATCTTTGTATATTCTCTTTGTTTTGTCTTGTTTATGTTATTTTTTAGTTTATAGTTGTTTTTTAAATTTATTGGTGTTTTGTTTGTGTGTTTTTGTTATTTTATTTATTTATTGTTATTTTGTTGTTGATTGTTTGTGTTTGTTTAGTTGTTTGTCAATGTTTTGTTTATTGGTGTTTTGTTGTTCATTTTTTGTTTATTTTTATTTATTAGTGTTTTCTTGTGCTTTGTTTTTTTATTAGTGTTTTGTTATTTATTTTTGTTTGTTTTGGTTTATTGGTGTTTTGTTTTTTTGTTTCTATTTATTTTTGTTTGTTTCATTATTTTCATATGTTCTATTTTTGTTTTGTCTTTTTGGTATTCTTGTTTCTCAGTTGTCATAGGATTATTACATTTTGTTTACAATTAAGTCTTGATTATCCATATCATGTACTTAGGTTGTGAATTTTTGTATATAGTCTTACACTTGGTTTATTTGTTATATTTACACTTGAGATTTGATCCTTCATATCTTATTCTAAGTTATTTATATTTACAAATAAATTTTGCTTTCCATACTTAGGGTATATATTATCATTTTTGTTATCCATAAATATCATGCATAATATCACAAGCAATAGCAAAAATGTGAACACATAGTCTATCATAGTAATGCAATGGCAATACTTCTTTGATATAATAAACTATCCAAGTACCCAAACACATACCTAAATCCATGAGTAATAATCAAGAGTAATAATGATTTATTATGTATTTATATAGACATTCATTCTCTAAATAATCATCCATATGATTCATACAACATAATGAGATGATATTCAATAGAGCATCTCATAAACATGAAATGTGTAATAAATGGATAGAACAAACATGAGGAGAAGCATCATATGTTAATAAATGCTAATAAATACTAAATATAATACAAACAAGATCATAAACATGGCATCATATACATATCATAGGAATATCATATACATGTGCATTGGCCTTGAAGGACCCAACACTAAATGTCAATGTATCTCAAATGTCATATACATAGAGGATATATACATATCATAGTGGTGTATCAAAAGTACATCAATAGTTTTGATACAATGAGTATAATGCCATATACCAAAATTGTGCCAAAATGCCAAAAATTCTAAGGTCCCTATGTTCAACTCTCACTTTGTGTATCTATGAGACCTATAGCTAGAGGAGGCCCTAGTGGCCTTAATGGTCCTGGTGGTGGTGGTCATGTCTAATGAACAGACTAACCTAAGGCACCTATAACATGAATCCTGGTTCGTGACCAACCAAACTTGCTTACTAACCTTTGTGCATCTTAGACCTCAAATGCAATAATTTATTAATCCCTATGCATGGTAGACATGCAAACTCACCTACAGTATGATGCCTCATATTTTGCTCAAAAGCACTCTCCAAGCATTTGTGAGAAGCCAGTATGTGTAATGGCTCCTCAAGCCATATCTTATTCATACCTAAATCTATCCATAGTGGCCAATATCTAAGCTCACTCACTAATGGATTGATCTCTCTATCATGAGATAACCCTAAACCAAAACCAACCTATCTATCTTGACCTTTAATAGAGATATATGACTAAAGTAATGTCATTTCATCCTCTCTCATATCTAGGGTGCTCTGTAAATTAGTCACATGTCATTATAATCTTGTAATCTCTTACACCCAAGCAATGATATCCTGATCTAACATACTTATATATGTTATAACCATGTTAAAAGGCCCTACCTAACTTAGATTTACATGTGTGCCTAAAGGCCCTACCTAGCCTAAGCCAACATGTGCCACTATAACCACTACCATATTAGGATCTATAACCATCAAATCTAACCTACCATCTCCATCCCCATCATCTCCATCTCCATCTCCATCTCCCCCACTATCTCATCCATAAAACCCACCATCATTTTCATCATCCCCAACCTCACCACCACTATCCTTTCAAGTGATACCACTACCACTCAAGGTCTCAGCCTCCATTTCCTTGATATCCATGGGCATATGTCACCCAACCATAACTAGAAATTTCAACTTCAAAGGGCATGCATGTACCCACCAATGTATGTGATTTTGAGTTATCCCCACAGCTATAGCTCCTCCTACATAAGCCTAGGCAACTTATGGTATGTTATTGTAGCTAGATGTGGTCTCACTCCTCATAATCATAGGTATCTAGATTGATCTCTCATGTAACATGGGCAAACCATCTTAGCCCCTTAGGTACATTTTGCATGTAGCCAAACTACCTAAGTTCTTGATCAAGGTAGTACTCTTCTATGATGTGGAACTATATCCCAGTTAGAAAACATTTGGTGGTCAATAAAATCCATGTTTTATCCATCCCTAAATCACTACAGTTGATACGTGAGGTATGGTCTCTAAATTAAGAACTATGGTGTTAGGTCATCAAAATTCTAATGATATAATGGGATGTCTGCCTTGTGACTGCACTTGTTAACTCTTGCCTGAGCCTAACTATATACTATTGGATCCTCTAGATCTTATACTATGTATATCCCAACTGGTTGCTTGATCAAGATATGCTCCCAACCCTAAACCATCACTAGAGTGTAAGCCTCAATGTTATGTCTACCTTGGTATGATATCATATATAGGTCTTTATATAGTTGTGCCAAAATAGTTATCCCCCATGTAAAATGTGTATAATCCTCCAACATGCTCCTCACAATGCCATCCAAGTTTTTCTTTTCAAGCATCAAGATGCTACTAATAATGGACATAATGACAATAACCTCCTGATAAATGAGAGTTGGTGGTGATGGATTCCCAATAGGAAAATCATCTATTCAAATGTTTGTATTAATATTTGTGAGGTCTATATCAGCCTTCACCTAAAACATGGGGATACCTTGATAGCTACACAATTCATCAAAAACTATTTGCTATTATATTGGTGGTGTCCTAAATAGTCATCATTGATGCATCGACAACTTGAGGATATGCCAAGTATCTTCAAGTGTTATTGTATCCTCCTTAGTAGGTAAATGAAAGGTGGATGTCTCATTATGTCATTACTCAATTAGTGGGCTCAAATAATCTTGATCCACTTGGATGACTAGCATCCATGACACATCATGTAGATCCAACATCTACAAGAAGCTAACCATGTCCTTTATCTAGATCTATAAGGTCTACAGATAATACAATCATTGTTCATGGTAAGTCAGAATAATAACTTACTCTTGCAATAAAAGAATTTGGCATTGGCCTAACTATATGTTATTACTTGAGCCTAAGCCTAGCCTACTCAACCTAATTAACCCTATTTTAGAGGTTGGACCCCTTTTAGGTCTTCAAAACTAGTTATTTTTTACTTTTAGGGTGAAGCCATAATTTATTTTATCACTTAAACTTTCACCCCTTGAGGAGATGACAAGTCTCTCCTCGTGCAAGTGGCACAAGGGAACCATCTCAGGTGTGGGTGACACAAATTTAAGGTGGATCTCTATATTAGGGCTATTTCCCTTTATGTATCACTATAGATCATTCTACTACTAACTTTTGGGAGTGAAATGGGAGAAGGATAACTAAAAAAATATAATCTAGAGGAGGTGATACACCAAATAGATAGTTTAATCACACCTCTTACAATGCACTTGAAACCAAATAGAATCCCACACATACACTTCATTCAATTAAACACTCCTCTTATACATCAATGTTTCAAGCATGGTGTCTTAGAGAGAGTCTAAGCTAGGAGGACTTAGAAAATAGGTCTTCTAAAATCATTAATTAATAAGATACTCACTATACCTACAATCCATATTGGAAACTTCTTGCTAATCTACAAAAGAGAGATTTCAAACCACACAAGGCACTAGGAAGAGTAACATGTGAAGGTAAGCAAAATATACTTACACAAGACCAAAAACCATAACATTCACTTAGTGAAATATTGAATGAGGTAAAAATTAGCTTCTTTATTAGTTCAAGGCAAAAATTGAGAAGGGCTTCACCATGCTCAGGTGGAGAGATCCTTATAACAACTAAAAAGTCTAGAATATATAACAATTGTGCAAGGAGAGAGAGAAGGTAAAGCTCAAGAGTCACTAAGGCACTTTTCAAGAAATGAGAATTAATTACAATATCATGAAATCAATAATGAAATAAGTCTTATAAGTAAAATAATGACAAATGTCCCTTAAACTCATCTAACTCCTCCATATGTGGTGTAGATGCTCTTTCTCATGTATACGAAATTGTTTTCATGATTTACCCTCATTAGACTATCTCATCACTTAGTAGGGTTAGGTTCAATGATTGATCTTAAGGGGAGGGGTTACTGAAAAGCTCATACATGCATTTGAATGGTCTCTAATCATACACATTCTTCTGTCCATGAGAAATCATCTCCAACTGTTATAAATGACTCATCCTCATGCACCTCTCATACTTGGCATTCAAAATCCTTCAAATTCTAAAATATAATTTATGCACACAGAGGAATGACACTTTTAAAGAGTGTCCAAGTCATAAAGTTCATGAATTAAGCCTAAAAAGGCTTCTTAATTAGATTTTTCACCATTTTCACTAAGTGTTCACTATCTACCCACTAGATTGGCTGAGATGAAGAAGATAACATACACATTTAGGATACTAGATAGCTAAATATATGAGCATGGGGACCTGGAAAAATTTATAATATTTCTCCTAAAGGTGATTGCATCTTTTGAAACCTCTTCATACCTACAAAACACACAAATTTGTCAAGAAAAGCCCTATTATACACCATCCATATAGGTGTAGTACAGATCAATTGCATGGGGATGAGACTTGAAGATTCCTCTATCATGTCCAATTATTTTCATGGCCAAAATGTGTCATTTGGATTCATTATTTGCAACATCTTCTCAATCCAGTCCTTAAAGAGGGTTTGTGAGGGTTTTAGAGTAGTTTTAGGTCTTAGCCTTTGTTCATAAAGACTATAAATTAGAGTTATAAAATAATGAAACTTATGGATTATTAAATACCCTCTATAACATCTCTAGACACCTTGGGCCACCATGAAAAGTGTTATGGGAGTTCTAAACATTTTAAGTTGGCCACTCGAGTCATTTCTAAACATTTTGCATGGTTTGGGTGCCTTCAAGCCAAGAAATGGTTTCTTGATTGATTAATATACAAAATAATGGTTCAAAAATATATTTCAACATCCTAAAACCATATTTCAACAAGTTTTAGTGTTGATTTATCCCTAAAAGTGATAGGGATCCTCTCTAGGTATTAGGCCTAGTTGCAAACTTTGTAGTTAAAACCTCATTGTTGACCTTACATACCTATGAGATGGATTAGACACATAAGATTAATTCCCATGAATTTTATCCAAAACATTAGAATAATTTCTAAATGTTGAAATTGGAAATGACCTCTCATTTGGGGTTAGGCTTGTACCTTATCTAACTACCTTGCGTACAAACCTTGTTGTATGGAGTACCATGTTTAATCTTAAATATTATAGATTATATTTACATGTTTTAATAGGCATGTTATAACTTCACCAATAATATTTTAGTGTATTCTTGGCTTTTTTTTCACCTCCTTTATCATTTCCCCTAAAATTGCTTGCTTATGAGACTAATGAAGTGCCCCCTATTTGAGACAAAATAGGGGGGACTTCACCTATTTATCTCATAAAAAAAACCATTGAAGAGAGTTATTAAACTCAAAAATATACTCTATGCCAATTTTTATCTTTTTAATTCATGATTTTACCATCTAAAACTACAAATTTTTGAAGCAGACTTTGCATAGTCAAACTGTGTAGGGGTATTGAATGTTGATTATGTTTTGATTGAAAGTGGAACCCTGTAGGTTATTTGTCATAAAAAAGGTTAAAAAAGTGTTGATAATCCTCTGAATATTCTCCCTTGGTTAATATTATATATTTTTTATGCCAAACCTCCCCAAACATAGTCTCCTTTAGCATCATGAAAACCTCATTCTGAGCTCATTGTCTACACTTCCATATATAGGGCTATAGGTTATTTGTCATGATCTTAATGAGTTTATATAGGCTTATTTCATGTTAATTATGGATTAAATAGTTCATAATTACTATATTTATGGTGACCATAATTTCACTCCACCATCCCAACCCTACTTTAATTCTTCATACGCTTTTGAGCACATAACTGGGTCGCCTCTATCATGATTAGACTGAGATACCTTGTTCACCCCTGACTGTAGGTTATGATGTTTGAAATAAGACTTGAAAAAGTGTTTTTAAACCTTATTAAAGTATATATGGTGGTTTAACATTTTTTGGATCCATTTTACATTTTAATCTCATGCAATATGACACTTAGATGCCATGTTTCATTCAAGATTTATTTATAATTATAGTTAGTTGTAGGTGCCTTTGAGCAACTTATATGGATAGGGTATGTGTTTAAGGTTTATATAATAGTTTAAAAATAATATTTAACCTAAATTTGACACCAAACAACCTATACTAATATTTTTCATCATCTATATGCTCTTAATAAACACAACTATGCCTTCTTGCTTAGACTAAGTTACTTTTCCTCTCAAGACCCTTGCCTGTTGTAGATGAGTACTTAGTCCATTTTGTATTGGTCATGATGGAATGAATTCACCCTATGAGAATTATATCTATTAATCACTTATATATTCATTTATTTACCTTGAATTAGATAAAACCCACTTCAAGTACGAAGATTGCAACTCTGTCCTCATACTCAACTGTAGGTACATGTCAAGCCTGTTGTATAGAAAGGGAGTGTGAAAGTGAAGCAAGACAAGAGTATATCATCCTATATCTTATGATATTGAGTCACAAACACTCCTTTCATCTATTAGAAGCATTTGAACATGATTTTAGGGCTGATTTGCAACTATGAGTGACAAAGATCTCCTTTTGAGCTTGGAACTGTAGACCTCTCTGCCTACTCATAGTGCCTTTAGGGCCATTTTGAGCTCTTCAAAAACCACCCTCACTTAGGTATCTACCTTTAAAAAATTTCATATGTATTATCATATATTAATAATAAAATATAAGAAATTTTGAAGTATCAAGGGTCTTTGAAACTATATTGTATGATATTACCAAAACCTATAGGGCCTCTATTTTGCCCTTTTAGGGACAAGATCCCAGAATTCAATCATTTGCCTTCAACATGTTCCCACCTTATATTTTATAAATTCACTCCCTTAAAAAGGTTTTTCATGAATTCAACATGTTCTAAGACCTCAAATGGGTTCACCTTATGATTCAAAGTTCCAAAATGACCATTTCAACCTCTATCAAGACCACTTATAGGTGGTTATTCTATGAATAAGGTAGTAAGGAAGAATTTAAGAAATGTGTATATTGATAAAGGGTATAAAATAAATTAAAACTTATTAAAAACCTTAAAAAATCAAGTTAAACACTAAAATTACCCTAAGTTTCAATAACCTCCTTTCAGTAATGAGATTCACCATGAAGAAGGAACCAATCTACAAGTACTAACAAGCCTATAAGAGGCTTCTTAAATCCTTGAGACCTCAAAAACCAAGAGGAAATTAGAAAACCTATGTAGAGGACTTGAGAAACACTTAAAACATCCCAACTTGTCAAAACCAAGCAAAAAACTCTCGAATAATCTCAAACATGGACCCCTCATAAATGAATAAGCATAAAAAGCTGCCTAGCTTCTTAACAATGGTTCATAAAGGAAGTGCCATGAAACTAAAAAAAAATTCCATAAAAATGAAGCTGACTAAGACTCCTCTCAAACCCCAAGATAACTCCCAAATTCACCTATACACATTATACTATGCATACAAACTTGACTCTCCTTGGCTTACAAAGGCAAGAAAGAAGAAACAAAAGTAAAAACTAAATTTTCTAACCTTTTCTCTATAAAAAAAGCATGTAAAATACCTAAAGGAGATGAAGATACAAATTTCCCATGTTTTAAGCTAAAAGTGGACTTCTCAAGTCTACACAAGTGCCATTAAGGGGTTGATTTTGAGGAGTTTTCCCTATTTTCATGCTTAAAACTAATTTCTAACTACCTATGACTAATTCTTAACATGTTCTTACCTCCTCTATATTGAAAACAAACTTGGTGACAAATTTATCCCTTGACAAGTTTGTACAAGTCATTTAATGAACCCAAAAAGTGACCAAAAAGCATTTTTTACATATGAGACATGGCAAAGGGCAAATTTATCACATAGGAACAATTTAAAACATCTAAATGACCATATCAGGAAATTTTTAAGATAATTTTAACCTTTGACCATGTTTTACTAGGGTTTACTAGAGTTGACTTTGGTTGATTAGATAAGTACAAGGAAGATAGGCTTAAACCAAAGCTAGAGCAAGGATAGATAAGATATTTAGACACGCATGTGACCCTTTTAGACATATGGGAACTTGTGAAAATTTTTAATTTTGTAGGGATTGACCCAATTTGACTAAAACTCAATTTTGGTCAATAATTTATTAAGATCAAAGTCATTGTTTAAGTGATATTATGCATTTTTTGGTGAAAGTGCCATTTTCATTTTCACAAAAATAGTGAATTCACCTAAAAATTGTGAAATTTCCATTTTGGTGATCTCCACCCTAGTGTGGCATTATTTTTATTTCTAGGAACAATGACTTCACATGAAGTTTACATTTTACTTGGTGAAGCCATCATTTGCCCTGAAATGCGAATGGTGACTTCACCATTTTTCAACCCAACACATGTAATAAATGATATAAAATTGACATTAATGGAAAAGTTGAGATTACTTACTAATGGCCCATCATGTGGTGGGTACATGTGCTCCCGCACTCACTCTAAAACATGATGTCAAGCTCATCCATGGGCCATTTTTCTCACCAATATGCATAAAAAACTAGAACTCATTCTTAATAATTTAGGGTGAAAATTTATTATTTTTCACCCTAGGGGTGAATATATATAGCCAAATTTTTGAATTTTTATCCCCCAGTGCCTATAGTTCATTTTGTGTGTTTTAGGAAGTGTATTTTTCAAATCTTTGCTCTATTTTACATGTCATTTATTCTTGTGTGCCTTATTTTTTCCCCGTATCATAACCTAGCCATGTTTTTAGGCCTCCCATGAGACCCATTTAACAATACATTTTTTAACCTATATCACCTATTTGTTCAAACATGCATCTTAAAACTCATATTTAGGCTAGAAATGTGTTTTTATCCTTTGCTATCTCATTTTAAATCCATTTTCTACATTTTTTGCATTAACTACTCTAATCAATTTGCCCCATTGTGAGAAATTATTTTCAATCGATCAATGATATATTCTATCTTTCTGGGGATAACTCATTTTAAATCATGTGATTTAAATATGTGAATGATTATAACCACCTTTGGGAAAATAATTTTATTTTCAACCAATTTAATGCTTATAACTACATGTGGGCAAATCATTATTTTTGTATCCCATGTTAATGATTATAATTTATTTTTGGCAAATCATTATTTTTATTGCTTCACCTACCCTACTAGGGCATATGCTTGTATCATTGATTATAATTGACTTTTGTAAAATCACTATTTCACATTCTATTATTGATTATAACCACATTTAGGCAAATCATTATTCATCCCACCACCCCATTGAGGCAAATACATGTGCCATTGCTTATAAATACCTTTGGGAAAACTAGTGTCACGCCCTTTATTACTTATTATAACTGCCTTTAGAAAAATGAGTGATTCCACCTCCATTACTATTTATAATCACCTTTGGTAAATTCAATAATTTTACCCTCATTACCACTAGATCATTTCATTTTATTCATTTTGAGGGAACATTCGATGACTCTATTTGTTTCCCACTCCCTCATGGGGGCATCTAGGGCTTATCAACCACCCTTTAGGATAGGAACTATTTTAATTAACAACTTTTGCATTCTTTGAAAATACATTATTATGACTATGTCTTGCAATGCCTTCTCAAATAAGGGAAAATTTTAAACACTTAGTTTTGGGCACTTTCATGCCTAAACTAGGATTTAGCTTAATTTCTAGAAAATGACATAATTTAAGCCTAGAAATCATCTGAATTTCCCAAATTCATCCATGTAATGGATTTAATTACCCAAAAACATAAAAAGGTTAGTTTATTTAGTGTATTACCTTGTATGCTCCAATAACCTAATTTGATTTCAACATTAGTCAAATTATGACCTAGCAATCTGACACTTTTGGCCTATCGAGTTATTAATTAAAAATATTAAAAATAATTATCAAGATTTAAAAATCAGTAAGAAAGATTAATTACATTATAAATCTTAAATTAACTTGCCTAAACAAAAATTCTAAATCAAATTAGTGAATTTCATTTATCAAAAAAGGAATTTTTAGCCAAATATGAAGTTAAAGGTCAAAAGATATAATAAAGTGATTTATTATTTCCTAAATATTCCAAAATTATGAGTCACAACCTCACAAATATCTAAAGTGAGTTATCATGACTCATAAATATCTAAAACTAAGGTGTCAAGATTTCATGAGTGCTTTGACCCAACCTAGGGTCAGCCTCACTCAACCTAGGTTAATTTAGACTCAACCAAAGTTAGAATTTAACCTTACCTTCCTAGGGTTAGAATTAGTTCTTAGAGCTATAAATACAAGTTCCCACACCATGTGCCAATAAGCTTTTGTGTGCAAGGTGATTATGTTGGAAAACCTTCAAGAAGCCATTGAGAGTAGTGTTATAATTACAAATTTATGCCAAACTTCCTATCGAGCCACAAGTGACCATTGGATAAGTGATACCACTATGGAAAAGCATTTCTATAAGACTCTAATTATCATACATTGAGCATGAACATCCTTATGATAACAAGTAAGCAAATTAAATTTGATAAAGGAGGTAAATTACTTGCATTGTTTTTATCTCTATTTTATGATCTTGTTTATTATGTTATGTCATCCCTAGTTCTTAGGAAAGAGTGTTTAGTCCTAGTGTATTATTTGATTTATTTTTATCATTTGGACTAACAAGGGACTACTCTAAATTTTGTGTACTCTTCAAACGCCTAAGATACACATCTTACATTTCTAAATAGTTATTTTCATTATTTTAAATCTTTAATTTTTTAAATACACATTGATTAATAATGTTGTGTCTTTAATTATTTTTTATCATAACTATGTTTAGTGGGATTAATATGTCCTAAATAAGTTAATCGATTAATTATACATGGAATTTAGTTTGGGAATATCAAGCTTAAAATTACAGTAGTTTGTCAAAAATATATTTAAGAGGCTCAATATGCCCTAACTAAGTGCCCCATGAAACCAAATAGGTGATTGGAAACATGAGGCATTTAATTAGGAAAAATTAAGTCTAAAATTACATTAATTTGTTACAAACATGTTTATGGGGATCAATATGTTGCAATTGGAAACCCCATATAACCAATCATGTGATTGGTTGCATGGGAATCTTAATTAGAGAAACTTGACTCTAAAATGACATTTGGTTGTTGTAATATGTTTAGGGGATAAAAATGTCCTAATTGATTTCCCCATGTAACTAATCAAGTGATTTGTTTTAGGGACACTCAACTAGGGTATATCGAGTCTATTATGACATTAGTTTTTTACAAATGTGTGTATGGGGCATGATATACATTTATTAAGTGTCAAATGTAACTAATGGATAAATTGGTTTCAAGGGAACTCAATTAGGGTATATAAATTTTAAATTGACATTAAATTACTAAATATGTGTTTAGGGGGCTCAATATGCCCTAATTGAGTACCCCATGTAACCAACAAGAAATTACTTACATGAGGCACTCAATTAAGGAATTTTGAGTCTAAAATGATATTAATATATCAAAATACATTAAGGGGGATTTATATTGTTTAATTTAGTGCACCACACAAACTATCAAGTGATTGGTTGCATGAGGGACTCGATTATAGAATATTGACTTGAAAATGACATAGTTTTATCAAAATTGTGTCTAGGGGGCTTGATATGCCGAGATATCCCATGTAAAAAATCAATTTATTGGTTTCATGGTGTACTAAATTATGTAAAATAGATTCCAAAATGAGAGTATGTTCTCATAATTATTTTTATGGGGATAGATTATCTCGAAATCAAGTACCCCATACAACCAATCAAGTGATTGGTTGCACATGGAAATCAATTAGGATAAATCAAATCTTAAATGACATTAATTTTTCAAAAGTGTGTTTATAGGGCCCAATATTCCCTATTCAAGTACCCAATGAATCCAATTGAGATACTAGTTACATGGTGCACTCAATTAAGGCATACTAAGTCTCAAATGACATTATTTTATTGAAATTATGTTTATGTAGCTTGATGTGGAAAAAATGATCACCCCATGCAACCAATCAATTTATTAGTTGCACATGGCACTAAACTAGGATATACATAGTCTAAAATTATATTTGTTTTCATCAAATGTGTTTATGGGTCTTGATATGCCCTAATTGAGTGCCTTGTACAACATATTGAGTGATTGGTTGGACGATGCACAAAAATAGTAAAAATCAAGTCTGAAATGACATTAGGTTATTTTAATTATGTTTAAGGTACTCAATATTCCCTAATAAATTTCCCATGTAAAAAATTAGGAGATTAGTTGCATTGGGCACTCAATTAGGGTAAATTTTGTAAAAATGACAATAGGTTGTCACAATTGTGTTTAGGGGGTTCAATATTCCATAGTCAAGTGCTTTGTGCAACCAATCAAGTGATTAGTTACATTAGGAACTCCATTAATGCATGTTGAGTCTAAAATGGCATTATTTTGTCATAAATGTATTTATTCAACATGATGTCCCTTAACTAGGTGCCCCATATAATGAATTAATTAATTGGTTATATGGTGCACTCAATAGTGAAATTGGATTGTAAATGATATTAATTTATTGTCATTATTTTTAGGGGGGTTGATATGCCATAATTAAGTTCCCCATGAAACTAATCAAGTAATTGGTCTCATAAGGAACTCAATTAGGGAAAATTGAGTCTAAAATGATGTTAGGTTATCACAATGGTCACTTTTTAAATTAATATTCACCCTATGGGTTGATGCATATGTTTTGAATGTCAATGCAGTGAGAAACTACCCAAAGAGTCTTTTATAAAGTTATAATATGTCTAATCCTATTCCCTATCCATAATTTTTTAATAAATCCTACTATACACATTTGCACATTCAAATAAACTTCCCTATTATTTTTAGTTAAATAGTCAATCACAAAGAACAAGTCTTAACCAAGTCTGAATCACCTTAAACCTAACATTTCCATTTTACATGTATCAAAATATAGGTCATATGTTGCATTCAATTAAAGATCACTATTACACACATACACATAATAGGGATAACTGCACATATTTTTACTTCCCTCTTCGAAGTATTAGATATGTAGGTAGTACTTAGCAATTCATTATGGATTAGTTTGGGTCAACTCAACCCACCTTTTCCCCCATTTTTTAGGCCTAAATATAGTTTTGAAATTGGACCTATGGTTTCAAATATAAGGATACATATTTATATAATTATGTGCATATGTAGCTTCTAAATATCACACACAAAGATGGTCTATAAGTTTTAATAAAAATATAAAAAAATGCACCCATACAAATCCATCAATTTTTAGACACTAAATTCAATCGATTCCATCTAAAAGTTGATGAATATGTCTAGGTATAACTAGATACATAGTTTTTACTTTGATTGATTCTTACTAGTTTCTCACCATTTTTACCACCAAAATTTAATTCAACCTATGAAACATAGTAACATCATAAGTATCTTATTCCCTTAGGTTTGTGAAATTAGATTCTACCTTTTACATTTAGATTAATTTATTTATATATTTCAAATAATCTAAATTAGTGAAAAATGTATATCTTATAAGATCACATAAATAAAAACTAATGTAAAAAATATTGGTGAACCTATTTATACACTAATCATGTAAAATATTTCCTTAGGGTTCATCTTTCATTTAAAGATTCTAGATTTCTAGATGTAAATCTAATTTTTAGACTTGATGTTTGATTTTCATTTGTTCAAAAATTACACATGGATATAATGGATAATATAGTTTCTATTTATTAATTAAAAATATTATTGTAATCATCACTTTTTTCCCTTTAATATAACAAATTTGTAACCACTATGTAAATCCATGGATCAAATATTTTTTCACTAATAAGGTTTATATTAATAATGAACAATCTCTAGACTTTCATAATCCATATTATTTTGATATTAATTTTGAGTTGCGTCTTGTTACCACTAGACATAAAATGGCATGCATGAATCCTTTTTTCCCATCACTCTCACTATTCACCCAAGGCTTATATTGGCTTATGCATTGCATGCTATCACTATTAGAAGAGATATATTATAACCTCTTACTAGACTTATTGCGAATATTAAATATGAAAATGGTCATGAACAAAAAACAAGTACTATGGATGATAATAAATGAAATGAATATGTGGACTTTATTGATAGATTTTATAATATAGATAAAATAGAAGAACTCAATATCTTGACATGAACTTGAAAATGCATGATGTACTACTATATGTAACAAGAGATGAACTAGAAAAAATTTAGCTAACATTATAACATCCAAGTAACATTATGATCCCTTCAATTATTTATATTATCCATTTAGGGTTACCAAATCCATCATAGGTGTTCAAACTACTAATAATGCTACTACTCATATGTTTACACCTTTGACTACATATGTGATGGCCACCTAAGGCATTGGGGAAACATGAGCTTTCTTTTAGATGACTATGTCTGTGTCTACATAAGAAACCAATGTATATATTACAATGATTATTGACATGACATCATCATCCTCACCTACCACATAATAATTCAAGTAAACTATTATAGCTCTACAAGCTAGGGTGTTGCATTTAGAGCAGGGTGCTTATAGAGCAAGTCATTCAACAAATTCTCATACATTGCATCATAATTTGTTAACCCTATATATTCCATATGATCTCATATCTATGGGGTTTTTATATCTTAAAATTCCATTTTATGATGGTAAGGGTGATCCAAATAAACACCTAAGATCCTTTCATGTAGAATGTTTAGACTATACATTGAATGAAACATTTCTAGCCAATTTATTTCCACATAGTCTTGAGGACTATGATTTAA
Source organism: Torreya grandis (assembly GCA_037957365.1). Taxonomy (NCBI): domain Eukaryota; kingdom Viridiplantae; phylum Streptophyta; class Pinopsida; order Cupressales; family Taxaceae; genus Torreya; species Torreya grandis. Next base: position 1,341,075 of record JARHVA010001609.1, read on the forward strand.
AATGGTTCTATGCTATCCCATTATAATAATTTAATGCATTCAATCCTTTTTCCAATTAATTTCAAGCACATTTTTCAATCAATATCAGTGATTAATTATCTTTTACTCAAATGTCAAAACTCAAGAAAGAATCCAATGAACAAATCAGTGACTATGTGGTTTGGTATAAGACCATACTTCTTAAGATTATAAGTCATATGGATTAAAATTATTTAAAATATATATTTATGACATTTTTTATTACTCCTCTTCATGAATCCATTGCATTTAAAAAAAATAAAATCATTTGATGAGTTATGCCATTTAGGTCAAGATTAAGAAGTTCAGCTCATAGTTTTGAATAGGCTCAAGTATGTGCCTATAACTAAAACTACACCAACTATAATTTTAAAAAAAAAAAACCAAGTTTCAAGGTTAAATAAAATTATACTAATAATTAAGTAAAAATAATAATTAATGTAGTATCATATCCTATTAATTGGATTGTCCTATCCACTATAAAAAGGAGGTAGTTTTCATGATTAATTCAACCTTCTCATATCATACTATAAAAGTTACTAGAATGTAAACATATATCTATTAATTTCCCATAATATGTTGATTATTAAACATAAACCTATAAAATATGATATCAATTCATATTTTGACTATCATAAATGTGTTGGATATTCTACAAATAGACATTTCATGCTTAGGCACAAGATTTAGTATCTTGTTGATGATAATATTATTGAGATTACCAAATTTATGAATGCTTCATGACCACAATAAAATAGGAATCTAAAGTTGAATATTTTTCTAGACCCCTTCCAAATCATGCATCATCTAAAAATAAGAATACTACTAAGTTGCATATGACAAAAATTCACACCCCCTTCTTTTGACATATGATCACCCATTGGACAATATTATCAGTACACTTACAAGAAATTTTGTATAGGGACCTAAAATAAAATTTGATTATAGTGAGATTGTGGATTAAGGTCATATTTATACATCATTAATTATTCGAGCATACATTGATTCATGAACAATACATAATGTCATGGTAGATAATGGTTCAAGTGATTTTATTTTTATGATGACATGATTTCATACTCTTTGATATAAATATGAGGATTTAATTGATATAAAAAGTATAGTAAAAGGATTTTATGGTAAGGAGTAACACCCCTTTGGATGAATTGATACCTATTAATATAATCCCCATACATAATTGATAATTATTTCCTAGTATTATTGAGCACAAGAGTATTTGACATGTTATTAGGATGGCCTTAAATATAAAAGATTCATGCAAGACTATCTTCATTACATAAATATGTCAAATGTGTGTGTGTGTGTGTGTGTGTGTGTGTGTGTGTGTGTGTGTGTTGTCAAGTGGTGATGCTTTCATGTGTTTCATTTGAGCATCCCATTTAGCTAGAGTAAAGTTCTCTTCCACCCCCGCCACCACCATAGTTGGGTATTGCATCTATTTATGATCATTCTACAAAGGGAAATAGTTCACATATTTAGGCTCATATTATATAATAATTTATACAACCTAATATGTTTCATTTTATGCAAATAATTGAAAGTAAAGTAGTTGACTTTCCTAGATGGCCAATACTTCACCTATTACATCAAAGGATCATTTAAGACTCAAGAGAGCCCATATTTACTCAACATCCAAATATAGTGTTACATATAGTATGGTGTATTAAAAAAATAATACAAACACACATTTATCTTACTATATAATAGTTTTGACCAGATATTATGATATTTAGAGGCACTCATCATACACAATATCCTATGGGTGATGTTTTATATCTAGTTAAAATTACATGTGATACTAGTCACTCATGAAAGGTGACCATTAACATGTTAGATAAAAAAATTACACATGATCATCCACTTGATGGGGTAATTAGTTAACATTTTTACATTAGTGAAAAATATTTAAAAAATACATACAAATAAAATATTTTAAAAATAAAAAATGAGAATCTAAGCATGACATGTTTACTAGTTCATATTATTCATTTATGTAACATGTTTGGTATATTACATATCATTTTTCATATAAACATTAATTTCATAGTATATATGAGTGAGTTGCATGACATATAGGTTGCACATGATATATGGATACATAGATGTAAGATAATCTTATATCAAGGGGCCATGCCAATGTTGGGGCCATCTCATTCATAGGTTACACTTTTATAGAATATATCTTTCTTTGACCTTTCCATTTATCATGTTGGGCTAAATTTATTACTTCGACATGTCTCACTCTTTCTTATATTTTTTTATAGTGCTAAATTTTATGGATATACTAATTTACTATGATGTGACATTGACATGGATTGATAGTGAATAATAGATCAATTATTCTATGCTTCATTTATGTTATTTCATTTTTAATAGGCTAATCAATTGATTATGCTTTTTTACTTCTTGATGACTACATGATATTTTTTGATTGAGTGTATCATTATATGTTTCTTTATTTGGTCCCTAGTTTTATTCCATGATTTTTTTATTGAGTTTTCATTACATAAATTTTTATTGGGCAATTTGATTCTCTTATAAATATTACTTATTGAGAGTTTCATTTTATGACTTCTATTTGTGTGTGGCCCTTGGTCTTGTGTGTTCTTCTATTGTGTGCATCATGTCTATGACATTGTGTGCTTATGAATGAATAAATATAGGATTATTAGTTGAGCTTACTAAGATTACTGAGTTTTTTGGGTTTGAGGTTCATTGATCCATATTACACATTTTTACTTGTTTGTGGTTCCATGATTCATATCATGCACCTTCATGCATAGTTTATTATTCAATACTTACATCATTGATATATATATATATATATATATATATATATATATATATATATATATATATATACATACACATATACATATATATTAAAACCATCAATGATGTAAGTATTGAATAATAAACTATGCATGAAGGTGCATGATATGAATCATGGAACCACAAACAAGTAAAAATGTGTAATATGGATCAATGAACCTCAAACCCAAAAAACTCAGTAATCTTAGTAAGCTCAACTAATAATCCTATATTAATACATATCTAGTGTGTGTGTGTGTGTGTGTTTATATATATATATATATATATATATATATATATATATATATATATATATATATATATATATATATGTATGTATGTGTATATGTATATGTATATGTATATATGTATATGTACATATATATATACATACATATATATATATATACACACATACATATACATATATATACATATATATATATATACATAGACATATATATATGCATATATATACACATACATATATATCTATACATATACATATACATATACATATACATATACACACACATATATATGTGTATATATATATACATATATATATACATACATATATATATATATATATATACATATGTATATATATATACATATATATGTACATATACATGTACATGTACATGTACATGTACATGTACATGTACATGTACATGTACATATACATATACATATACATACACACACACACACACACACACACACACACACACACACACACACATATAAATATATATATATATTAGTGATTAAATAATCAAATCATATACATATATGTAGTTCAAGGAATGCAAGTGTCATGTCAAGATATATATATATATATATATATATATATATATATATATATATATATATATATATATATATATATATATCTTGACATGACACTTGCATTCCTTGAACTACATATATGTATATGATTTGATTATTTAATCACTACTATGATGACATATCATCCACATGTTAGCACATGATTGCATATTTTTAAGTATCATGATATGGTTAACTCTTTTATTTTGAGATGAATAATTCATAAGCTACATCCATCACATAAAAATGGAGGCATATTATCAAGATTTTCATAGATATTCAAGCCTCCGTGGACAACAAATTCATTATTTGGTGCACAATACAAGATTCAGAGTGTTCAAAATGGTTCAAATTATTAGCTTGATTTAGATTTTGGCATAGGATTTAATTAAATCAGAGTGTTTTAGATTATTAGCTTGGTTCAGATATAGGACAAATGTTTTTAGATTCAAACACATTTACATGAATAAAATTTATATGTTTTCATATCCTTACAGATTTAGAGATATTTTGGGGTCATATACAATGCATATGCACACATTTTATAGGAACATGAGTTACATGTTTTAATTTTTTTCCAAATTTGGAAAAAATGTGATATAGATACATTACATTATATATCATTTTGGTATTGATTTGATCAAAAAAATTGGCATGCACATACACACTATCATAGTTTTATATTTGTAACATCAATGGTACCTAAAAGTGAGTAATTTTGATTTATAAGTCTATCTATAGTGTTTGTTTTAGTTAAATCAGTACTGTGATTGAGGTTCAACATTCTCAAAAAGCTAGCCATTACTTTATAAGCGTAATATGTGACTCCAATATTTCATATTATGATTCAATATTAGTTAAATGAGTAGTGTAGTTTAGGTTTAATGATGCTCAATGGCCTAGGCACTACTCTCTCTTCAATGAGGGTTAGGTAATTTATCTTCCAACCCATGGCCTTACCTTAGTACATGAATTTTGGGCATGATCATGCAAAAATTATCCAAGTGATTCAATAAGGAATCACAATTATTTAATGTTTCAACAAGGAAGCATCATCTCCAACCACATGACATAGAAAAACATGGCTTACCCACTTATAAGTGTATTTCTTCCTTACTCTTTAAATTTTAGAGGTTTAATTTAATTTAAAATTTCAGATTTCATACATGAATATTGAATGTGCATATTAATTATATGTTTCATGGAGTAAGTTGCACATTTAGATATTCTTCTCAGAGATAACTTATGTTGTACACACTCAGGTACATATTTTTATCATTTCGTTTTAATATTGTATTTCATTTCAATAAAAAGAATAAAAGGGATGCATTTTTATGGATTAATTTTTTTTTATCAAGTATTTGAAAATTTCCTTTTTGACCTATCTCTAACTTCCATGACTTGTGCATACACCTATGGTTCTTATTCATAATAATTCACATCCACATAATTTCCATGGATTCAAAATTCCTAATTTTATATCATTCACCTTTAAGAATTCCTTAATCTATGTCTAACATATTCAAAATAATATATAGATTATCTCTAGATCATTAAATTTGTATTCATGTCTCTCGAATAAATTCATCAGACTCAAACCATTCATGAATTTTGGGTTTGTCTAAATGTAATGAACTCATCCTAATCTAATAAATGGTAAATTTTCCAATTTTAAATAATCATATGGGTTGACCCATATGTTTTGAATGTCAATGGGGTGAGAAAGTACCTAAAGAGTACCATATAAATACACAATAGATCTAATCATATTTCCTATCTTTAATTTTTCAATAAAGCCTATTGTATGCATTTATACATTCAAAGGAACTACCCTATTCTTTAAAATTAATCAATCATTCATAAATATCATGTCTTGGCCAAGTCTACAGCACGTCAAAGCCAAGAAAAACTTGTCATTTTACAAGTATTGCAAGCTAGATAATAGTTTGCATTAATAGAAGGATAATTATTGCACAAAGGCATCTAAAAGGGAGAAACATGTGTAGTTTTAATCCCATATTTCTATTATTATAAATTTAGGTAGTGTTTATTCATTGATTCAAAGGTACAACTACCCAAAGTTTAAACTTCCAACTTGTTGTCACTTGTCACAACCTAACCCACTTCTTAGTAGCTTTTTTCCACTTTTTTAGATGATACAAACAATATAGGATTGGTACTAAGAATTTATGGAAATATTTTAGTACCCTCTATTTATTTCTTCCCTCAACACAAGTTTCTTGACTCAAATCCACTTAGAAAATAACTTTCTAGCCTCGGTCAGGCTCCAATTAGGTCTCCCAAGGCCTAATTCAAACTTTGTCCTATTTTTCCATACATATAAGGTATGTATGGGTTTGGAACCTAAAAAATATTTTATAAATCACTAGTCCACAACAAATCAATTTTTTTTGTGATTTTTGGACAATTAGAACTCATGCAATCCAAGTTTGAATTTGAAAACCCTAACTCATGGATAATATAGTCTCTATGAACCTGAGAAGGAAGAATTTGATGTTTTGTGTTCCAAAACAAATTTCAAAACAACTTGATGGTTGAATATTCTTTTTAACAACCCCATACAAATTCTAAAATCACTATTTACCTCTTGGACATCTCTATTTACTACTTTTAAAACATTTTGAGTATGATTATCTGTGTATTTATTGTTACCTATAGGACTATGTTGACTTTCTCCACAAATATTGATAGAAAACAAAAAAATAAATGAATAAAAACCTTTAAGAATAAATAATCAACTTACCATAACACATGGATTATCAAAAACATGTTATTTGTAAGATCTTGTTTCAGTATTCAAATGTAACAGTCTTCTTTGATCAATACAAATTGAATAGGGTCTGCAAGAGTTTTTATTCAAAAATGATAAACTCCTTATTAGTTTTATTTAAAATTAATCAAATAGTACTTTTAATTAATCCAAAAACCAAGGATGTAGTACATTTTATTTATCATATAAACTCTCTAACTATTTTTTAACCTTCTAATGGTCACTAGAGGGCTAATTAGACATTGAATACATACATCAAAGTTTGTATTGTTTACATTAATGACTTAAGACCCATGGTATAGACACATGGTGTATTAAAGAGGTCATATAAACCATTTTACACTTTTATATTTCCTTCAAAACATTCTTGCAACACCTAAACTAAATAAAATAATTCAAAAATTTAATTTTTGGTGGGAAAAGCCAAATTTGAATTTTTGAAGAGCTAGAAATAAAATCAACATCTTGAAATGAAAAATAAGGATTATATAATAACTATAAGACCTATTATACCATCAAAAAACCAAAATTTGATAAAAAAAACTAAAATTTTCAAGAAAACTAGGCCTAGGAGTGATGCTCCTTCATCATACTCCTTGGGGAAGGAGAAAAAGACTCAAGAATTATTGTCCATGAGTTCATCTAGAATAATACCATAATTTTTGATGTCATTTTATGTCATCCATGTAGCATATGCAACTATATTTTTCTTCCATTTGACTAAATACTTGAAATACTACTTGTCCCTGGTTTGTTTGAACACTTGCTTGTCGAGGATGCATTTCAATTCATCTAGTTTGACTTAAGGAAATTATTTTTCCCAATATGTACCTAATTTATCTATTCCTTAAATTTTATCTTCACCTTTTACTCCTTATTTTTAAGGGTACAAGTCTGAAACATTGAAAATTGATGATATGCCTACACCACTAGACAATTCCAACTCATATGCATTGTTAGCAAATTTCTTAAGCACATTACAAGGACTAATTTTTTTCATATTAAGCTTGTTGTATTCACCTATAGAAAATATATTCTTCTTGAGATGAGCCAAAATTAAATCTCCAACATGGAAACTTACCTATCTTCTACTTACATCCGCTTGTTTTTTGTACTTCTCCACACTAGCTTCTATATGTTTCCTTGCTTGTTTATGAACCTCTTTCATGGCCACTAAAAAATATTCTCATTCAACACTCTTCTTGTCCATCTTCTTGAGATTTTTTATTTCAAACACTCCTCTAGGTTTCATACCATATATCACTTGGAAAGGACTCATGTCCATGGTCCTATTGGAGGAGTCATTATAAGCAAATTCTGCCTAAGGTAATATAAGATCCTATTGCTTGGGATTATCCTTAGATATACATCTCAATAGGTTCCCTAGACTCCTATTAACCACCTTAGTTTGAATTTTTTTAGGGTGGTAAGCTAAACTAAAACTCATATTTGTGCCTAGATTTCTCCATAGTGTGCACCAAAAATGGCCTAGGAACTTAGTATCTCTATCAGATACAATGTTTAGTGGTAGTCCACAAAATATTACTACCTCCTTAAATAACAAAATTTCCAAATGGGTGGCATAATTGGTGGTCTTACAAGGAATTAAATGTGCCATTTTTGAAAATCTATCCACAACTACATATATGGAGTCAAAACATTTATGTGTTCTAAGCAGTCTCATTATAAAGTCCATGCTTATGGATTCTTAAGGTCTATTTGTGACTGGTAGAGGTTGATATAAACCTGAATTAGTGCTCTTTCCTTTGGAATTTTGACAATTTTTATGCCTCTCAACATATCTTCTCACTTTTACTTACATCTTAGACCAAAAATAGTGTCTTGTGAGATGCTCCAAAAGTTTTATCAAGCTCAAAGTGGCTTGCCATACTCCCACTATGCTTTTCTTGTATCAAGTTCTCTCTTATTGATCTTCTTGGCACGCATATATGCACACCTTTGAATAGTAACCCATATTTTATGACACAGTCCAACCATGGATTTTTGTTTAGTGTAGTTGGATAAATGCATTGTATGCTTCTTTGAAGTCTTCATCATCTTCACACATCTCCTTGAGTGATTCAATACCAACACTCTCAAGTTGTATCTCATGTACTAACAAGACTCTTCTACTTAATATATTTTCTACTTATTGATTTATCCTTACTTATGCTTGATGGTGAAGGTAAAATTAGCATATACTCCACCCATTTAAAGTGCCTCTAATTTAGCTTAGGTTGATTGGGGATGAATTAAAGTGCATGATTGTCTGTGTAAATGATAAACTCTTTTGGAATTAGGTAATGCCTCCACTTCTTCAAGGATTTCACTATTACATAGAATTTCAAGTCATGGGATGAATAATTTCTCTTGGCATCATTGATATTTTCACTAAAATAAGATATTGGCCTACTCTCTTAGCTTAAAACATCCCCTATTTCCACTTTACTTGCATTACACTCTAACTAAAAAACTTTGTTAAAATATGGTAGTGATAGTATAGGTTACTCCATTATTATTTGCTTCAAATATTGGAAATTCCTTTCAAATTTATCAGTCTAAACAAACTTATTCTTAGCTCCTCTAATGGTATATATTATTGGAGCACATATTCCACTAAAGTTTCTAACAAATTTCTTATAAAAACTTACAAGTCCATGGAAACTCCTTACCTCTCTAGCTATTCTAGGTGTTGTCCATTCCATGATTGCCTTCACTTTGTCCTTGCCCATTTTTAACATGACTTGAGAGATGAAAAATCCCAAGTACAACACTTTTTATTTCATATACTCACATTTCTTGAGGTTGATTAGCAACCTTTCTTCTTGTAGCCTTCTCATGACTAGATGAAAATGACGAAGATGTTCCTCCTTACTAGGGCTATAGATAAGTATATCATCTAAGTATACCACTACAAACTTACCTCTAAAAGGTTTGAGGACTTCATTCATAAGCCTCATAAAATTTATTGGTGCATTTATCAATCCAAATGGCATAACCATCCATTCATACAACCCCTCATTAGTTTTGAAAGTAGTTATCCATTCATCCCCTTGTTTAATCCTAATCTAATAGTACCCACTTTTGAGATTAATTTTTTATAATTAGCTTGATCTAATTAAAAAATCCATTAATTCTTATATCTTAGGGTGAGGATACCTATATCTAATTATGATCTTATTGATAGACCTAGAATCTGTACACATTCTACACTCACCTTCCTTCATAGGCACCAACACTGTAGGGATTGCACAAGGACTAAGACTCTCTTTGATCATCCCCTTGTTTAAGAGCTCTTGTACTTATCTCTTAATTTTTTCATTCCCCTTAGGAGTCATCTCATAGGCTACATTATTAGTAAAATTTTCTCTTGGAACAAAGTCTATGTGATGAGTAATGTCCTCATAGGTGGTAGTGTATTTGGCAACTCATCAACTATAACTTCTACATACTCCTCCAACATGTCTTAGATATCTTGAGGAAACTCATTCACTTTGGTGTTTATCATAGTATTCCTAGGCTTGAATACCAATGTAAATCTGAAATCCTCTTCATTCATAGCATTTAGAAACTCTTTACCACTTACCAACATCACATTTTATCCAATTTTTTGGTCATTGTCTTCATCTTTCATAGGCTACAAGGTGTGACTAACTCCATCCTTAACCAAGGTGTAGACATTTATCCTACCATCATGAGTGGTTTTCTTATCATATTTTTAAGTCCTTCCAAAAATCACATACAAACATCTATGGGGATCATGTCATAAAGGACCTTGTCCTTGTACCTTCCAAATTGAAACTCTACTCAACTTTGTTCACTAAATAAAAATTTATATCCTTTATTCAACCATGAGACTTTGTATGGTGTGGGGTGAGGCAACTTCTTCAATCCAAGTTTGTTGACCATTTCAATTGAGACTAAATTATCTATACTTTTTTGAATATATAACCATTTTATAACACTTAACTTGGCACTTGTAATAAGTTATGAAAAACATTTTTATTTTTGGTGGTTCATTCTCCTTGGGTGTTTTTATTATCACTCTCCTCATTATCAAAGATTCTCCTACCCCAAGTTTCTCCACATGTGATGGATAACAAACACTATCTTCCTCAACTACTTGTGCAATCTGATTTCTACCTTTTGTTCTTAGACTTGTCATTGGCTAATCCTCTATACATTACCAAGACATATGTCCATCAAACTTGTTTCATTTGAAACACCTACCTATAAAACCACCTAACCCTATACCTCTTGATTCATAACCAACCCTAAAATAGGGCCTTATACCTCTAAATCCTCCTCTTGAACTAGATGGATATTCATTTGAAGTACTAGACTCCCCTTGGCTTATTTATAAATAATATCTACCTCCTTTCTAACCTCTACCCATAAAACTTCTACCTCTACCTTTATTTTTTTGGTTTTGTTTCCTATTAAACTTGTCCTCTACTTTCAAGGCCAACTAGTAACACTCTTCCAATGTCTTTAGACTAGCAAGGCTCAAATCATCCTATAAGTTATATCTCAAACCATTTAGATACCTACCCACCTTATCATTATCATGATCTATGTGTCTTGATTTGATACTTAGGTTGTAAAACTCCTCGGTATATTCTTTGACTTCCATCTCTTTATATTTCAAGTTTTGAAGCTTCCTATACAAGTTGGTGATGTAGTCACTAGGAAAGAAATTTATTTTTAACTTGGAAACCATTATATCCCAAGACTTGATCTTTGATTTTCCTTTTTTCCTTCTCTCATCATGTATGTAATCCCACCATAGAGATGCATGACCCTTTATCTTAGTTCTAGCAAACTTCATTTGTTTCTCTTCTAGTACATCTTTAAAATCAAAGTATTTATCTAACTCTCCTATCTAATAAAGGATTTCTTATCCACTAAGTTTGATTGCATACACTATAAGATCTAGTTTGGGATTGGATCCTTTCCCTTTCACCACCTTCAACAACCTCTCAAACTTATGTTCTTCAGTTTCTCTCTCTCCATCTTCCAACTCTGGTGTATGTGGCTCTTCCTCCTCTTGGTCACTTAAATCACCTATGAATACTCTTATTTTATTAACATAAACTAATATGTGTATTACATAAAATTTTACTATGATATTTCTCAACTCTTGTAATATTACATCTCCCATTTGTATGGTTTTTGCTTTCTCACCTGACGAATTTCTCCTAAGTGGTATCTTGTCTCTCCTAAGGTGATATAACAAACACTCTTCACTTATCTTCCTCTAATATAATCTCACCTTATCTAATCACTTATAATTCTCTTAGTTTTTATTTGATACCAAAATGATGTAGAGGTACAAATACCTAAAGTTCAAACTTCCAATTTGTTGTCACTTGTCACAACCTAACCCACTTCCTAGTAACCTTTTTCACTTTTTTAGATGGTATGAACAATATAGGATTTGTGTTCATAATTTATGGTAATTTTTTAGTAATATCTATTGATTTCATCCCTCACCACAAGTTTATTGACTTAAATCCACTCAAAAAACAACTTTATAACCCCTGTCAAGCTCCAATTAGGTCTCCCAAGGCCTAATTCAAACTCTATCCTATTTTTTCATGCATAAAAGGTCGATACAAGTCTACAACCTTTAAAATATTTTATAGATCACTAGTCCAAAAAAAATCATAAAGTTTTTTTTTATTTTTGTATAGTCATAACTCCAATCCAAGTTTGAAAAGGAAAACCCTAACTCAGGGTTAATATAGTCTCTACAGACCCAAGAAAGAGGAATCTAATGTTTTATGTTCCAAAATTAATTTCAAAGCATTGTGATCATTGAATAATATATTTAATAACCCCATAAACATTATAAAATCTCTATTTATGCCCTAGACATCTCTTTTTACTACATTTGAAACATTCTGAGTATGATTGTGTGTGTATTTATTGTTACCTATAGGACCGTGTTGACTTTTTCCACAAAGATTGATAAAAAAAACTAAAAAAAAAAAGAATAAAAACCTTAAATAATATATTAAAAAACTCAAAAAAATATATGGATTATAAAAAATATGTTCTTTTTTAAGATCTTTCTTCAGTATTCAAATGTGCACAATCTTCTTCTTTGATCAATACATAGGAAACAAGGTTTACAATAGGTTTTCTTCAAAAATGAGGAATTACTTATTAATTTTCTTGATACTTGATCATATACACCTTTTAATTAATACAACAACCAAGGATCTAATATGTTTTATCTATCTTATAAACTCTTGAACTATTTTTGGACCTTATAATGGTCACTAGAGGGCTAATTAAACATTGAATACACACATCAAAGTTTGAATTATTTACATTCATGACTTAATACCCATGGTATAGGCACATAGTGTCTTAAATAAGTCATATAAACCATTTTACACTTTGAGAGTTCCTTCAAAACACTCTTGAAACACCTAAACTAACTAAAACAATTCAAAAATTCAATTTTGGTAGGAAAAGCCAAATTTTAATTTTTAAAGAGTTAGAACTAAAACCAACATCTTAAAATAAATAATAAGGATGATCTAAGAACACTAATACCTCTTAAACAATAAAAAACCATAATTTGATAAGAAAACCAAAATTTTCAAAGAAACTAGGCCTAGGATTGATGTTCCTGCATTAGTCATTCATTCATGAGTGGTTTGGGTTATCTCAACCCACCTTTTTCCCACTTTTTTAGACCTAAACCTAGTGTCTAAATTAGACCTAGGGTTATAAAGAAAAAGAGATATGTTTCTATAATTGGGTACACATGTATCTTCTAAATATCACACACAAAGATGGTTTAAAATTAGGCATAGCAACTTATACTAAAACATAAAATAAAAATACACCCAGGTGAGTTTTTCAAGTTTTAGACATTAATGCCAGTCAATTCCATCTAGAAGATGATGAATCTATCAAGGTGTAGCCAAAAACATAATTCATGATTTGAATGAATATTGATATAGTTTTTCATCACTTCTACCCCTTAAATTCACTCTCAAACCTACACAACATAGTAACACTAAATATATTACACTTTTAACTATTTTATTTTTATATAAAGTACAATTGTCAAATTAAATTCAACCTTTAACATTCAGATTTATATTTTTGCTATACTTCACATAATCTAAATTAGTACAAAATTTATGTGTTATAAGATCACATAAACAAAAAATAAGGTAAAACAGTTGCATGGTGCACTCAATTAGGGAATATATAGTGTAAATTGACATTATGTTATCAAAAATATTTATAGAGGGCTTGATGTGGCCTAATTGAGTGTTCCATGCAATCAATCAAGCAATTGGTTGCATTGGTAATTTAATCAAGAAAAAATGAGTCTAAAATGACATTAGATTATTGAAAATGTGTTTAGGTGACTTAGTGTGCCCCATGTTTTATAAAAACTAGGGATTAAACAAGTGTTAATATAATTATGAAAAATAATTGAGTAAAACTAGAATGTATAATATATGCAATAAATACACCAGACCAATTTAGAATTTACTATTTTTAAAAATATGCTAAAATAGGAAAATACTAAAGATAAATAGCTTAGTTAGCATCCATATTAAATGGATTATAACTAGGATTGTGTGATATATTTTGGGACTGTGTGAGGTCACCATGAATCATGAACATGGCTCTTTTTAAATCTAAATCAAGGTTACACCATTTAGGCAAAGTCAGATTATGTTGTCATCTATAGTGTGCACTGACATCCAATAGGGTATTTACCCTATATGTGATTTTTTTTTAGGTGTGATTTCCCCTATAGGTCCTATATGTATATTATGGGTCATACAATCCATTATGGGAGCTATTGTGTGCTTTCTTATTCACTTGAAACCCTGGTTGATTTATAAGGAAGAACAAATGCAATAAATGGGGAAAATGGGATTAGGGGCTGAAATTGTGCTTGATCTCAACACCCCCTGTGTTGAGTGCCACCTACATACCAATACTTTGAAGAGAGATCAAACTCTTTATAGTTATCCTATGCTATAGTGATGTGCGTGAAATATTGATGTAATGATATATGTTGATGTATTCATAATTAAATCAAGGATAATTGGATTGTATGGACTCAGACTTGGGAAGAATAGGTGATTTCCTCTCAATGTGTAGTTAAAATAATTCTAGTGTTTCCAATATAGAAGTCTCTTTCCAAGTAGTGACAAATGAATATAAGATGTGTATATAGTGGTTTTCTTGAGATTTAATTGAATGGGACTTGTGAAATGTGTGGTATGACCCATAAGATGAATTTGAATATGAGAAATTATATGTAATTTGGGGGAGGATGAAATCAATGTCTTCAGACACTACTAGCAAGTGAGATTGTCTTAAAGGAGTGACCTTGTCTAAGGAAGAAAGACAACTAAACAAGAAGTGTGAATAAGTCTAATATTAAGTCTATGCTGATTATAATGAGAGATAAAAACATTTAGAATCATATTTTCTTATAAATAGAAGGTCATCCACATATAAGTAGAAGAATAGCAGTTTGAAATCATGGAGTTGAGCATAGGCTACATGTTTATAGGTAGTGGGCACAAGTGCATTATTTTAGCATTAAATTCTAATTTTTAGTGACTAAATTTTCCATTATTTTATTATAGTAATGTAATAAATTGAAAATAATAGAGTAAAATAAAGAGAGCTATAATTGAGTTTACATGTGTTGAGTAGGCTTGGATGTAGATCATGCTTGTACTCTAATTCATGCAAACCTGCAATGAAACATGTATAAATAAATCCTTACATATGATATAAATATGAAATTAAATACATAAAATTATAGATAAAATAACAAAGAAAGAATACACCTTTTCCATGCAAGCAAACTGTTACATTTTTTGGTGCAAAACTAGTGATTGGAGAGGCTAGATCCCTTAGATATTTCTTTGTGTTGAAGCATTTGGATTGGAATATGCATGCCCCAATCTTTATTGGTGGGAGATTTTTCTTAATAAATCAAGATGCACTTGAATACATAATCACACAACTCAATGTAATGTATTGGATTAGAATTCCTATATGAAATACAATAGATCTTTCTAGTGAAAAAATTGGTGCAAAAAGTTAAATAAACCACTTCAAAGGGAATAAGATTCATTCTAGTGCAAAAATGGTGCAACATAGTGTGATATGAGTCTCATGTATACAACATAGAGATTGACATGGATTATCATTCCTTTTGTAAAAATTGGTGTAAAACTAAGTAATAAAGTGATCATGTGCTACACGCATGCCCCAATCTGATATATGAGTATATTGATTTTTATAACTGATTAATTTCAACTAAATTTCTATGTCAACTTATGTAGAATTATTGAACACATGTTTCATATAATGCCCCTAATTATAAACAAAATATGTGATAACATGTGTATAAATCTAAAAAATGTTTCTGAGTAACCTCTAAAAACTATTCTATAAATTGAGTATAATTTTAATAAATATGGAAAATGTTGTTTTTGGCTCCTAAGATGAAAGTGTGTTGTTATATATAGCTACAGCCTATGTTGTTTTCTAAATGGTGTGGTGATATTTTAATTTAATTTATGAGAAAAAATTGAGTATGCACTATGATCAATTGATCAAGTATTTTCTTTTTTTCTTAAGCAGTGAACTATTGCATCTTAGTCTCTAAGATAAGCCACTATGTATGCCCCATATTTTGAGGTGAGTTGTGAAACCTATGCAATAACTTAGCTCAAAATAAAAAAAGTTATGAAAATGATGTTATATAAAATATTTAAATCTAAAGTAATAATAACTTTAGAGATCATGGCATTATATTAATAATCTAATCAAAATAGTATTGTATGATACATGTACAACTAAGAATGCATGATATCATGTCTATATATATGTTATCAATTATTGAGTACTTCAAACTAATATATAAATAATCAAGGAAGATGCATGACATGGATCATTACATTAAAAATTTGGGGAGACATGATATCCATCATGGCACCTCAAATTGAGCAACAATAAAAAAATAAGTGTCATGGCCATGATACATACACAAAGAGCACACACAAAATCACACAAAGTATGAAAGAAGGTCAAGGGGCTACATACAATGGACATGTTTAAATTTTCATAATCCAGATCAATGGATACATAAATAACATGAAGTAAAGAAGAAAATATGATAAACATGCATGAATAAGTGAAACTATTCTAAATAATCAATTTATAACATTAGTATATTCAACAACTTGGGTATCTAATAAGATAGAAATGTGAAATTAAGTGATAAAATATGTTAATGTTTTACATAATATACTATACTGTAGTTGGAAAAATAGGCATAGTAATAGAGTGATAAAACCTATATAAAATATGCCCCCATTGAATTTGATATGATGTAAAAAATATGTAAAAGGCTTACGACCATTTTGCATTTGATAAATTAGAGAGCTTGTGTTCACTGGGACAAGTCTATCAAACTTGGACAAGATCATACTGCATTATTATATGAAATAGAGTGGTTATATATGTGTAAATTTTATGGTTCTAAGACAATATCACCACCTAAAACTACATCTAAAAGTGATAACCTATATGTTTTGAAACACATTAAAAAACACTTGTGAAATATATTTGATATAAAACTAGATATAGATAATATTTGCATATACTGAATCACAAATCAACTAAGGTAAATGAACTACACATATCATGCATATGTCCTAATTTTTAGATTTTTTGTAACATGTGTGTGTGTGTGTATGAATATAAATAACTAAAAATGGAGCATACTAACCAATGAATCCTAAAATAGCCTTAAAATTAGTAGGTCCTATATCTAACATAGGTAGGATGACCTCTCACAAATGGAAAGTATAATGCCATTATGAAGTAACTAGTCTAAACTCAAAATCTGAAAATAAATCTGACTCTATATTATAAGTGCCACTATCATGATAATAATTTTTAGTATGTTATGTATGCTTTTTAGCATTTTAAACACTAGGATTATTCAAAACCCATCATGGAGTAAAAGAGCTCTATATTGGTGTTCTGTGTGGAACACTCTTAGTGCCTTATAATATAAATATAGAAAGAGTTGGAGTAGAGAGTGGCTCTCTAGAATCTATGACAAATTATTGATTAAGTGAATTTTAAATACTATGTCTCCTTGCAAAGTTAACCACTTACTTCTGAATTATCTGAGTAGGTTGAATATTATTAGGTTTTTAAACTAAGATTTGTTGTTTAAGAACAATGAACTTTGGTTATAGGGGGTATTCAAATGGAATACCATGAACTGTGATGACCTAATTAGGCAAAATGCATTTCAAACATATATGTATTATATAAGGAACTAAATGAATTTTTTAAATCTAAGGAGATCCTAATAATATATCAAAAACTCATGCACTGGGTACTACTATAAATTTGGTGGCTACATGTGTAGGGTCAACCTATACTAGTAATGTGATCTCACCAACAGAACTCTAAAAATGTCCATTGAATTCATTATCACTACTTTTTTTATGAACTATATCCCAATTTGTGTATCCAAATATGAGAGAAGTATGATGTAGACACCTAAAACTATCCGCTGATAACCTCCAATCAAGCTTTTGACTAATTTCAACCCAAAATGCATAATTTGGCTTAAAAACACTAAAACACGTTAAATGATGTAAAACTAACATATTCAAGTGCCTATTTTGGCTAGGGTAACCCTAAATGGGGCAATGCAATTTATGGGCCAACTAACTTTGATTAGTCTATTTTGAGTCAAAATGCCAATTTTGTACCCATGTGCTCTAGATTGTTCTTTCCTATCAAATATTTTGCACAAGACTCGTGCCTTTGTTATTTGTTGTTGGAAACATCCTAAATGGGAATACACATCTAATGCATCTGACATGGACTTCCAATTCTAATCCAGTCAAATTTAGGACCAATAATAAGGCATTCTAATCAATTTGAGTAATTTATGCATAAAGTTCTTAATCATACTTAAGAGCTAATTAACCCAAATCAAGGCCTAATCAATAATTATAAGGAAACTTGTTGAATACTTATTTTTGGAAATGAATATAGAATATTTGCATCATCAAGTGACCTCATTTATTGGGAAGACACCCCTAGGCCATAAAAGCCATAAATATCAAGATTCATGCCCTCAATGCCTCATTAATACCTTCCATGATGCCCTTCATGCCTCTTAAATTCCCCTTCTTCCAATGCCATGATGAGGATAATTACAAACTTAATTCCAAAAATTGAATTAATCTTCAACCACACATCTCAATCTTGAGATGTATGGTTGAGATTGATTCTAATCAAATCCAAAAATTTATAAATAAGAGGCCTCACAACACCATTTCTAAGCTTTTTTGATGTAAAGTTATAATTCCAAATTAGTTCCAAAAGCTTCAAAAAAATAGTGTTATAATGCCAAATTGATTCCAAGTCAAGTTATAATCCAAAGGTGCCAAGGAGAGATGGAGGTATCCAAGCTTCCATTACCAAGGACTTCATGAGCACAAGCCAAGCAAGACACTACTACAAAGGCATTTGGAGCATCCAAGGAAGGTGAAGGAACTCTTGTATTTGATCCCTTGATTTTTACTTGTGCTTGTCATTTGCTTTTGTTAACTAAGCTCTCCCTAGTGTCTAGGCCTAGAGATGTTATGCTATTAGTGTGTTTATTTCATTCTATTTTCATTTTGGAACTAACACCATACTAACCATCCTCTCTTGAGTGAAATTATTAGATCACATAATGGCACACCCGATGAAATTAGATGCATCCAACACATGAAGGAGATCCTTTTACAACCCTAAAATGTTTATTTTAGCCTTTAAACTCTTGAAAATTGATTTTAGAACTTTATTTTGCCATTTTTGTTTGCCATAGTTTTTACATAGTAACCGATGTCGACAGAAATATCGATATCGATTACCTAGATTAACTAACAAAGATCAGCAAACTGACATTGATTTTATATCAGTTGGCCATAACCAACACCAATGGTAATAACCAATGTTGATCACTATGTTTTTCCAAAAACACAAACCTGAGACCTACTTTTTCAAAGTTTATTGTTTCAAACTCAAGAGGGCTTCAAAGCTAAAAGACATGCTAAAAATTTTGTTATAGGACCAAGTAGGATATTTGTTCAAAACATGTTTAAATCACTTTTGCATGCTTAAAATTTGATTAGGAACTTTGTTTGGTGTTTAACAAAGAATTTAGGTTTTTTTAGTGAATGATTTTCAAAGTTTGAAACTAAGACCAAGGGGTCAAATGAACACCACCAAATATTTCATTTGGGTTTAAAATTGAACACACTTCTCAATTCTTGTTTGCAATAGTTGTTTAGTTGGATTTTGTTTGGCAAAAAGAGGAATGTTCCATGTATGCTCTTCCATTTATCCCTATAGGGAACCCTTGGAATCAAAAATACCATTCGTATTGAAAGTAGCCTAGTCCAAGGCTTAGAAATAAATTCATCTAAAACACTCCCCAAAAACTCATCAAATTTTGGGTGACCTTGAAAATTACCTTAAAGTCTTTATATTAGTCTTTTATTTTTATGCATCTTGGCTTGCGAGGGGGACATCATTATCTCCCATGAGTTCTTTAGGAAAGATTTGACCTAGGGTTTCACCTCCCAGTATTGAATTCACTTACTCCTTTTGGAGTTGCACTTGGGATGTATCTATATTTAGACATCGCACTACACTAAGAAAATAACAGGATGTAGTGGTTGTAAAAAGGACTAGACCTTTTTACAACTAGCTAATGTCATGGTCACCCAATTTTTGTGCTTTTCTTTTACATTGTTTGATGTGAAAGTCATTATGCAATTGATTCCCCTAGAATGATCAGAACCTTGTTAGTTTTAGTCAACCCCATTTTTCCATACCCTTGTTAGGATTTAGATGATTTTACTTAGTGCATTTTGGTCATTTTACTTGGTATGTTTTGAGACTAAAACTTGTTTGTTTGTTCATAAAGCCATGTCAAAACCAATTTGTCTATACGTCACTCTTTTGTCTAAAGAAGCATTATGTTGACCATTTTACACCACACTTGTGCCTTGAAATCTTTGATAAACCTATTTGTGTGTGTGTCATTTGAGTTGTAGAGGTAGCCTTATGCTGCCCAAATCATGTCAAACCATTTGTGCCTTTGAGTATTTTAAAACATAGCATTGATCACATCATTCAAGCATACTTACACCATTAGGTTGCTCAAATTATTTCCAGACTAGTTTACCTTATATAAAAAACCATTTGTTTCAAACCATGTCATGTATACCATTTGGACCTTTATCTTGTGTTGTCAAACTGTCTAATCTTATCTAGCTTGTTTGGTCAAATCCTAGTTTTCAATGTTGAGTTTTTAATTACCCTTATTAAGTTTAGATCTAAACATTGATTGATTTTAGTTTAAGCCTCAATTCGTGGGGCTGATACACAGGTATTTCTCTTTTGGGTTGCATAACTTTGATTAATCGATTACCCAAAATTGAAAACTATTGATGGTTTGTTTATTTAATTCCTATCCTCATCATTGTTTGTGCCTTTATTTAAGAAAACACAACGTTTCTCAAAGAGACTTTTGTCTTATGCCTTATGCCAACTGATCATGTTTATGTTTGATTCTGTGTGTCGGGTCTATGTCAAAGTTATTTCCAAACTTATTAGATTAAATCAAATCACATCATGCCTATTTGTTTGAGCCTAGCTTTTGACTCTATGTTTAGACAAAAGACTTAGCAACTCAACTTTTCCCTTTCCTATTTTAGACCTTGTTTGGAACACTTTGACCTAGACCTTTGACATGCTAATTTTTATTTAGATTCTTGACCTTTTATGTGTATGACATTTGACATTAGACATTAGACATTTGGCATTAGACTATTTTATGCCAAGTCTTAGCACAAACCATTTTAGAGATACAACTCCTCTTTCAAACCACATTGGAGATATAGCTCCACCCCTTCAACCAAGTTAGACCAAGCTTGAACCATTTGTCCTTTAGACATAGTTTCTTAGAGTTTGTAGAACTCTAATTTTTTATCTTTAGAACTTTCATCATTTACATGGATATATTTCACTACACTTATGGTAGAGTCACAGTCTAACTTATGATAGAATGGCCACATAAAATGACTTTTATGGCTTTTGTCAAGACCCTAATGTGTTAATATGGTTTGTGAGATAGATTTCTATCTATCTCATATTAATCATTCATGGGAACAAAGTCACAAATTAACTTACAATCTAACTCAAGACCTTGATTGGTATGAAGAGGCTTGTGAAAAAGAATTTAAAGACCCAACTATAGATAATATTGTTTGGGATACAAATCCACACCCTCTTTTCATTAATCAGTACATAGAATATAGTCAAGAACTAACTTATGGGATAATTTATGACTAGGATGATATGGTTTATGAGGAAGACTTGGATGCTTTAGCTTATGTGAGTAATCAGGCGCCACCACATCATACAATTTCTATTTTAGGACAACAATGTCACACCATTCCTATACCAAGACCTCATCCTCTAGATTATATGAGCAATCAAGCTCCACAATGCCCCTTTATCATTTTAGGACCTAGTCTTCTGGCTTGTGTGAGCAATCAAATTCCATGCCACCCTCTTGTTACCATTTCTAGACTTTGTCTTTTGGCTTGTGCGAGCAATCATGCTCCCCAATGCCCTAGCATTATCCAAATACAAGTCATTCCTTGTCCATTACTAATCACATCCAATCATTTAAAGACCAAGCTATGTTCAAAACTAGTATCTTCCAACTCATTGGAAACCAAATCCTAGACAACCAACCAGTCTGAGATGTTTCTATTGAATCAACCATTTGTGATAAGTCAACCTATGATGAATTGCCTATTGATCCTATACCAGTTATCGAGGAGTCTCACTCTAATGAGCTAGTCTTTGATGAGTCACTTCTTAATGATTATAACTGCCTTTGGGCAAATCATTACCTTGACCATGTGCCTATTTTTCAAGAGCCTTGTATTTACAATCTAGTCTCTGAGGAGTTGTCTCTTGACCTTTTTCCCATCTTAGAGGAGTCTCACTTTGATAAACCAATTTTTGTGGAGCCCATTGTGCCATCACATGTTATTACTTGTCTAATACCAAGCATTCAATAAGACATCATTATAATAGAGTACACATTAGGTGAAGAATCAAAATTAGAGTCAAGTTATATTCTTGAACTGACATTGGATTTAGCATCAAAATCAGAATCAACATCAGTCTCAACATCAGATTTAGAGTCCCTTGAGTTAGAATCAGATTCAGATTAATAATATGTTCATGGTTTTAACAACATTGACTACACATGCCTCATAGATCAATTTGAATACATTTGTGATCCTTATATAGTTTTTGAAGATGATTACTTTAGTTTTGACACAAGTTGTCCCAGTATATTCTATGAGGATTATGCAACCTCTCTCCAATCCATTACCATTCCACAGGCCATTACTATCAACCAAAATAGCCATATCATTGGCATTTCATCTCCCACAAGTGTTGATTGGGACTGATAAAATCACACCTTGTTGAACTGAATCCATGGTGACATAGAAGTTGAAGAAGAGCAAGGAGGCCAAGACAATATTCATGTAGAAAAAGAACACTCTCCTAGTGAAACATTTTCAAAGGTGCTAGGGGACAATCCAAGTAAGAACTTAGCATCTTTTAGTGAAACTTTTTTACAAGTGCTAAAAGATCATCAAAGTCAAAATCCAATATTCATTAGTGAAACTTTCTCAAAGGTGCTAAAGGATAATCAAGATAAATTCATTGGTGAAAACCTCATTGAGGCACCAATAGATGAGCACAAAAGTTCTTCACTTTTGGATGAAGATAAAACCAAAGATCAAATCAAAATAGCTTCCAATATACACCCTAATTAGATGGTAGATACTCTCAAGATCAAACAACAAAAAAATCTATTGGTCATATCAAGATAACAATCTTTGGCCCTACCACAACCAAAATTATGTTGAATATGGCATCAATAAAAATTACATGTGACTGAAAGTCCTGATCTCATTTGTTTCCCCACCATTATACATTCCATTATCATCTATCATTCCATTTCATAATCAAACCCACCATCCATTATTTGTCCCTATATACCATACATGGTTACACTTTCCTTTATAGAGGCTATAAAAATACCTTATCTCAATGTTTGAAGGAATCAGAATCAATGACCAATGAAGATCACAAAAGCATTCTTAGCAACCAAATTTGCAAGCCATTCTTGATAGAGTAATTATTCTGATGAGGTGTGGGCTATCAATTAACATGATAAAGTATTTTTTTTGTATTATTTTTTGATTAGGACATGTATCTCCCCATCAACAAGAACAATAGAATAAAAAACCACACCCAAGCCAAAAACATGTACCATGACATTGCCATTGTTACATATCCATTTGCCATTGTCGAAGTACCCAACCATTCACCCCATCACTTGGGGGTAATCCTCTTACCATTTTATCCAATCTATCAAAAACCATCATTATCCTTATCAAGACTATACCATCCTATCATTCCATTTCTATCTAAACCAAAGCCTATTTTTAGTCATCCTACCCAATCCTATTTTGATCTTAGCTACTTTGGTTTTCTTGCACTTTTTGTAAGAGTATTTCAATAAAGTTTCAACAATCAATCTAATTATTTTTTCAATGATAGTCTATGAAAGTAGTGTGACAGTTGATCTAGCAAAATATCTTTCATCCTATCCACGTTTATTTATGTGAGCCTGATTATAACCACCTATGGGCAAATCAATATTTCACTAGTCTTACTACTAATTATAACTACCTATGGGCAAAGTAGTGTCATTAATATATGTCTTTGTATCCTAATTATAACTTCCTATGGGAAAACTAGGGGAAACACTTGTTTATCATGCATTGTCACATCACCTTGCCTTCACTACTTTCATTTGACTAGCCATTTGCTAGATTTGAGAACTTGTTGAGACCTAGTTGGTTTTTCCTCACCTTTTGTGTGGATGGAATTATTATGACTTGAGTTCATTTTATGACTATGTGGGTCATACTCAATTCATGTTGAGGTCACCTCAGTCCCCCTTTCCATACGCTCTCATCATTTTGTGAGCAACCTAAGCCAAATGCTCTCATCATTTTATGAGTAGGTATCTTGTCATTCTCTAACAAGTTAAGATACTTCAAAATGCCAAAAACAATCATAACATTTCAAAAATACAAAAATATATTTGTCCTAAACCTAAGTCAATTATCCTCGATCCACCTTACTGGGGCATTGTCATTATTAGGATGCTTTCTTTGGTTTTATTTTTAGGCTTTCTATTTCTTTGTTTATTTTAGGTTTATTTTTTTGTTTTTTTTGTTTACTTTTTTGTTTGTTCACTTGCCTTTTTGTTTATTTTCATCACTGTTACCTTGACTCAGTCTATATGTGTTCATTGGGTGATTCCTTGCACATATTATTCTTGAGTCTATCCATATTCATACGTCAACATTGTCATCATGGTTTCTATCATTGGTGCATTATTTTCAAGTTTTTATTGGATATCAGGAGTCAGTATTTATGTATATTTTGGCCAAGTCTTCATGGTGTTTTATCATGAAGCATATCATCACATGATACAACAAAAATTATATTCATGAAGGTCTACAATCAATGGAGCCATAAAAGTTTCTTCTTGGCACCTTGGTAAATCCTTCCATCCCACCCTTGATCAATCAACCCATTGACCATTTTAATTATATCATTGTTAATCAGGATGAGCATCTCCTCGTTAGCAGGTACAACTAAATCATTCACATTGATTAATCTTATAACTCTATCCACTTATTTTATCACTTTGCATCCACTCATATTTAATCTATATTCTAGGTTATATCTTTGAGTCATGCTTACTAATCAGCCCTAACTAGGGTACCATCATCTTTAGCCAATTTAAGTCCTCTTAATGATTATAACCACCTATGGAAAAATTATTATTTTGACTTTTATTTCTAATTATAACCACCTTTGGAAAAATTAGCATCATTTTTACATCAATTCATGAAAGCATTTTATTATTTGGATTAATCTCAACCACAAATTAACTCCACCTTTCTTCTTATTTGTTTTTGAGGGACCATCTATTAACAAATGTGATGGCCACTCCCTCAAGGGGGCATCATTATAGGCTTCCCAAACACCTTTTGGAGCTTTGTTATTCAACCATCATCTTATTTTTGGCATATAGGCCATCTCTCATTATTTTAGAATACATTTTTTTGCCTACGATTTGTAACATCTTCCCAAATAGGGGTAAATTTTAAACAACTAAAATTGGGCATCAATAACCTCCAATCAAAGTTTTGGCCAATTTCCACCCAAAATGCCTAATTTGGCCTAAAAATACTAAAACATGCTAAATAATGTGAAAGTAACATATTAAAGTGCTGATTTTGGGTAGGGTATCCCTAAATGGGGCAATGCAATTTATGAGCCAAATAACTTTGATTAGTCCATTTTGAGTCAAAATGCCAATTTACACCCACATGCTCTAGACTACGCTTTCCTATCATATATTTTACACAAGACTTGTGCCTTTGTTATTTGTTAGTGGCAACATACTAAATGGGAATACACATCCAACACATCTAACATGGACTTCCAATTCTAATCTAGTCAAATTTGTGACCAATAACAAGGAATTCTAATCAATTTGAGTAATTTGTGCATAAAGTGTTTAATCATGCTTAAGATCTTATCAACCCAAATCAAGGCCTAATCAATAATTATATGGAAACTTGTTGAATACTTATTTTTGGAAATGAATACGGAATATCTGCATCATCATGTGACCTCATTTCTTGGGAAGACATCCCTAGGCCATAAAAGCTATAAATATCAAGATTCATGCCTTCCATGCCTCATCAATACCTTCCATGATGCCCTCCATGCCTCTTAATTTCCCCTTCTTCTAATGCCATGATAAGGATAATTATAAACTTAATTCTAAAAATTGAATTAATCTTCAACCATACATCTCAATCTTGAGATGGATGGTTGAGGTTGATTCTGATCAAATCCAAAAATATATAAATAGGAGGCCTCACAACATAATTTATAAGCTTTTTTGATGCAAAGTTATAATTCCAAATTGGTTTAAAAAGCTTCAATAAAATAGTGTTATAATGTCAAATTGATTCCAAGTCAAGCCAAGCTACAAGCCAAAGGTGCCAAGGAGAGATGGAGGTAGCCAAGCTTCCATTGTCAAGGACTTCATGAGCACAAGCTGAGCAAGCCACTACTACAAAGGCATTTGGAGCATCCAAGGAAGGTGAAGTAACTCTTGTATTTAATCCCTTACTTTTTAGTTATGCTTTTAATTTGCTTATTTTAACTAAGTTCTCCCTAGTGTCTAGGCCTAGAGATGTTATGTTATTAGTGTGTTTATTTTTTTTTTTTTTGGAACTAACACCATACTAACCATCCTTTCTTGATTCAAATTCTTAGGTCACATAATGGATATCAGGAGTCAGTCCTTATGCATATTTTGGCCAAGTCCTCATGGTATTCTATCATGAAACCTACCATCACATGTTACAACAAAAATTAGCTTCATGAAGGTCTACAATCAATGAAACTGTAGAAGTTTCTTATTGGCACCTTAGCAAATCCTTCCATCCCACCCTTGATCAATCAACTCATTGACCATTCTAGTTGTATCATTGTTAATCAGGATGAGCATCTCCTTGTTAGTATGTACAATTAAATCATTCACATCAATTAATCTTATTCCTCTATCCATCTCTTTCATCACTTTGCATCCACTCATCTTTAATCTGTATTCTAGGTTATATCCTTGATTTATGCTTGCTAATCATCCCTAATTGGGGCACCATCATCTTTAGCTAATTCAAGTCCTCTTAATGATTATAACCACCTATGGGCAAATCATTAATTTGACTTTTATTTTTATTATAACCATCTTTGGGTAAATCAACATCCTTTTTACATCAATACATGCAAGCATTTTCTTATTTACATTAATCTCAACCATGGATTAATTCCACCTTTCTTCTTATTTCTTTTCAAGGGACCATCCATCAACAATTGTGATAGCCACTCCCTCAATGGGGCATCATCATAGGCTTACCAAACACCTTTTGTAGCTTTGTTCTTCAACCATCATCTTCTTTTTGGCATACAGGCCATCTCTCATTATTTGAAAAGACATGGCTTTGCCTATGGTTTACAACATCTTCCCAAATAGGGGCAAACTGTAGACACCTAAAATTGGCCACTGATAATCTCTAATCAAAATTTTAGCCAATTTATGCCTAAAATGCATAATTTGGCCTAAAACATGCTAAATGATGTGAAACTGACATATTAAAGTGTCGATTTTGACTAGGGTATCCCTAAATGGGGCAATGCAATTTATGGGCTAGCTAACTTTGATCAATCCATTTTGAGTCAAAATGCTAATTTTACACCCATGTGCTCTAGACTGCTCTTTCCTATCAAATCTTTTACACAAGACTCGTGCCTTTATTATTTGTTGTTGGCCAAATCCTAAATGGGAATATACATCCAATGCATTTAACATGGACTTCCAATTCCAATCTAGTCAAATTTAGGACCAATAACAAGACATTTGATCAATTTGAGTAATTTGTGCATAAAGTGCCTAATCATACTTAAGAGATAATTAACCCAAATCAAGGCCTAATCAATAATTATATGGAAACTTGTTGAATACTTATTTTTGAAAATAAATACAGAATATCTGCATCATCAAGTGACCTCATTTCTTGGGAAGACATCCCTAGGCCATAAAAGCTATAAATATCAAGATTCATGCCTTCCATGCCTCATCAATACCTTCCATGATGCCCTCCATGCCTCTTAATTTCCCCTTCTTCTAATGCCATGATGAGGATAATTACAAACTTAATTCCAAAAAATGAATTAATCTTCAACCATACATCTCAATCTTGAGATGGATGGTTGAGGTTGATTCTGATCAAATCCAAAAATTTATAAATAGGAGGCCTCACAACATAATTTCTAAGCTTTTTTGATGCAAAGTTATGATTCCAAATTGGTTTTAAAAGATTTAATAAAATAGTGTTATAATGTCAAATTGATTCCAAGTCAAGCCAAGCTACAAGCCAAAGGTGCCAAGGAGAGATGGAGGTAGCCAAGCTTCCATTGTCAAGGACTTCATGAGCACAAGCTGAGCAAGCCACTACTACAAAGGCATTTGGAGCATCCAAGGAAGGTGAAGTAACTCTTGTATTTAATCCCTTACTTTTTAGTTATGCTTTTAATTTGCTTATTTTAACTAAGCTCTCCCTAGTGTTTAGGCCTAGAGATGTTATGTTATTAGTGTGTTTATTTCTTCTTTTTTTTTTTTGGAACTAACACCATACTAACCATCCTTTCTTGATTCAAATTCTTAGGTCACATAATGGATATCAGGAGTCAGTCCTTATGCATATTTTGGCCAAGTCCTCATGGTATTCTATCATGAAACCTACCATCACATGTTACAACAAAAATTAGCTTCATGAAGGTCTACAATCAATGAAACTGTAGAAGTTTCTTATTGGCACCTTAGCAAATCCTTCCATCCCACCCTTGATCAATCAACTCATTGACCATTCTAGTTGTATCATTGTTAATCAGGATGAGCATCTCCTTGTTAGTATGTACAATTAAATCATTCACATCAATTAATCTTATTCCTCTATCCATCTCTTTCATCACTTTGCATCCACTCATCTTTAATCTGTATTCTAGGTTATATCCTTGATTTATGCTTGCTAATCATCCCTAATTGGGGCACCATCATCTTTAGCTAATTCAGGTCCTCTTAATGATTATAACCACCTATGGGCAAATCATTATTTTGACTTTTATTTTTTATTATAACCATCTTTGGGTAAATCAACATCTTTTTTACATCAATCCATGCAAGCATTTTCTTATTTGCATTAATCTCAACCATGGATTAATTCCACCTTTCTTCCTATTTCTTTTCAAGGGACCATCCATCAACAATTGTGACAGCCACTCCCTCAATGGGGCATCATCATAGGCTTACCAAACACCTTTTGGAGCTTTGTTCTTCAACCATCATCTTCTTTTTGGCATACAGGCCATCTCTCATTATTTGAAAAGACATGGCTTTGCCTATGGTTTACAACATCTTCCCAAATAAGGGCAAATTGTAGACACCCAAAATTGGCCACTGATAATCTTTAATCAAGATTTTAGCCAATTTATACCTAAAATGCATAATTTGGCCTAAAACATGTTAAATGATGTGAAACTGACATATTAAAGTGTCGATTTTGGCTAGGGTATCCCTAAATGGGGCAATGCAATTTATGGGCTAGCTAACTTTGATCAATCCATTTTGAGTCAAAATGCTAATTTTACACCCATGTGCTCTAGACTGCTCTTTCCTATCAAATCTTTTACACAAGACTCGTGCCTTTATTATTTGTTGTTGGCAAAATCTTAAATGGGAATACACATCCAATGCATTTGACATGGACTTCCAATTCCAATATAGTCAAATTTAGGACCAATAACAAGACATTTGATCAATTTGAGTAATTTGTGCATAAAGTGCCTAATCATACTTAAGAGATAATTAACCCAAATCAAGGCCTAATCAATAATTATATGGAAACTTGTTGAATACTTATTTTTGGAAATGAATACGAAATATCTGCATCATCAAGTGACCTCATTTCTTGGGAAGACATCCCTAGGCCATAAAAGCTATAAATATCAAGATTCATGTCTTCCATGCCTCATCAATACCTTCCATGATGCCCTCCATGCCTCTTAATTTCCCCTTCTTCTAATGCCATGATGAGGATAATTACAAACTTAATTCCAAAAAATGAATTAATCTTCAACCATACATCTCAATCTTGAGATGGATGGTTGAGGTTGATTCTAATCAAATCCAAAAATTTATAAATAGGAGGCCTCACAACATAATTTCTAAGCTTTTTTGATGAAAAGTTATAATTCCAAATTGGTTTTAAAAGCTTTAATAAAATAGTTTTATAATGTCAAATTTATTCCAAGTCAAGCCAAGCTATAAGCCAAAGGTGCCAAGGAGAGATGGAGGTAGCCAAGCTTCCATTGTCAAGGACTTCATGAGCACAAGCTGAGCAAGCCACTACTACAAAGGCATTTAGAGCATCCAAGGAAGGTGAAGTAACTCTTGTATTTAATCCCTTACTTTTTAGTTATGCTTTTAATTTGCTTATTTTAACTAAGCTCTCCCTAGTGTCTAGGCCTAGAGATGTTATGCTATTAGTGTGTTTATTTCATTTTATTTTCATTTTAGAACTAACACCATACTAACCATCCTCCCTTGAGTCGAATTCCTAGGTCACATAATGGATATTAGGAGTCAGTCCTTATGCATATTTTGGCCAAGTCTTCATGGATTCTATAATGAATCCTACCATCACATGCTA
Organism: Torreya grandis; assembly: GCA_037957365.1. Lineage (NCBI taxonomy): Eukaryota > Viridiplantae > Streptophyta > Pinopsida > Cupressales > Taxaceae > Torreya > Torreya grandis. The sequence goes on from JARHVA010001609.1 coordinate 1,372,095, forward strand.
CAACAAAAATCAGCTTCATGAAGGTCTACAATCAATGGAGCTATAGAAGTTTCTTCTTATCACCTTCATAAATCCTTCCATCCCACCCTTGATCAATCAACCCATTGACCATTCTAGTTACATCATTATTAATTAGGATGAACATCTCCTCATTAGTAGGTACAAGTGAATCATTCACATTGATTAATCATATTCCTCTATCCATCTCTTTCATCACTTTGCATCAACTCATCTTTAATCTGTATTCTAGGTTATATCCTTGAGTTATGATTGCTAATCAGTCCTAACTAGGACACCATCATCTTTAGCCAATTTAGATCCTCTTAATGATTATAACCACCTATGAGTAAATCATTATTTTGACTTTTATTTCTTATTATAACCACCTTTGGGCAAATCAGCATCTTTTTTACATCAATGCATACAATTATTTTCTTATTTAGATTAATCTCAACCATGGATTAATTCCACCTTTCTTCTTATTTCTTCTTGAGGGACTGTCCATCAACAAATCTGACAGCCACTCCTTCGAGGGGGCATCATCATAGGCTTCCCAAACACCTTTTGGAGCTTTGTTTTTCAACCATCATCTTCTTTTTGGCATATAGGCCATCTCTCATTATTTGAGAATGCATTATTTTTTCTATGGTTTGTAATATCTTCCCAAATAGGGGCAAATTTTAGACACCTAAAACTGGCCATCGATAACCTCCAATCAAGCTTTTGGCCAATTTTCACCCAAAATGAAAAATTTGGCCTAAAAACACTAAAACATGCTAAATGATGTGAAACTGACATATTTAAGTGTCTATTTGGCCAGGGTATCTCTAAATGAGGCAATGCAATTTATGGGCTAGCTAACTTTGATCAGTCTATTTTGAGTCAAAATGCCAATTTTGCACCCACATGTTGTAGACTACTCTTTCCTATCAAATATTTTGCACAAGACTCATGCCTTTGTTATGTGTTATTGTAAACCTCCTAAATGGGAATACACATCTAATTCATCTGACATGGACTTCCAATTCTAATCCAGTCAAATTTTGGACCAATAATAAGGCATTTTGATCAATTTGAGTAATTTGTGCATAAAGTGCTTAATCATGCTTAAGAGCTAATTAACTCAAATCAAATCCTAATCAATAATTTCATGGAAAAATTTTAAATACTTATTTTTGGAAATGAATATGAAATATTTGCATCATCAAGTGACCTCATTTTTCTGGAAGACATCCCTAGGTCATAAAAGCCACAAATATCAGGATGCATGCCCTTTATGCCTCATCAATACCTTCCATGATTCCCTCCAGGCCTCTTAATTTCCCCTTCTTCCAATGCCATGATAAGGATAATTACAAACTTAATTCCAAAAATTGAATTAATCCTCAACCACACATCTCAATCTTGAGATGGATAGTTGAGATTGATTTTGATCAAATCCAAAAATATATAAATAGGAGGCCTCACAACATCATTTCTAAGCTTTTTGGATGCAAATTTATAATGCCAAATTGGTTCCAAAAGATTCAAAAAAATAGTTTAATAATGCCAAATTGATTCCAAGCCAAGCCAAAGGTGTCAAGGAGAGATGGAGGTAGCCAAGGTTCCATTGCCAAGGACTTCATGAGCACAAGCCGAGCAAGCCACTACTACAAAGGCATTTAGAGCATCCAAATAAGGTGAAAGAACTCTTGTATTCAATCCCTTACTTTTTAGTGTCTAGACATAAAGATATTATGTTATTAGTGTGTTTATTTCATTTTGTTTTCATTTTAGAACTAACACCATACTAACCATCCTCTATTGAGTCAAATTCCTAGGTCACATAATGGATATCAGGAGTCAGTCCTTATGCATATTTTGGCCAAGTCTTCATGGTGTTCTATCATGAATCCTACCATTACATGCTATATCAAAAATTAGCGTCATGAAGGTCTATAATCAGTGGAGCCATAGAAGTTTTTTCTTGGCACCTTGGAGAATCCTTTTGTCCTACCCTTGATCAATCAACCTATTAACCATTCTAGTTGTATCTTTTTTAATCAAGATGAGCATATCCTTGTTAGCAAGTACAACTGAATCATTCACATTGATTAATCGTATTCCTCTATCCATCTCTTTCATCACTTTGCATCCACTCATCTTTAATCTATATTCTAGGTTATATCTTTGAGTTATGTTTGTTAATCATCCCTAATTGGGGTACCATCATCTTTAGCCAATTTAGGTCCTCTTAATGATTATAACTGCCTATGGGTAAATCATTATTTTGACTTTTATTTTTTATTATAACTATCTTTGGGCAAATCAACATCCTTTTTACATCAATGCATGCAAGCATTTTCTTATTTAGATTAATCTCAACCACAGATTAATTCTACCTTTTTTATTATTAATTTTTGAGTGAGCATCCATCAACAAATGTGATGGCCACTCCCTTGAGGGGCATCATCATAGGCTTTCCAAACACCTTTTGTTACTTTGTTCTTCAACCATCATCTTCTTTTTGGCATACAGGCCATCTCTCATTATTTGAGAAGACATTGCTTTGCCTATGGTTTTTAACATCTTACTAAATAAGGGTAAATTGTAGACACCTAAAACTGGCCACCAATAACCTCTAATCAAGCTTTTGGCTAATTTTCACCCAAAATGCACAATTTAGCCTAAAAATATTAAAACATGCTAAATGATGTGAAACTGACAGATTCAAGTGCCAATTTTGGTTAGGGTATCCCTAAATGGGGCAATGTAATTTATGGTCCAGCTAACTTTGATCAGTCTATTTCAAGTCAAAATGCTAATTTTATACCCACATGATCTGGACTACTCTTTTCTATCAAATCTTTTACACAAGCCTCATGCCTTTGTTATTTGTTGTTGGCAACATCCTAAATGGGAATACACATCTGACATGGACTTCTAATTCAAATCTAATTAAATTTAGGACCAATAACAAGGTATTCTGATCAATTTGAGTAATTTATGTTTAAAGTGCTTAATCATGCTTAAGAGCTAATTAACCCAAATCAAGGCTTAATCAATAATTCCATGGAAACTTTTTGAATACTTATTTTTGGAAATGAATATTGTATATCTATATCATCAAGTGACCTCATTTTTTGGGAAGACATCCCTAGGTCATAAAAGTCATAAATATCAAGATTCATGCCCTCCATGCCTCATCAATACCTTCCATAATGCCCTCCATGCCTCTTAATTGCCCTTTCTTCCAATTCCATAATGAGGATAATTACAAACTTAATTCTAAAAATTGAATTAATCCTCAACCACACATCTCAATCTTGATATGGATGGTTGATGTTGATTCTGATCAAATCCAAAAATATATAAATAAGAGACCTCATAATATAATTTCTAAGCTTTTTTGATGCAAATTTATAATGCCAAATTGGTTCCAAAAGCTTCAAAAAAATAGTGTTATAATGCCAAATTGATTCTAGGTCAAGCCAAAGGTGCCAAGGAGAGATTGAGGTAACCAAGCTTCCATTGCTAAGGACTTCATGAGCACAAACCAAGAAATCCACTACTACAAAGGCATTTGGAGCATCCAAAGAAGGTGAAAGAAATTTTGTATTTTATCTCTTGATTTTTGGTTGTGCTTATGATTTTATTTTGTTAACTAAGCTCTCCCTAGTGTCTAGGCCTAGAGATGTTATGCTATTAGTGTGTTTATTTCATTTTAGAACTAACACCATACTAACCATCCTCTCTTGAGTCAAATTCTTAAGTCACATAATTGATATCAGGAGTCAGTCCTTATGCATAATTTGGCCAAGTCTTCATGGTATTCTATGATGAAGCCTACCATCACATGCTACAATAAAAATTAGTTTCATGAAGGTCTACAATCAATGGAACTATAGAAGTTTCTTCTTAGCACCTTCATAAATCATTCCATCCCACCCTTGATCAATCAACCCATTAAACATTCTAGTTGTATCATTATTAATTAAGATGAACATCTCCTCATTAGTAGGTACAAGTGAATCATTCACATTGACTAATCATATTCCTCTACCCATCTCTTTCATCACTTTGCATCCACGTATATTTAATCTGTATTCTAGGTTATATCTTTGAGGTATGCTTGCTAACCATTGCTAATTGGGGCACCATCATCTTTAGCCAATTTATATCCTATTAATTATTATATCCACCTATGAGCAAATCATTATTTTGACTTTTATTTTTGATTATAACCACTTTTGGGCAAATCAACATCTTTTTTACATCAATGCATGCAATTATTTTCTTATTTGGATTAATCTCAACCACGGATTAATTCCACCTTTCTTCTTATTTCTTTTCAAGGGCCTGTCCATTAACAAATGTGATAGCCATTCCCTCGAGGGGGCATCATCATAGGCTTCCCAAACACCTTTTGGAGCTTTGTTCTTCAACCATCATCTTCTTTTTGGCATACAGCCAATCTCTCATTATTTGAGAAGACATTGCTTTTCCTATGCTTTGTAATATCTTCCCAAATAGGGGAAAATTTTAGACACCTAAAACTAGTCACCGATAACCTCCAATCAAGCTTTTGGGCAATTTCCACCTAAAATGTACAATTTGGCCTAAAAACACTAAAATATGCTAAATGATGTGTAACTGGCATATTTAAGTGTCAATTTGGCTAGGGTATCCCTAAATGGGGCAATGAAATTTATGGGATACCTAACTTTGATTAGTCTATTTTGAGTCAAAATGCTAATTTTGCACCCACATGCTCTGGACTACTCTTTCCTATCAAATCTTTTGCACAAGACTCGTGCCTTTATTATTTTTTATTTTAAACATCCTAAATAGGAATACATATCCAATGCATCTAACATGGACTTCCGATTCCAATCTAGTCAAATTTAGGACTAATAACAAGGCATTTTGATCAATTTTAGTAATTTGTGCATAAAGTGCTTAATCATGCTTAAGAGCTAATTAACCTAAATCAAAGCCTAATCAATAATTCCATGGAAACTTTTTAAATACTTATTTTTGGAAATGAATATGGAATATCTGCATCATCAAGTGACCTTGTTTCTTGGGAAGACATCCTTAGGTTATAAAATCCATAAATATCATGATTCATGCCCTCTATGCCTCATCAATACCTTCCACGATGTCTTCCATGCCTCTTGATTGCCCCTTCTTCCAAAGCCATGATGAGGATAATTATAAACTTAATTCTAAAAATTGAATTAATCCTCAACCACACATCTCAATCTTGAGATGGATAGTTGAGATTGATTTTGATCAAATCCAAAAATATATAAATAGGAGGCCTCACAACATCATTTCTAAGATTTTTTGATGCAAAGTTATAATGCCAAATTGGTTCCAAAATATTCAAGAAAATATTTTTATAATGCCAAATTGATTCCAAGCCAAGCCAAAGGTGCTAAGGAGATATTGAGGTATCCAAGCTTCCATTGCCAAGGACTTCATGAGCACAAGCTGAGAAAGCCACTACTACAAAGGCATTTAGAGCATCCAAATAAGGTGAAGGAACTCTTGTATTTGATCCCTTGCTTTTTAATTATGCTTGTCATTTACTTTTGTTAACTAAGCTCTCCTTAGTGTCTAGGCCTAAAGATGTTATGATATTAGTGTGTTTATTTCATTTTATTTTCATTTTAGAACTAACACCATACTAACCATCCTTTATTGATTCAAATTCCTAGGTCACATTATGGATATCAGGAGTTAGTCCTTATGCATATTTTGGCCAAGTCTTCATGGTGTTCTATCATGAAGCCTACTATTAGATGCTATATCAAAAATCATCTTCATGAAGGTATACAATCAATGGAGCCATAGAAGTTTCTTCTTGGCACCTTAGAGAACCCTTTCATCCTACCCTTGATCAATCAACCTATTAACCATTCTAGTTGTATCTTTTTTAATCAGGATGAGCATCTCCTTGTTAGCAGGTACAACTGAATCATTCACATTGATTAATCTTATTCCTCTATCCATCTCTTTCATCACTTTGCATCCACTCATCTTTAATCTGTATTCTAGGTTATATCCTTGAGTTATGCTTGTTAATCATCCCTAACTGGGGCATCATCATCTTTAGCTAATTCAGGTCCTCTTAATGATTATAACTGCCATGGGTAAATCATTATTTTGACTTTTATTTTTTATTATAACTATTTTTGGGCAAATTAGCATCCTTTTTACATCAATGCATGCAAGCATTTTCTTATTTGGAATAATCTCAACCACAGATTAATTCTAACTTTTTTATTATTTCTTTTTAAGGGACCATCCATCAACAAATGTGATGGCCACTCCCTTGAGTGGGCATCATCATAGGCTTTCCAAACACATTTTGGAGCTTTGTTCTTCAATCATCATCTTCTTTTTGGCATACAGGCCATCTCTCATTATTTGAAAAGACATTACTTTGCCTATGGTTTTCAATATCTTCCCAAATAGAGGCAAATTGTAGACACCTAAAACTGGCCACCAATAACCTCCAATTAGGTTTTTGGCCAATTTTCACCCAAAATGCACAATATAGCCTAAAAACATTAAAACATGCTAAATGATGTGAAATTGACAGATTCAAGTGCCTAATTTGGCCAAGGTATCCCTAAATGGGACAATGCAATTTTTGGCTAGCTAACTTTGATCATTCTATTTCGAGTCAAAGTGCCAATTTTGTACCCACATGCTCTAGACTGCTCTTTCCTATCAAATCTTTTACACAATACTTGTGCCTTTGTTATTTCTTTTGGCAACATCCTAAATGGGAATACACATCTAACACATCTAACATGGATTTCCAATTCCAATCCAATCAAATTTAGGACCAATAACAAGGTATTATGATCAATTTGAATAATTTGTGCATAAAGTGCTTAGGCATGCTTAAGACCAAATCAAGGCTTAATCAATAATTCCATGGAAACTTTTTGAATAATTTTTTTTGGAAATTAATATGGAATATTTGCATCATCAAGTGACCTCATTTCTTGGGAAGACATCCCTAGGTCATAAAAGCCACAAATATCAAGATTCATGCCCTCTATTCCTCATCAATACCTTCCATGATGCCCTCCATGCCTTTTAATTTCCCCTTCTTCCAATTCCATGATGAGAATAATTAAAAATTTAATTCCAAAAATTGAATTAATCCTCAACCACACATCTCAATCTTGAGATGGATGGTTGAGGTTGATTCTGATCAAATCCAAAAATCTATAAATAGGAGGCCTCACAACATCATTTCTAAGCTTTTTTATGCAAATTTATAGTGCCAAATTGGTTCCAAAAGCTTCAAAAAAATAGTATTATAATACTAAATTGATTCCAAGCCAAGCCAAACTACAAGCCAAAGGTGCCAAGGAGAGATGGAGGTAGCCAAGATTCCATATCCAAGGACTTCATGAGCACAAGCTAACAAAACCACTACTACAAAGGCATTTGGAGCATCCAAAGAAGGTGAAGGAACTCTTATATTTTATCTCTTGCTTTTTAGTTGTGGTTGTCATTTTATTTTGTTAACTAAGCTCTCCTTAGTGTCTATGCCTAGAGATGTTATGCTATTAGTGTGTTTATTTCATTTTGTTTTCATTTTAGAACTAACACCATACTAACCATCCTCTCTTGAGTCAAATTCCTAGATCATATATGATAGTGTATATATTATCTCTTTAACCATTATCAACCATGATACCCTATATAGGTTGATGATCAATATAAGCTTGAATGAACAAGGAGTGAAAATAAAAATCATCACTGACTATCATGTGCTCTGTAAATGTGATAAGTGTTCTAGATGGCATGAAAAAATGATATGTACCAATGATGTCATTTAAAGGATTAGGTGCCTCTATATGAGGATGATAATAAGCTAGTGGAGAATGTCTATTATATGTGTAACATAAATCTGATTTATTTTTAATTTCTTGACCTATATGCTTAGGGAAAGGATTATTGAATATCTTCATGGTCTTACTCTCATTTTATTGTGACTTTGTACTATCAATTGATGTACCCACATCAATTATGTTCTCATATATAAAATCATTTATCTTATGTGAAAATTATAAACTGGGTTGGATACATATTTTAGCTTATTCATTACCAACAACTTAACCTCTCTTTCCTTAACTATGTGGCATAAATCTATGAATGATAGAAACTTCTTAAACATAATATATTAATTTATATGTGAAATAGATCTCTGTATGAGTATGTCTTATAATTCCTTATCTATCATAGGATTCATCATCTTAGATTATATCGTAATACTAATTTATGATATTCTCATTAGATTATGTTTTCAGTTAAGAAATCTAAGCATATGAAATATTTTCACTTATGTCAATTTAAAATTTTGAAAAGAATAAATTTTCCAAATGATTGAATATGTAAACAAAATGATGTGGTGAATCATATAACCATTGCAATTCACACTCTTCAAAAATTCAAGGAAATAAATTTGTCAAAAACCTATCATTGGATGTAAATGTTAAGAACCCGTCCTATCGCTTCTCTTTACTTTTTTAGTATAATAATTGCTATAGACACATATGCTTGTAAGTCATCCTGTGAGCATTTTGTCTTATCCCACATTCATGGGAAGTAGTAGTTCCTTAGATTATACTTGGTATAAAAGTAAGTGTTGAGGCCAATGAAGGCATCCATGAATTTAATGTATTGAGCTTGCTCAAAGGAGGTTTCCCCCTCGAAGAGGCCAACAATTCTATATTTCAACCATTGTAATTTAGTTCTACTTATTTGAGTTAATATATTGTTAATTTTCATAGTTTATTTCATGTATTTGTAATTATCTACTAACTTGTTCAAGAAGGATCCTCTCATTTGGTATCAGAGTGATTTCTAGGGCCATTTTTTTTCCTTCAAAAAGTCTTAACTCTATTCTGCTACATAATCCATTTAAGTATTTTTTTAGAAAGTAATTATATATATCACAATAATCTATTTTGGATTAAGGTAAAAACTTGACTGCATAACTGTGGGAAGTGCTTGGGTGAAATTCCTAAAACTCATTGTGAGGAATACCATAGGAACCCCAAAGTAGTTAGCCCATCAAGAGGACCTGCTAGCAAAATGTGCAATGACCCCTTCTCAATTGAGTAGTTCCAATCCATGAGGAAAACCAAGAGTTATCATTGAGAGGTAAATCATTGGCCAAAAAAATTATGGAGAGTGGTACTCACTTAGATGGCATTGGTGTCTATAGTGATATATTTAAACCCTTAGGTAGCCATTGAAATTTGGGCCCATTTCTATTAGTTTCAAAATATTTCTAGTAGACTATCAAAAAATCAATCAGTAGAGTATCTACAGACTGTCAAAGGACTTGTAACCATATAATTGATAGAAACTAGGAAATATCCATTCCATTAGTTTTAGAAAACTATCCACATATTCTTAAAAGACTCAGAAGACTTACAGATAGATAGAAAACAAAAATTGAGTAAATTTTTTTCATTTTTTGTCATATCTTTCCATCTATAGCCTTGTTCATCATCTAATTTTATCTAAACCCCTAAAATTCAATTCCCCACATTTTCTTCCTTGAGATCTTATATCCTAATTCCACTCCTAATTCTTGTAAATCTCAATTTACCCATTTTTTGAGTTATCATAACTTATGTTTTTATGTGTTTGCCTCCAAATTTTTCCACAGTGTTCATCTTCCTTTTCTTTTCCTTTGTCTCTCTTTGATAAATTTTCTAGTTTTTCCATTTTCACTATTGAAATTGCCCTTGCCTTTGTCAATCATACTCCCACTATGCAAAAAAATTAGTAAAAGTATCTTTAGCCCTTCCTAATTCACCCAAATCCAAAACTTGCCTTATTAAATGTGTCTTAACTCTAGTTTTCTTACCCATTGCCAAAAAAAAATCTTATTTGGGTCATGGTAGTAACCTGAATAGGAGCAAAAAACATGGAGGATGAAATTTTTACCCTTAAGACACACATCAAAGATCTTGATGAAAAAATTCTCAACCTCAGTCTTCAACATACCAGCTTTAATAACAAACAACATCTAGAGTCCTCTTTCAACACAAGAATTTCATCTTCCAATAATTTTCATGGGCTAAAGCTTGATTTTTCTCAATTCCATGGTGCAGATCTGATTGGATGGATCTATCAAGTAAAATAATATTTTAGCTTGCATAATATTTTTGATGCCAACAAGGTTCTACTTGCATCCTTTCACTTGGAAATTCAAGCCCTTCAATGGTATCATTGGTATATTAAGGCTCATGATGAGCCAAGTTGGACCAATTTTTCCACCCTCATTTTTAAATGGTTTGGCCCTAGTGATTTTGATGACTTCATGGGATTACTCACTAAACTTCACCAAATAGGAGTTGTGAGAGAATATCAAACAAAATTTGAAAAATTACCCATCACATAGAGGGATTATCTGATGAATTCTTTAGAAGTTTCTTTGTCAGTAAACTAAAGGATGCAATTCAATTTGAGGTCAAAATGTTCTAGCTCAACACGATGATGGAAGCCCTAGGGTTGGCTAAATTGGTAGAGGACAAGATCATAACTCAATAATGATTCAAATCCAATTTTGCTCTATTTAGAAATCCAACTCCATAATGATCTCAATCAATGCTAGCCCCCAAAACTACTCCTATCAAGCATTTGATTAAAGCAGAGATGTGAACCCATAGAGAAAAAGGACTATGCTATAGTTATGATAAAAAATTCACTCAGAGACATTAATGTGTCGAGCAAAAGCCCTACCTATTAAATGTGGACTCTTCACCTAAAACTAAATATGGGGAAGATGTTCAGCATACAATAGATGATCTAAAAGAAGATTCATTGATTATGGAACCTTCTTCTTAAGAAGACCAATCAAATATATCTCTTCGTACCTTAGTAAGAATCACCACCCCACAAACCATGTGAGTCATGGGTTACTTTAATAAGTTCCCTCTCACAATACTCATTGATTATAGTAGTATTTATAACTTTATTAACCCTTGGATCACCAAAAAAGCTGATTTTTTTTGTTTATCCTTACTCCAACTTTGAAGTCATGATTTCCAATGGGGGCACATTACCTTACAAAGGTAAGTGTCTCAATGTGCATATATCTATTGGAGATTATAACTTACACTCTGACATGTTTGACTTGCCCTGAGGTGGATGTGATATTGTTTTGGGAACCCAGTGATTACACACACTTGGACCCATCTTATTGGATTTTGCTAAACTTGGAATGTATTTTTCAAAAAATGGGCAAAATCACATGTTGAAAGGCTTACAACTAGGACACCTCAACATCATCAATTCATATCACATGGAAGATCTTCTTAAGAAGAATTCACATGGAATCATTTCCCATCTCCATTCCATTCAAATGAATTCATCAATGGTCTCCACTCCTCTTTCTAATCTACAAACCATTTTACATAGGTATGCATGTGTCTTTATTAAACCAATAGGATTTTCACCTTCATAGATAGAGGACCACTATATTCATCTCCCTCCTAAAATAATTCCTCCTAACATTAGACCCTACTGCTACCCATTTCAACAAAAGACTAAGATAGAGATGTTCATTCAAGACTTATTAAATCAAGGCATTATTCAACCTAGTACAAGCCCATATTCTTCCCCAATTATTCTTATGCAAAAAACATATGGGTCATGGCACCTTTGCATTGACTTCTATGCACTTAATCACATCACCATCAAGGATAAGTTCTTGATCCCTATTATTGATGAGCTTCGTGGCACTCATTTTTTTCTCTAAGTTGGATCTTCACTCTAGATATCACCACAGCCAGCTTCATGAGGATGATATCCCTAAGACAACTTTTTGCATGCATGATGGCCACTATGATTTTTTGGTCATGCCCTTTGGCCTCACTAATGTTCCTTCAACATTTCAGGCATTGATGAATAAAATATTTTGGCCCTACCTATGTAAATTCATTCTGGTCTTTTTTTATGACATCCTCATATATAGTAAAACATGGTTTGAGCATCTCCAACATCTAAAGCTCACACTACAACTTCTCTCTAACCATCATCTTTATGCAAAACAATCCAAATACACTTTTGGCTAGGATGAAGTGGAGTATCTTAAGCATATTATTTTATCCCAAAGGGTTCAAGTGGATCCTAAAAAAATAGCTACCATGACAAATTGGCCTCAACCTCAGACACTCAAGAGCCTCCATGGTTTTTTGGGACTGATTGGATACTATCACAAATTTTTCATGGATTACAGGAAGATTCTATCTCCACTAATATTTATGTTGAAAAAGATGCTTTTACATAGACACAAGCTACTGAGTGTGTATTTGAAGAATTAAAACAAGCTCTGTGTATTACACCTCTTCTAGCTATGCTAGACTTTGTCAAGAGCTTTACTATCAAGAGTGATGCTTACAGAAACGGACTTGATGTTGTTCTCTTCTAATAAGGATGCTCTATTGCATTCACCAGTAAAACCCTTTCTAGGAATATTTTAACACTCTCTACTTATGAGAAGGAAATGATGGCCATTTTACATGTAGTACAGAAGTGGTGGACATACCTTATAGGGAATCATTTTTACATCAAAATTGATCACCAAAGACTGAAATATTTCACACACACACACACACACACACACACACACACACACACACACACACACACACACACACACACACTGTGTGTGTGTGTGTGTGTGTGTGTGTGTGTACCTATGTATATTTATTTACACACATGCATATATGTATGTATATATATATATATATACATACATACATACATATATGTATGTGTGTAAATAAACACACACATGCGCGTGCGCACACACACACACATGTATCTGTATGTGTGTGTGTGTACATACATACATAAATATGTACATACACACATATATGGGTAATTTACCTCCATAACCAACAAGAAAAACATGTGGGTTGACCTAAGGGACATATTTGAACTTTAAAAATAGCTATTGAATGAACCTACTTCACTATCAATGAATACAATCATGTTTTGTAATCAAAAGAATTAATATATTATTAACACTATCCAAGAATGAAGAAATAGTGATATAGAGCATGGTGATAATATACCTAAGACAATATCTTGTTCTAGTTGGATTAGGGAGATCCTATATATAAATGATAAAAATTTCAAAAGGTGAGTCTATGCTAGATGAATGACTATGAGAGAATGTGAATAAGAGTCAAATGTATACACACAAGTCATGTATGTGAAATATAGGTTAAATTTTATATTTTCAAATGTTTAACACCAAATTTATATGTCTAAAAATGTCTCCCTTTTAATCTAATATTGAAAATGCTAGATTAGTTGCTTTTGATGTCTTTAGTTCTGCCCCAAATATCCAAATTGCTTCATGCAAAACCTAAATGAAACATGAAATGAATGTCCACTAATGATAGATAATATGAAATAATGTATACCATTAAAAAATTATAAATGGAAAAATAAAATAATGAATGCACTTGGGTGTATGTGAACTAAGCTATCATTTGAATTTATTTAGATAATGGCATGGGGTGATTATTCCTTAAGCATATGTAAAATGTCATCATAATTATGTTGATGTGTGTTTTATGCACACCTTAGGGGATAATGGAATAAATCCCTCTTGCTTTAGGATTATCATAGATAATATAGGGAATGGGTTATAGTATTGGACTTACATGAATAATATTCTTTGGATAGCTATGTGATCAATGTAGATGCTACCATAGAGATACCACTTCTACATTGACACTTTGATTCTACTTAAAACCTTGCTAATTTTACCCAAGATGGATATTCACAATGATATCTAAGTGCTAAGTAAAGGTCAAATAAAATAACATAGAAGAGAGATAAGGGCAGAGAAGAGAAGAAGGATTTCAAACCCCATTGGGACACTATTAGTTTACATGGATTATCTTTTGAATCAAACTGTAGTTTTACCTCTATCTATATAGCTCAGCTTGAGCTCAAATTGATAAAAATATGGTAGAAATTATAAGGAGTTTATGATGGGTATAATTCCTATAGCATATATTTTATAAGATGAATCATTATAAAAAATTGTTAGTATATCATATTTACCTACAACAATTGAGTTAATAGAGCCAATTTTTAGACAAGTTAGGCTAGAATTATACTTAACCTAATTAAATGTTAGTGTTGACAGTTGAGGAAGCAAGAAAATAAATAAAACTCAATGACATTTGAATAATTTCAAATTTATCTCTTTTTTTAATTAAATCTTCTCACTTACCAAGTTTACAGAGCGTGCTTATATAATAAGCATGAGTCTAACCCCATTATCTATGATTGAGTTTATTACAACCAACACAACTCAATAAAATACAAAAGGATACTATGAAAGGGAGGGGTAAAGAACACAATACACAAGCTTACAATTTTGGACCACAATAATAGGTCCATCATTATTTTTATAATCACCTACGAATATCCTTACATAGCTATTTTGTTGCTTTACTGATCCATCATCTTCTTAGGGATGAATTCCACTTTATAATAATTAAAAATAAAAGTAACTTTACAATAAATTTTTAGATATGAATAAACTATATAATGAATTTTTAGATATGAATAAATACTACAATATCATAGAATTATAATGTTTCAAAATAATGAGTCAAGGAAAATAAAAAATATCTCTTCCTTAATTCATTGCATCCTTAGTGGAGTCTATGAGGCACTAGTTTGATAAGTGCCAACTTGAGGAATGTCATCCTAAACCTTTCCACCTTGAGATTTGATAGCCAAAGAAGCACTAGGGTGTTGATTCTTTGTCACATGTTTTGTAATCCTCAAGTATCTTGGATAGGTTGATAATTGGAGTTTTGAATAACACCTCTATTTTGGTCATATGGGTTGTATGGTTGGCTAGAGGGGTCTATAGTGTTCCTCTCATTGCTTCCACATTATTTACCTTTTATTTGGCATAACACACCAAGTCAATTACCTAGGCACTATCTCTTATATTTTGGACCCTATTATTGAATTCAGTAATAAAATTATCCAATTTGGCCAAAAATTTAATAAAAGAATCGATTCAACCATCATTATTAAATTAAAAAAATCATAGCACCTTTAAATAATTTCAAAATTATATCAATTGAATTATTAATGGCATGAATAATTGTATTTGTCTCCTTTTCCCAATCCTATAATGATGTCCTCATGTGGATCATCAAGCTTTGGCATACACCTATGTCATATAAAGTCACAAGTTTAAGTTGATGGAACATGTCCTTTCTAAAAAACTTGGGCATATTTTTTATCTTGGCCTCAAGCTTGGCAATGTGATCTAGATATAGATTTAATATTTGTTGCCAAGGTAATACTTTTCCCTTGGCCTATCAGATCTCAACCAAGAGTTTGTATAATGAATAAAGTGCCTCCTTTTCTTTTAACTATAATGTATTTGGGAATTGATGCTCTCATTTGAGTCTGTAATCTCTACATCATATGCTTCATTCTTTGGGCAACTATTTTAGCTATCTCTCTAGTATCATTAAGCATAGATTCAAGATCTTTTGTAAACTCTTCCATCTCCCCTAGTCTACTCTTCTTTTTCCTTTTTAGATTAAAAATAACCTCTTCAGTTTATGGAAGGTTAAAGTTTCCCCCTTGGTGGTTTTGATCTTTCTCACTCATTTTATTTTACCATTAGGATGTTCAAATTAAAATTTAAACTTAGGTTCATTGACTATGACCATTCTTTTCCTTTGGCCTCAACCAATTAGATACCTTCCATCCAATGTCCCCTTGCTTATGATATTGAGTTGGAAATAGATAGGGGTGATGTGACTGATGGGAAAAATGGGGAAGGGTTGGGAATGGGAATTGAAAGGTTTGTCATATCAAAGTTTGCATATGTAACTATGAAAATAGGTCCTTATGGTGAAGGAGGGGTGAGAGGTAGTGACGTAAAAGTTATACTTGAAAGAGGAGTGGTCAGGTTGGATGAGGCATGGACACAACTAGAAGAGGGAAGAATGAAATTTCCATATGAATGGTGGAATGTAGAGTCACCAATTGAGCTTGGCTAATGAAAATAGGAGCTATATTCCCCTTTCCATTCTGCTCCATGATATTTAAAATAAAATTTGCAATAATGTTTGGGATCCCAACCAAAATAGTGACCTAGAAGTTGGTGACATTATGATTGGATCAACTATTGGCATAAGGGTTTGTCTACCTAGAGGCATTATGGCCACATTTCCTAATATGGATGATGTTTTTAATTTCACAATAGGTGGGAATTGGTTGTTTATAATAAAAACATTGATGGGAGGGCATTGTGTTATTGTCCTTGGTTACAATTACTTTTGGTAGACCTTGGTCACTGGGATTTGTTTCAATGGGGAAACTGGTGTGGCCATCTCCAATTAAGGTGTTATTTAAGGAGTGACCATTAGATCATCCTAAATTGGAGACATTGAGGGAGAAAGAAGAGGAGTCAATGTGGGTTTTTATACTTCTTGTGTTACCTAAGGGAAAGAAATATTTTAAATCACAACATAACAAGAAGGAAAATGAGAGGAAGGGGAAGCCAATGGATAAATTACATCTTACATTTGGATGGTATTTATATAGATATTTGGTAGAGTTATACCCTAAAACACTTTATTTCTCAAGTCATCCTCTTTTCTGGGTGAATCTTCTTGGGCTTTAGAGGCTCCTAGTCTCTTATCTATCAATCTTGGATGCCCTGTTTGAACTAGTGTGAGGACAAAGCCTGTGATATCCATCTTTTTTTTCACATCCTCATTATATTATACATTGATAAAGACCCAAACATGAGGGTGAGTGATATGGTTATACATGATGGACACCTAACATTTCAATGCTTTTATGTGATCCTTGAAATTCCCCATTGGGTCACAATCCAATAGGTCATTATATTTCAAATTGAATAATGACATATGTGTTACAACTGAATGTAAACCTGTCCAGACCCAAAATATGATTTTACCAAAATTTTAAGGAATTAGAGGCTAGGGTGATTATTTTTTGTCCTTTTACACTTAGGAGGCTCCATTGAGAATTTGTTAAGAAATTTATTCCATGGCCAATATGTCAAGAATGTGGATGGGCAATCTAAGGGGTGACATAAAGACTCCATATATCCTAATGATTGTGAAATAAAGATAATAACAATAAATACCTATGATCCTAATATATTTCCCCATTTCATTTAATATTCTAGTTATGGGTTCCTCATTAATAACATGGTATACATGGGGATAGAAACAATCACAATCCTCTACCATGTCTTGTTTGAACCTATGGATATATACCTTTAAAATTTTGTAATGGAATGGTGTCCCTAGAATAGAGGTCCATATTGGAATATTATCAAATAAGATAATGGTAGTGGTGGCATCCACCAGATATGACATCATGTAAAATTTATCATAGTTTCTCACCCATGAGACTTGCTACTTAAGTTTGAAGGCAATGATCTCCCCCAATGCTAGATTATTCATGTCATTGATGATCATAGATAGGAGGGCCACCCATACCTTGTTGACATGAGAAATGTTAAGGGACTGATATTCTTGGTTCATCAAATCCATGCCAATTTGGACCCCCTATTCTAATTGGTGAAAGTGAATGTTATCCACATCCTCCCCATTATCTAGCCTCTAAGGGTTTTCTACCCAATCTTTCAATACTTCCTAGAGGTTATTCTAGGTGAACCATTATACATAACTTCTTAATTGTATAGAGTGTTTGGGTAGGGTATTTGATAATATTCTTGTATGTAAATTCTAAAAAAAAATGTGATTTTTATTAATTCTTCAATGATAATACAAAATCATCCAAGTATTGAGTTTTGACAAAGATGTGCAATAATTTGATACAAGGAAATACCTTTGGCTTATCCATAATTTTATGGAGTGTATCTTGGTGCATGAATATTAGATCATATATGTATGTATCATACTAATATGTATGGATATTTTACTTGTAATGGCTTGGCCATGACTACTTCATCATAAATATCATTGTAGATCTTGAACCTGCTTCCTAGGGCATCCTTAATGAACTGAGTGTCTATGAAGACTTGTTTGTTTCTATAAGAGAAAATATATGATTACATGGCTATGTAGTAGTTAATTATATTAAGTTCCTCCTATTTTATGCACATATTTGGATCTTAATCATTGTTAGGTTTTTTTATAATTTTGAATGTTCTCGTTAGGAAGTTTGATCTTACTAGGTATTTAAATGTAGATGGTAATCTGATGAATAAGCTTCTTCTAACCTTGGATACAATCAAAAATTCCTCAAAAACATAAATTACCATTTGATTACCACACCATCTCATTTCCATCCTAGTCATGCCATTAGGTGGTTGTTCGTCCCTCCATTGCATTTTAAAAATCAAGCACTAAAGTTTGAAGTCATCATTCTTTAAAGCTTTTTCACTTTTTATCTCTGATCTTATTTACATATTTTGCTCCATGTGTGACTTGGCATGTTCTTATTACATTTTTAATTACATTTCAATTCGTTCTATTTTCTTTATGTTTGTTTAACATAATATGACATTTGATTTAATTACATTCTTTGTTTAAGATTTTCATCCATTGATATTTTACTCACATATCTTTGTTTGAGTTTTCTTACATTGATATTTCATTTTAAAATGGTTTACATATCTCATATTTTATGGTGTTTTTTAAATTCATTTTTATTTATTTTTCACATATTTTTTTTGTCGATTTTATATACACTTAATATTTTTCTATGTTTTTTTTACCACGCACTTGCTCAAAATTGCTAGAAAGGAATACAAACATGCATTTTACATTATCACATTTTTTCATAGCATGACACATAGTCGAGTGTTATCAATAAAAAATTCATATATAATGTTAATGAATAATACCAAAATATTCTCTCTCTCTCTCTCTCTCTCTCTCTCTCTCTCTCTCTCTCTCTCTCTCTCTCTCTCTCTCTCTCTCTCTCTCTCTCTCTCTCTCTCTCTCTCTCTCTCTCTCTCTCTCTCTCTCTCACACACACACACACACACACACACATGTATGGGTTAAAAAATATACATCATGATACATAAATATGATACATAATGATAGAAAATCAACTCTATGGTTATGGTCCACCCTTTCCATCAAGTGAGGGGCATGTGATACTCACCATAAATACCTATAAAAATGGTCCCCCATGTAAAATCCATGATAAATTATGTCCATGACTATAACCCTTGGACTTGTCCTTATATATTTGCCACCTGGGCATTCAACCTCAACACCTACCTCATTGTAGTCAAATGTGTAACCCTCTCTTGGGCTATCCTTTATCTTTCCCTATCTGACCCCTAGTGGTAGTGAAACCTAGGCCCCATCATTTGCTCATCTACTCAAATCTTGAGAAGACTCTCTGACCAATCTTAACTAACTAGCATGTGATCCAACTATTGGTACTCTAAGATTTGGCATCCCTATGGTATCATGCTAAGGAAGCATAAGGTCCAAAATCTCATGGTGGACAGTCTCCATCAGATTCCTCCACCATGTTTCCTATGATGCAAAACATAAATTATAATAACTATATATCTTGTATAAATATCATATTTCATTTATCTATCACTAACATATAGTATCTATATTTATATCTCTAGGAAATGAAAATGATAAACTTAACACATTTACTTTCCCATAGTAGTTCCATATACTTAGTTGCCTATCACCTAAAATATTTCAAGACTTTGAGGTTATGTAAATCCTCTATATCATCCCAAATGAATGAATCTAGCATGAAAATCACCCCTATGTGCTTACTATACTATCATCTAAATAGCTACCAATTATGTAGTAGGGTCTACTTATTATTATTGAGGCACTACCATGGGTTTCCCACCTCTTCATTTCACCTATATTACTCGATGTCATATCTCATATGATCTCATCATGCTTAGTTGATGAGGTCACACCATAGGAACCTTAGATGGTACTCCCCTCCCTCTCACACCACACTCCTCTCTAACATGACAAGCCAAAAATGTTGGGACCACTAATAGAGTAATAGAATGTTCTAGTCCAAATTGCTTGAGAATGAAATCACATGGATGAGGCTACACCCACTAGGTGCATTAGTCTACGATCCTCCTCTACTCTTGTGCCTATATGGTGGTTAGCCATGATAGCCATGTAACCACCATACCTTGGTATGACATTTAGATAATCTATATCCTCTGCATGATCTATAATGCCAACACATGAGGAACTACTCACACCACATGATCATGTATCCATCTCCTCACTTGAGGGATAACATCATAAATCACATGAGGTAACATTGCTAGTCTATATATGGGGAACCTCTCATATATCCAACTTCCAAATATCACAATCAACCCTATAGTATTTTGACCTCCACTCAAAATATTATAGAATCTATTCATCAAATACACCCAAATGGCATAACCCATATTATATCACATACCCTAATCTAGCATTGAGTGGAAAAAAATTATAATAGACAATAGAACGGCCCCATCATACTTATGACAAACTAAACATGTTATCATAACTCTAATAAAAGCCTTTTGGATATAAATAAATTCCTACTATATAGACATAGAATAATAGTACAACTAGCACATGTTGATCATACTATTCATAACCTATCTCCCACTACACTAGGGTTCTCCTCCCATTAGCACTATCTAGGGTATTTTACACTACCAGTGTACCCATTATAGGCAATCCCAATATGGCATGTACATCCTCAAAGGTGATGGCCACCACTATGGTTTCCACATTCACCACCCATATGAACATTTTTTTTAGCCTCTCATGTGCTCCTAGGAACATGACCACTAGCTCTACACTTAATGGATCTAACACATTTATCTAATACTATTGAAACCCTATGTAATCAAATGCACATGATCAACTGCTAATATACTCTCTAATATATCAAGTATCCACTATTGGAGTAAACCCAAATAGCCACAATTCATTTAGCAGTCTCCATACCCTCTATTGTCTCTAAAAAATGCCAAACAATAAAGCATAAATTAGGTTTTCATCCCAAAAAACTGAAACATATTGGCCATACACCAGAGTGACTTAACAATATTTATTTTTTTATTGTATCAACTATACCATATTACATCATCTAGTCATATTTCCTATTACATTGTCCATACACTATTATATCGACCATGATTAACACCCCTTACTACACCATCAGTCACTTGTAAAAGTACATTAGCTAGGATATTTCTTAATTTTAATATCCATGTTAGATGACATCAACCACTTTCATATCCTACTACATTTCCCATCCCATACAACATTGGTTAAATCTTTGACTAGCTACATCGGCCTACCCATGCGGTATCGGCTAGCTTAAATTATTTTTATTTTCAAGCTGCATCAACTTAGCTGATGCAGTTTAGATAAAGTGATAATTTTTCCTTGTCCATAATAAATACCCTCAACTTATTTTTTGAATTTTAGTCACTACCCATTTCCCATCCTATTTTTAGCTCTATTTCTATGCTCGTTGGGGAAAATTATGTTACAGATATTTATTCCGTCACCTAAATTTCCTACACTAGTTCATTTTATTCAAAAATGATAAAAATAGATAATTAATGCATTGCATACCTATATGACTCTGGCCATAGTAGTGATGCATCCCCCAGCTCATCTACCTTTGTATCTATGATCCAAAATCTATTAAAGTTTTAAATTTAAATATATAGATCTCTAGTTTTTAAAATAGCAAATGAGCAGATGAATAATTTTTCACCTTTTTATAGTAAAATTTTCAAATTTTTCACCCTTCAGTTATTTATTAACATATTCCATTTTTGCATATATATTCATTTTTGTAGGTCTTTTTCATGAACTAGAAGAAGCCTTAGAATCATGGTGAGATAAATAATTTTTAGGTGCTAAAATAACATTTTTTTTAAATAGAATGTTATCTTATTTTTCAATTTTGCCACATGTTCTACATGTTGGGTGATTTCCATCATTTGCTACACATACAACATTCTTACACAAGGTAAGTGAAGTTACATATTTACATTTTAATTACTTTCATTTACTTTTAGTTATTTATACATTTTAGTTAGCTCACTTATTGTGTTACTATGTTCTTTATCAAGCACCATCTCATGTTACACTATTATGGCATGTGATGACCTTCACGTGGGGCATATATATAGACAATATTTTTCACTTTATCATTTACTAACACTTTCTCTTATATTAACCTAATGAGCATCAATCTCCTTGAGTGCATGCCTTAAAGGGTACACTGAAAAAGAGGTGGGTTGACCTTTGATGTTTTGCAAGATATGTTTATATCTATGTCATGATCATATCATTCCTATTCCTAGTTTAGCTTCCTTAAATGTTCCTTCCTACCTACCTCCTTACATCATGCCTCACTTAGTTATGTTAGTTCCCTCATTTCCTATGACATCGAACAGGTCAATACTATATGTTTCAATCTTATTCCCTCATTGTATTGTATCAACATGAATGATCTAGTTTTAAGTTGGTATTTTTGGCATTTTTACTTTTGTGGCCTGGTTGATGTAGTTTAATGTCAACCAAATCCTCCTAACTACATCAATCTACCTAATATCATTAGCTTATCATGGGTTTGGGTATTTAAAGATTGTGTGTGTGTGTGTGTGTGTGTGTGTGTGTGTGTGTGTGTGTGTGTGTGTGTGTGTGTGTGTGTGTGTGTGTGTGATATTTCATTCCAAACACATACACATAATATACACTTATCTACTTTTCTCTACCCTAACCACATTTAAAGGAGTCATAGGCAGAATCTTGTCTAGTGAAATTCTTAGAGATCCAATAGGAGAAGTCATTGGGAGTATTTTTAGGTATTATAATAACCATTTGAGGTCTTCAAAATCACAATAATCTCTTTCAAAGCACCATTAGACAAGGAAGAGAATGAGGCTCGACATGTCCCCATCAAGGTAAGTATTTCTAGCCTTATACTCTTTCCTATATTTCATTTAGTAGATAGATGTTGTTTATTATTTAGTAGATAAATAAGTGTGTGTTTCCTTATCTATGTTTTCTCTACACTTATACTTAGTGTGGTTATAGGATTACTTTGGCTTGCCATTTATCCATTTTAGGTTGACTAGACCCCCATTTGTTGATCATTGAACCTTACCCAATTTGATGATTCTAACCGTTCCCCTTAGTTTACTTTTACTTTACTTGCATAACTAATTACATTACCTTTGTTAATCATTTGATTTCATCATTAAAGGTATCGTTTGCATTGTTTCCCTATGTCATAGGCATAAATTATTTAGAACCCTTTCCTTTGGCAGTAGTGATATATGTACCCCTCTTTCTAGGTTTGTAGATCCATAACTGATCATGACTTGAACATTAGGTATCAAGATCTCTCTTTTATTAACTTTCTCTTAGTCTATATATCTTGAGATATGGTAGTTTTAGGTTAATACTAACTTATGCATACACCACCTGTATAGAACACTATGAAAAGACTACCTTCATGACTTGTGTTAATGAATTAAATTCATTCCATATAAACATGAATAATGAGTATCTATAAAAATCAAACCCTAAAGTTATAATATAATACCCTATAAGGATTAAACCCTAAGTAAATATTAGGTTTTGGTACAGTTTGATTTATGTATGGGTTAACCATTATGTTTTACCCGAGTTTGTTTTTACAACCTCAATAGGATAGAAACAAGTAAAATAATTTAGATATTAGGATATGCCATTTAAACATACATATAAATGTTAAATACTAAAACTAATTGCAATGATTTAATAAGTGGCATATGTTATTATAAATAAAATAAAGGAATGAGTACTTAGTTTTTCTACTTGACTGTCTAACTATGATTGTATTCTAGAAGTGGAAATCAAGCTAAAGTAAGCATGTGATCCATCTGATTCAAGAATTGTGTTTTTATCTATGTATGTCAATTTTATTATATCTAGTTAAGTATCATTGATAGAGTACTGACATGTGTTAGTTGGTACTAACCTATGTAAAATTGGGGGATTATGACCATATTGTCACCTTTTATTGTCTCTATAATATTTGTATGTGCAATGTTGAACCCTAATGATGCACATAACCCTATAAATATATATACTTCACCTCAAAACCTTAGGTGTGCTTATTATGGCTAAAAATCTATAAATTTTTTGAAAGTGTAATGGGTTGAGTTGATCTCGAATACCCTTGTTTGATGATTAATTTTTACCTACATAATTGATATACTAAGGAGGTAAATCAAGCCACATGAAGTTCTCCCATGTAATATTATTGTGAAATTATGCTCCTTCACTATATATATGCAACTAATGATTTGGATTTGATACTCGACAATGCTTATTTTTAATTACTTTGAAATGATTCATACTTGGATTGTGATTGTTCCTAGTGATAGATTCATAATTTGGGAAGAATAGGGTAGATTTTATTAATGTGAAATAGTGTATAGATGTGTACTAGATAATTATCTAATTCTATTTAGTTGATCACTCAAATGTGCCTATGAGATTAGACACATCGAGGATAAATCAATGAGTTTTCACCCTCTTATTTTATAATTGTTAAAAGATAACTCAAGGCATGAGTTGTAGTTTTGGGATATCCCATGCAGCCTACTAAGAGTAGTTTCAAAAACACACAAGTGCTACCACACAAAGAACTCAAACCTTGTGTCCCAAAGATATTATATCAGGCCTAGATACATTTTCCATACTTTCCATGGGTGGATATTAATAGTTGATTTATATTTCTAAGAGTGGGGCAAGTGGAAAAGAACACAAAAAGGAAGGAGGGTAAAGACAAAAAGTGGATTCTTAAGCCTAGTAATAGCTTGACTACTTTTATAGACTATTTCTAAACTTGATTAGGGATTACCTTTATATATATGATCTTGTCTTAGGATTAAACTAATCTAGATAGGGTAGAATGTCTAAGGGGATTACTTATAGTGGTCATGATGCATGTAACATTAATTTAAATATGGGTAGTAGCATAAATTGTTAGTAAAACACATTCATACATAGCCATTTAGATAAAGGATTAGATGTAAGAGATTTGTTAAGTAAGTTATTCACTCAATTTGGAAAAATATACACAACATATCCCAAATCATATTATAGTCTTATAAATAATAAGCATCCAACATACTAGCACTAAAAATTAGGGAAGACTTTTCACAATAAGAATAAAAGAGATCATGCACATTCTTTTTGAATTTATGTAATTTGCCAGGTTTTATTATTAAAATTTTGAAGATGCATATAAATATCATCATAGAGATTCTTTATCCTAATAAGGAATCCACTTACAACCATCATGTTATTGTTATAATAATGCCAAGATAGTTACAAAAGATACAAAGAAGCTTATCTTAACAAATAAGTAAGACAGGCATGCCCACTATGCATGAGTTTACCAATTTGGCCAAATACAAGCCCATTTCACCATTTTTAAATGGGATCCTCTCCGGTATCTAATTTTTTATTTTTTTATCTAGCTTCTTATTCATCATGGGAATATTCAAACTAACCCATCATTGGAAATTTCATCATGCTCTTGGAATTTCTATTGAGTGTTGGCCTAAGTGGAATAAGTATGAGGAATACCACTTGGAGGGGTAGGACTAGTATGGACATTGGCCTCAGAAATGCTATTTTACATAGAATCAATGGGCTAGGGTTGCATGGTTTTGACACATGCTTGATAGTCCCCTTTAATTTTCATTAAATTGATGATAATAGTTTTAAACAAGATCTTAGTTTTGGCCAGGTGAGCAGCATGGCTCAAGAGTGGGTCCTAGAGGATACATTTCATTAAAACATCTTATATGCAATCATAAATGTATCAAATCCACAAATCAATCCTAGCTTAGAGAAGATAGATCCTACTGACACTTCTGATTGGGGATACATCAGATAACTAAGAACATGACCAATAGGGATCCATTAGACCAAATTAAGGGATTTCTTACCACAAATAATATCATTAGGGAGGATTTCAAATCCTCTAGTCAATAAAAATCATGAAATAACCCTAACTAAGTCCTATGTTTCATATTCACTATACTAATAACAAGTAAAGCAAAGAAATTTAATCTAGTGCTCACAAAAGCTTGTGGCACAAAGTGGGGGTAATAAACACTAAAAGTAAACATACATAGAAGACATATATTCATGTCAATGTATACAATATCCTAATGCATGGAAGTGAAGTACAAATGCATATTTATCTACTCTTACAAAGGAAGAATAAAGTTAGGAATTCTTACCTTTGAAGACGATCCCATTAAGCCCCAATTTGTCCCTTGGCCAAAGTGCTTCGCAAGAGGTTGTTATGGTATGTAAGGATGATAAGGATAAATTGTCTCTAGGTTACATAACCTATTAATACATCCAAAAGACTTCTCCACAAGATAAGATCTGTATCTCCAAAGAAAGTATGAAACCCTAAGCTTGCTCCTCAAGTAGAATGGTGGATAAATAGATGCACAATATATCTTACTTATTATTCTTTTCTCTAAATAATGGTGAAATGATTATGTATATATAGGTATATTTAACCCTAAACCCTTTTGAAAGTTTTAGTCGACAGGGTCGACCCAGTTGACCTAGTATCATTATTGACTAAAACTCACTAGTTTATGAGCTAAGCCAACCTAGACACTAAATAAATTTTGCCAATAAGAGTACAAGGTTGACCCAATCGATCGAGTCATGTAAACTATAAAAATAGGTTTTAGGCTAGGAAAAGGGATAATAAAGGTGGTAAATGACTAGAGGAGTGTGCAAAACAGAAAAACAAGCTTAGGGGAATGGTTTTTAGGAGACAAGTGTGTAGATAACAAGTGGAAAAAAGGACAATAATCCTATGAAGCACAAATGGTCTATCCACCCCTTTCTTAGTGCACCCCTTAGGGTGTGCACTCAGAGAGATTGAGATTCAATGGGTTTATATAGGATAGAGAGAATCAATAATTGATAAAAGTTTTAAAATATTATGTATATACATATGCCCCACTCATAGCTCATCACGTGTCACATTAGTGTAACACAAGATGGTGCTTCAGGAATAAAATATGATGACAAATAATGTTGATGCTAAATAAAGTGCATTAAGGAGCAAATAAGATAAATGAAAGGACATAATTGAAAAACACATACCTTTACTTACCTTTGTGTTGTAGATAAATAAAGGGATGCAAGAGATGTGAAGGCATCCAATGTGAGGAACATTAGGTAAAACTATAGATATTAGTGCAAAAAAGAGCAAAAAATCAAAAAAATTGCTATGTAGGCATATAATAGTGAAATGATTCTATACAATGTCAAGATTCCATAACTTTTTATAGTTCAAAAAATGAATTAGTAAAAATAAAGA
Organism: Torreya grandis; assembly: GCA_037957365.1. Lineage (NCBI taxonomy): Eukaryota > Viridiplantae > Streptophyta > Pinopsida > Cupressales > Taxaceae > Torreya > Torreya grandis. Next base: position 1,399,569 of record JARHVA010001609.1, read on the forward strand.
TATGATCAAAACAAATAATTTGATGGTAAATATTTGAAGGGTAAATAATTATGAATAGTAACTTTAAATAGGGTGAAAAAGAATTCATTTGTTATCATTTGACTATTCTAAGAGAAAAATAGAGCTCTGGGAGACCTAAAAAAAGCCTAGAGAGCTAAGATGGTGAGGAGATGATAGCTGAGATGAAGAGGATGCCTAGCAACCATAGCGAGTGTAAGACAGGTAAGTAACTAAGAATTTTAAATTGTTCTAAGTATTTTATTTAAAATTGAGTGTTTTATAGAAATTTGTAATTTAGACCAAATCTAGATACTAGAATGAACTTTAAGAAGTTTTTTAGGGAAACTAGAGGTCAAATGGGGAACTGGGTTGAAAGGGGTCAGAGTAATATATGTCGAAGGCATTTATTACAAAAGGTTAAAGAGTTAGTACTTTGAAATAACTAGGTTGACCCAGTCAATCTAGTAGATAGAAAATAACGTTTTTAAAGGGCTAACCTAGTAGGTCATGCCCAACTTAGTTATTTAGGGAGAGGGTCGACATAGTTCTACTTGGATGACTTAGTTTGTTAAGTTAAAAAGTTGACTTAGTACTATGGGGGGAAAATGAAAGGGTTGACTTATTTGTTTAATGCTAAATGGCTAACTTAGTACTATAGGGTTGATTTAGTATATTTCTAATCAATTGATATAGTATTTTTAAGGCCCAGGGTTCCTGACTGAATACTAAAATGGCTAATTTCCTAATAAATAGGTTAAATTGGTAAGAAATTAGTAAATTAAGGTAAATTAGGTTTGTTTATGTGAATTTTTAAAAGAATGTATTTTGATTATAAATTACATAGAGGTCTAATACATCTTTTCATAAGAAGAATAAAAGAGATCATGCACATTCTTTTTGAATTTATACAATCTGCTAAGTTTTATTATTAAACTTTTAAAGATTCATATAAATAGCATCATAATGACTCTTTCTCCTAATAGGGAATCCACTTATAACCATCATGTTGTAGTTGGAATAATGCCAATATATTTGCAAAAGATACATAGAACCTTATCATAACAAAGAAGCAAAAAAGGCATGCCCACTATGCATGAGTTTACCAATTTGGCTAAATAGAGGCCCCTTTCACCATTTTCAAATGGGATCTTCCCCATTATCTGATTTTTTTTATTTTTTATCTAACTTCTTATTCATCAGGGAAATATTTGAACTACCCCATCATTGGCAGTTTCATCATGCTCTTGGAATTATCTATTAAGTTTTGGCCTAAGTGGAATAAGTATGAGGAATACCACCTAGAGGGTTAAGAGTGGTATGGACATTGGTCTAAGAAATACTATCTTACATAGAATTAGTGGGCTAGGGCTACATGGTTTTGAAATATACCTGATAATCCCCTTCAATTTTGGGTAAATCGATGATAATAGTCTTAAACAAGATCTTAGTTTTAGCCAAGTGAGTAGCATGGTTTAAGAGTGGTCTCAGAGGGTCCATTTCATTGAAACATCTTATATACAATGAAAAATACATCAGATCCACAAATCAATCCTAGTTCAAAGAAGATAGATCCTACTTACACTTCTGATTAGGGATACATTAGATAATCAGGAACATGACCAATAAGGATTTGTTAGACCCAATTATGGGATATCTTACCAAAAATAATATCACTAGGGAGGGTTCTAAAGCCTCCAGTCAAGGAAAATCATGCAATAACCCTAACTAAGTCCTATGTTTTCATATTCACTATACTAATAACAAGTAAAGCAAATAAATCTAATCTAGTGCTCAAATAAGCTTGTGGCACAAAGTGGGGGGTAATAAACACTAAAAGTAAACATGCATAGAAGACATATACTCATGTTAATTTATAAGGAATCCTAATGCATGAAAGAGAAGTAAAAATTCATATCTATCTACACTCATAAAGGAGGAATAAATTTAGGAATTCTTAACTTTGAAGATGAATCCATTGAGCTTCAATCTATCATGTGGCCAAGGTGCTTCACAAGATGTTGTTGTGGTATGTAAGGATGACAAGGATAAATCAGCTCAAGGTTACACAACCTATCAATGCATCCAAAAGACAAGATATGTATGTCCAAAGAAAGTATGAAACCTTAAGCCTGTTCCTCAAGTAGAATGGTGGATAATTAGATGCATAATATATCTTACTACTTCTTCTCTTATGTAAATAATGGTGAAATGTTTATGTATATATATGTAGATTTAACTTTGAACCCTTCTAAAAGTTTCAATGTATAGGGTCAACCCAATCAATCTAGTACCATTATTAACTAAAACTCACTAGGTTATGAGGTAAATAAGTTTTGCCAATAAGAGGACAAGGTCAACCCAGTCAACTGAATCATGTAAACTATCAAAACGGATTTTAGGCTAGGAAAAGGGATAATAAAGGTGTAAAATGATTGGAGTGTGAAAAAGAGAATAACAAGCTTAGGGGAATGGTTTTTAAGATACAAGTGTGTACATAATAAGTGGAAAAAGGGATAACAATCCTATGAAGCATCAATGGTCCACCCACCCCTTTCTTGAGGCACCCCTTAGGGCATGCACTCAGAGATATTGAGATTCGACAGGTTCCTATAAGATAGAGAGCATCAATTCTTGATAAAAATTTAAAAAAATTATATATATATATATATATATATATATATATATACATAGGCCCCATTCAAATCTCATCACGTGTCACGTAAGTGTAACATAGGATGGTGCTTTAGGAATAGAACATGATGACACATAATATTAATGCTAAATAAAGAGTAGTAAGGATCAAATAAGATAAATGAAAGGACATAATTGAAAAACATATACATTTACTTACCTTAAGGTTGTATATAAAGAAGGAGATGTGAGAGATGTGAAGGTATCCAATGTGAGGAACATTAGGCAAACTTATAGAGATTAGTGCAAAAAAGAGCAAAAAATCAGAAAAAAACAATGTAGGCATATAATAGTGAAAAAGAGTCTCTACAATGTCAAGATTTCATAACTTTTTAAAGTTAAAAAAATGAATTTTTAAAACAAAGATATGATCAAAATAAGGAAACTGATGGTAAATATTTAAAGGGTAAATAATTATGAATAGTAACTTTAAACAAAATGAAAAAGAATTCATTGTTAATGTTTGACTCTTTTGAGAGAAAAATAGAGCTCTAGGAGACCTAACAAAAGCCTAGAGAGCCAAGATGGTGAGGAGATGATATCTAAAATGAGGAGGATGCCTAGTGGACATAGTGGGTACAACACAGGTAAGCAACTGAGAATTTCAAATTGTTCTGAGTATTTTATTTAAAATTGACTGTTTTATAGCATTTAATAATTTAGACCAAATCTAGATACTAGAATGAACTTTAGGAAGTTTGTTAGGGAAACTAGAGGTTAAATGGGGAACTAGGTTGAAAGGGATCAGAGTAATATATGTTGAAGGCATTTTTAAAAAAAGGTTAAAGAGTTGATAGTTTGAAATAACTAGGTCGACCCAGTTGACCTAATAGATATAAAATAAGGTTTTTAAAGTGTCGAACTAGTAGGTCATTGCTGACTTAGTTGTTGTGGGAGAGGGTTGATATAGTACCACTTGGATGACTTAGTTTGTTAAGTAAAAAAGCCAACTTAATACTATGGGGGAAAAATGAAAGGGTCAACTTAGTTATTTAGGTCAACTTAGTTATTTAAGGCTAAGTGGCTGACCTAGTACTATAAGGTTGACTTAGTATGTTTTTAATTGGCTATTTTAGTATTGAAATGTAGGAAATTGGGCAATATAGTATTTTTAAGGCCCAAGGTGTCTGACTGAGTACTAAAATGGCAAATTTCCTAATAAATAGGTTAAATTGGTAATAAATGAGTAAATTAAGGTAAATTAGGTTTTTTTATGTGAATTTTTAAAAGAATGTATTTTGATTATAAGTGACATTAAGGTCTAACACATCTTTTGTTGTTTGATTATTGCAAGGGTGCTAGAGATTTTGGTGATTGGTGGATGCATTATGGATACTAGATCTATTAAAGTGCCTGACAGATGTAGACAAAGGTAGATTGGTCATACTAGGTTTGGGAAGCATCATGGAGATGTAGTGGATTCCATTGAGTATTGATTTAGTGGTCATATTCCTAAGATCCTAGGAATGCTTGACCAATATTTTTAGATGGGTGGTGGATGGAGAAACCATAGAGGTTGGTATTACATTAGAAGATGTCCATACATTACTTGGACTTCTTATAGGGGAAACACCATTGGTCATAGGGATATTGGATGATCAACAAGAGAGGCAAGCATTAGCCTGATAGGCAACATGATTAGATGGGTTTTACCTAAGACTAAGGGTGAGTCTATTTTATGTATATATTGTTTAGATTCTAGATATCCAAAATGTTATGATAGGGATTATGACAGAATGAGTGTTATGTCACAAGTCGAATGGTAAGGTACCATTGTATGTGTTAGCCTTTTGTCAGTTGATGTTGGAGCAGGGGGCACTCTTGACTTAGGTTTTATCATTTGGGCTCATCTCATGCATGATATGAATGGGATGTTATCCAAAATGTAGAAGACCTTAGGCCCAATGGTATTACTAAGTGCCTAGATATATGAGAGGTTCCTGATGTACCAACCAACTGGGTTTCCACGCATGGTCAATGATTAGCTACCTTGAGTTTTGAGATGGAGATAAGATTAGGTGGTGTAAGTCATGTCCCAAGTTCTAGTGTTAAATATGGTCACATGATGAGAGATTATGTGTTATCATTATGCACACATTGTGATGGTTAGGCTGAGTTGGGTGATGGTGGCACCAAGGCTAGTATGAGTGTGGATCATGAGCCACTACACCTAGTGGGTAGAGCCACATCCAATGGCATGCTTGCCAAGATAGTTTAGAATCCCTCATCTAGTGGCTCCTATAGTAGTGACTAAATTTTAGGCATGGTATGCAAGATATCCAAGAGGAAGAAGAGGAGTATCAGTCATGAGACTAGAGATTAGACTGTGGCATGATAGACCATAGACTAATTGAGAATAATAGCTAATAGCTAGATGGGGCATGGATGTGGATGTAAGAATGCCATAGGTACCACAATCATCACCATAGTAGGAAGAACATTGACCAACTCAATCACATTACTGATGGAGATGCCAATAGGGAGATATATCATAGAGGGTGGTCATCCAAGATGACCCATTAGTCAACCTAAGGTAGAGATGGTCTATATAAGCATCACTAAGGTGAGATTTGAGATGTGCATGATTGATGAACTTAAGGTTTTATTTGATTAAGATGAATCCCATAGATGAGGTACTCATAGGATGAGTTAATGGAGAGACTATTCTCAATGGATGAATAGATGGGGAGATGGTGATTTTTGATACTAGGATAGGTAATAAATGTTGTAATTTTTAGTCTTTTGATATAGATTATTGGTTTTATATGGTTATAGATAGATAGATTTTGAGATATATATGTGATCTAATGTCTATCTTATTTGAATTTTATAGATCTTGTGGATGAGGAGGAGTCCAGATGGGGATCCTTGGTGATGGGAGCACTCCATGATATTTTAAATGGGGTGTTGTCACCATATAACCATACCACATTAGATGATCCCATGGTACCATCTATCTTAGCTTAGGTGAGCTAGTTTAGACTAGTAGGGGAGGATTTGAGGCAACTACAAAAACATGGAGATGGACTACCACCACCAGTAGGGGTGGGAGCAAGAGGGGCCTAGGCATGTAAAGCCTTGGATCAGGAAAGAGTTGTGCATTTGGCTACCACTAATTAGTTAGGATAGGTATAGGCCCAAGTGGCCAACCTATAGGGATAGGTATCAGGACTGAGATCTTAGACATCCTCTTTACAATATACTATTTAGAGGGGACTATCTGAGGCATCTATGGGTAGCATGGATAGGCCACAAGATAGACATGATAGAGCCCAACCTTAGAGCTAGAATGATGTAGTTTGTATCAAAAACACATGATATTTATATATATTTATATATATAGAGAGAGAGAGAGAGAAATACATTCTATTTTGATAGTTGGATGTTGATCTTATGTGTTTGTATTATGGTTGTGGTTGTGGATGCATGGATATATTTATTTATCACACATTTATTTTGCTTTTTTGTATATGCTATAGGAAATATATGTGTTGTGGTTTATTTTATATAATTATATAGGACACATGCATGGTTAAAAAGAAACAAACAAAAAGGACTTGGCAAAGTATAATTAATCAAAAACAAATATACAACACACTAGTTCATGTTGGGAAATGTGTAAAACAAAAAGATGAGTAAGTATAAGAAATCAAATAGTGGTAAACAAGAGGACAACAAAAAATGTTTTTAAACCATGAGAAAGAGTGGCACAAAATTAAAAATAAATAAAATCCCACTAAATCACATTGGGAAGTATGAAAATAATGTAATAAAGTGGAAAGCATCTGAAAGATTAATGGTATTAAAATAAATCAATTAAGTCAATCAATCATACTAAATCATGTTGGGAAGTATAAAAGATAAAAAAAATTGGTAAAAATGGTCTTAAATTAATCACACTAATTCAAGTTGGGAAGTATGAAAAATTCAAGAAAAATGGTTGAATTCTTACATGCAATCATAAAATAAGAAGAAAAAAGTGAAATATTAATAAAGTAAGCATAAAACATACTAAATCAAGATATACAGTATGTCAATGATGTGTAACTCATCATAAATTACATCTTATCTCATATTTGACACATGTAATTACGTGGTGACTTGGGTATTGGAAAATTTTTTAAGGAAGGCCAGGTCTTATCCATGGTCTTACACTGTAACTCACAAAGGGAACACCAATGAGGTGGAAGTAATGTGAAAATTTAGTAAAAGGGGATGTTTGTAATGGTAATATGAGAAATATGTTAATTTGTGAGGAAGGCCAAGTCTTATCCATGGTCTTAAAATGCAACTCATAAATGGAATCCACAGGGGAGTGATCAGTAAACAAAACAATATTTCTAAAGGAGAACTATTTAGGATTGTAAGGAGTGAAAAATCGAATATAAAAAGCATAATGTAGGCATCTGATGAGAAGACCTTAGGAGACATGAGACATACTAAGGACATGAGAAGACACTAAGTGACTAGTGAGCATCAATATATGGAGAATACTTGTTCGCTATAGACATAAAGCTATGTAGGTAAATAAGTGTGATACTAAGATCAAATCGCATAAGTAGTTTTAATCAAGAAAAGGAAAATGGACCTACCTTCCCACAATGCATTCCCCATTCCTCAAGACCCCTTAAATAGTCATTGGTCTACTGTGAATATTGGGTACTTGTGTGAGAAAGTAGGTAGAACTAAAAGAGATTTTTTTTATTCTTTTTTTCTTATCTACTAGCCTAACACACCCCAATGGACCTCAGCTCTATTGTGAGTCCAACTATGGAGTTTGAGCTTCGATTAGAAAAAATAGATGTGCTTAGAATCACATCTTTTAGTGTTATTTGACTTTTTAGAATTTTGAATGTTGGCTTTTAGATCATTTCCTTTTGTGAAATGATTTGGCTTTTGTATAGTTTTATGGATTTTATGATTCCTCCTCTATACAAACTTAGAATTTCCAATCATGAGAGATAGAGTGATACACATGAATGAGCTTTAGGCTTTGGCTAAAGGAAGATAAGTATCCAAAGATAAGAATGACTAGAACACTTAGGCTTAACTATGAACCAACATGTTATCTCAAATCTCAACTATATGTATATTTAGTTTACAAAAGGGAATAAAGGGGGATAAAAGGAGATCCAAAGTGGATTGGTAAAAGGATATCATAATGATATGAATTATTTTCTAACTAATCACATGGTAAGGAATTAATTACTAAAGGGATCAAGTTTTGTATAAACAAGTCACAATAACAATTATCTGTGTTTATAGAGATAAGATAGCAAACAATCATGAAAAAGAACAAGGGAACCTTAAGAAAATGAATACAAGAAGAAAAATAATTAAATTATGAAAAAGGATCCATAAGAGAACATAATGACATAAAAATCAAAATAAAGTGTGAATTCAAAGTCACCATGTAAGATAGATAATAATTTGACACAATATCAAATGATATAAGAATAGATAAATGTAAAGTTGGAGCACACATCTAATCCAAATGAAAATGTAAGAAAACCAAGCATATGTTCATGGGTACTAATATATTCTTCCACATAAATTATCCATAACATCTAATAATTCTCTATGAATTTGAATGTGAACTACAACTAATGTTTCATTGATCTTCAAGGAAAGTTGAGAAAATACTTTACATCAAATCTCCTCAATAGAAAATGTATGAATTCTTTGATGATTGTAATGATGAGGGATATCATGTAGGGGATGCTTAGGAGAATGCATGGTAGTGTATTATATTGGATATGAAGGGGTCACTAGTGGAGAAGGGGATATTGATAAAGGATTCATCAGTAGAGAGGGATCCACAGGTGAGGGACTCATAGGTGAAGATAGAACCCTGGGAGGTGGAGCTATGGGGGAAGAAGGGGGAGCCTTCATGTGAGAGAGACATATGAGAGGAAGGGTATATGGTGTATCAATGGTTAGGGGGTGACCCTTAATATATTGTTTAAGGATTCAACAATAATGAATGTGATGTGTGTCACATTGGTGTGAGAGATAATATACCTCTTTGTACTTAGGAATATACTTAGGTATTATTTTTGTGAGAGGCATAACCTTGTCTAAAGGCTGAGGAGTAGTGGGATGCAATGTTTTTATTTATGAATGTAACTTATTACAATTCATAGATGAAGGTTATCTTTGTCATGGAAGCAATAGATACACCTATGAGTAGTCTTGGTAGGTGTACTCATAAGAGGAGAGGAAATGAAAGCTAAGGGAGCTTGGTATAGGTAATAATATCTAGTCCAATGATAAAAAACTTTATTAATGTCAAAATAAGGTTGATCATCCCATTTGGTGGGCAAATTAGCTATTTGTGGTAAAGGGAATAGACCATTACCAAAAGAAGGTGGGAATGGTAGAGAGACTAGACAAGGCTTGACTAAAAGAGCAATAGGATTAGAAATAAGAAGAGACTTAGATAAAATGAGAATAAAATATGAATTAGGCTCTACTAAAGTAAGGGTGGGGTCCATAAAGGGTTGAAGGACAATCACAAGCATCTCAAGGATAAGTAGGCTAGAGGGGTCATGGTATCTAGAAAAGTGATAGGGACTAGTCATACCATGATCCATAATCATACTCCTACAAGGTTATTTAGACACTGGAGATGTGTGCACCATCTCTACCCTATGATAAAGAGGAAAAATATAAGATGGAATGCTAGAATATATACTTAAATATTGAAGCAAAGAGGAATGATAACAAATAATCTCAGCATCTCAAGCTTGAACTAGACCTCCTAAAAATGGATCATCTCAGGTATATTCATCATCATAATTAGGTCTATGAAGATTTATGGTGTAGGTAGGGATGACCTTGTCATCTAATGTGGTGTGATGAATGGAATGGTATTTCTTAGTTAAGATAATCGGGATGTCATCACAAGGTGGTTGATGAGAATGAGGTTGCAAAGAAGTGGGAAGCTGAGAGATGAAATTAGATGAGAGATCTAAATTTTTAATCTTGAGATTGATCTCATCATGTTCATTATCATCAAAATAGAGGAAGTTGGAGGTATATTCCTGATGAGTTTAAGGTTACCATTGTAACCTGAAGTGGAATTGACAAGAAAGTTAAATCATTAAGATTCATGAAATAGAACACTTGGCATGGGTTCAAGTGTAGGAATATTGAGTATACCACGGTCTTGGAACTATTCAAAATTCCAAGGATTGGTATTACCTTGAATCCTATATATGGCTATATTATGAGGAAATTTGACACATTGGCAAGTAGAAAAAGAAAATGCCATCATGCGATGAGTCCATGGCCTACCAAACAAAATGTTATCAGATAGAGGAAAGTTGAATATCATCACCTTCACATGAACATTAATAGTTGGGATAGTAATGGGGAGCCACACACAACCTAAATGAGGCATTAGCCTTTGATCGTAGCATTGACATATATTGAATGTAGATTTAAGATTGCATTCAAAATATCTAAGGGTTTTAATAAATTTGAGAGAGGTAACATAAGTTCCTTAACCCTCATCAATCAAGGCACACTTGACTTAGATATCACCAATTTAGACACTGATAAAATGAGGATGATCATTTATACAAAGAAAATCTCATCAAGAATCATAGAAGCAATGGGGAATTTAAGGGAAAGATAAGTGTCCATTATTTCATCAACATGTATAGACATCTCTTTGAATTATTGTTAAATTCTATCTTCTAATCCAAATAAGGTGGTGTTGTATCCTACTAGGGGAGGATGAGGGATTTTCATTTTGAATAAAAGCTACATAAGATGATTATGATGACTTGGAGAGGTCCTCATAATTTTTAGAAATGGGATTTGAGATAGGAATTTAGTAAGTTTCATGATAAGATCCCACCATCATAACTCATAAGAGGACTATTGGAAAGAGGTGCATAGTGTTAAAGGAGGTCCACAGAAGGAGGAGTTGAAGTACATGTGAATTTATGTTGGTAAGAGGTAGATGGTTTAATTGGAGGACAAGTTTATTGATTATCTGGAGGAGATGGGGTAGTTGATGTAGGTGTAGTTTGAGAAGAAGTGTTGATAGAAGTTTGAGTATTATTGGTGATAGGTTAAGAAGGTAGAGGGATGGTAGAAATGGTATGAGAAATGTTATCCAAGGGAGGTGTTAAAATTTATTAATTAAAAGACATAAGGTCTTCTTACCCCAACTCTATTAAGTGAGTTAGAGAAAAATCTTGGATAACATGAAATGTGTGAGACAAGTGAGGTGTGTAGATAGGTTGAGGATCAATGAAATCAACATCCTTCACATATTAGTCATATTGACCACATTATCTTTAGGATTTGGGTTAATAAGACTATCAACATTATTGGTAAAATGGGTAGGCTTGTCTTGATTATCTTAGTGAGTTGGAAGAGGATATTTATAGATGGCCAAATGAGCATTAGCCTAGTTTAAAGCTTGAGATTTAGTTTGTGTTTAATGCAATGCCATAGGCTTATTAGATTTGATAAATGATAGAATCATGATCAAAATTAGGGCCAAGAATGAAATCCATATATAAATTGTGAAGTTACCTATAAGTCTCATGAGAATGCCCCAACTAGTGTGAAACCAACAAAATTTATTGGGATCATACCAAGTTTTCATGGGATGAGTGGGATCAAGTTCTCATGGGAGAGGCCTTGGTATAATTTTTTATAATTACTATAAGGATAAAGGTTTATGAAAATTGATGTTGTTGTCTAAATATAAATGATGATTGGTGATGTGGTTAGGATGTGAAGTTGGTTCCAAAGTTTGGTTGGGAATATTAGCTTGAATAGTATGAATGGTATCATAAGAGTTGGTGATATCATCATTAGTAACATGACAATTCTTATTATTTGATATCATGTGAGGACCATAGAAGGTTGGGATGACTCAAATTGATGCATAAGGAAATCTTGATGCTTATCTTGGTCAATGACTTCTTCCAAGGTACATGGAGAGAGAGTTTAGACCCAATATTGCACCTTGGAAAAATATCATTGGTAAATAAATGGAAAAAGTTATCATCTACCATATTATGTTCACATTTTTTTGACAAGGTCTTCCATCATTTAATGAAATCTTGTGTGGTTTTGGTTTCAATTTGCTTACAATTGATAAAATGGGCCAAGATATTCTCAAGGAGATTAGTAGTTTGGAACTCTTGGACTAGAGCATTTACTAAATATTCCAAACTAGTACTAGAATGAGTTTTGAGTTGGTTGTACCAATATAAAGAACCACACATGAGATTTTTGGCTAATATATTGGTAGTGGAAAAGTTATTTAACTTCACCTAGTATTTTTAGATATTTCCAAACATTTTTAAATGAAGAGTAGGATCGGTTGACTCATTGTAAGAAATGGTAGGGGTGATACCTCCTATTTTGATATTAGCAATTCGAGATGTAAGAGGCTCATTTTGAATATGCCTTATTATTTTATTAACAATATGAGGTTGAGGGATAATATTACCATGGGAATCTCAAAGAAGAGGTGGGGGAACATTTTGATTACACATGCCCCATGGCATCTGTTGAGGGTGGGTTTGAAGATGAAAAAGATGATTTTGCATTTACATCATTTGATTTGTATTTTTAGCTTGGAAAGCATTATATTGAGTAAGAGTTTTTAATAGGATTTGATGGGTTTTATTTTGATCATTTGAAGTATTAGAATTGTTAGTAGTGGCTTGTGTACCACTAAAGGTGTTAGTAGGAGCTGGAGAAGAATTGTTAGTAAGTGAGTAACTAGTGGCATAATTTTCTTGTGTGGTAAAATATGGACTAGTGGAGGGATGAGAAGAAGCATCACTAGATGCATGATTACCATGGGTATCAAATGATTCACTAGTGGAATAATTAAGAAGAGTGGGTCTTAGAAGAGGCCCACTAGATAAGGAACCTGTCATGTTAGTAGATATACTAGGCATGGAGTTAGAGGAAATCAAAGAAGAAGAAGACATTATATGATAAGGCATTAGAATAGAAGGAAGAGGCTGAGAAGAAAAGAAGCTACTATCCCCAAATCCATGTGAGAATGTGGGAGAAGGTGAATTGGGATCCTATACTTGACCACTTATCATGAGATGGTAAATAGTAGAAGGATCCTTTCCTCGATGTTGAGGAAACTCCTTGATGAAGAAGAGAATTTCTAGTGTATACTCTAATTCAAGTTAATCTTCAAGTGAGAAAAGAGGATTATGAAGTGAATAAGAATGAGGAGGGATACCATATTTTGTAGTGTAAGTGGTTATATGCACATTACTTTCATCTAGGATAAGATCCACAAATTACTTATGGGAGAACCTATTAGGGTTGGTAAGACTCATCATATCTATTGAATTCAACTCAGTGTTGTATTCAAACAAAAAGTTCATGATGAAGGAGAGAGATTAGGGAAGGAAAAGTTGATGAAAAATCAAGGAGAAATAAAATGAAAATAAGAGTATAGAGTCAACTAGGTTGACCTAGTACTAAAAATAGGGTATAAAAACTGACCCAAAAAGGATACAAAGTCAACTAGGTCAACTTAGTATTATAACCTAAGACATAAGACAGCCTGATAAGGATATATATTCGACCAGGTTGACTTATTATTGTAACTTGATAGGTAGAAATGAGTATTGGTTTGACCAAGTCAACTTAATACTATGGTCAAGGAAAAAGTTAGTATGTAATAGATTGTGTTGAATAGAATGATAGTGTATTGAAAATAGGGAAAAAAATTGTAATGTACTTTAAAAAATAAGTGAGAGTAAACACAAAATCACTTGGGTCAATGAGAATGATCTAATTGAGGCACACAACACAAAACCTTGAACCAACATTGGATGATGTAATTTTTTGCAATATAACATACAATGAGTAAAAAGTAAGCAATCAATTGAGAAACAAATGCTAACTAATTGGTCATCTTGACTGTTATTATTATAAAGTGTTATTTTAAGTGTGATAAGGAATTTATCTAAAATTAAGGAACTAGAAAGCAATTTATGGATGGTTTCAAGAAATTTAGGATGAAAGGGATTTGTGTTGGTAATGGTACTAGCTTGGTATTGGAGCCTACCCCCTCACTTCACAATCCCATAACGATAATGACGTTGTGTGTTTTTCTAATATATACCATTAACCACATGTTTATACTTGGCAAAAAAACCAAGTCAACTTTCCCCTTAGTGATAAAATCCAATTAAGTAGGCCTTGGATAGATAAATGTTTAAATGCATTTTGAAATTATGTGATTTGGTAGTGTGTGTAAGAAAGAAAAAACTAGTGAAACTAAATGGTATATTAAAAAACCACTAAATTAGACTATGTGAGCTACTCTAAGCATATAAACAACTAAAATTGAAAGTGTGAATTGATTAATATCATATAGTTATTAATTCCCAATTTAATCATAGTACAGAGTTAGTTTAGATGATAGTGTATGCAAATATTACAAAATAGATTTGACAAGGTCATTATTTTACTACATAATCAAGAGTCCTTAAGAACTAAGTCGACTAGGTCGACCTAGTCTTTTAGATAGAAGATAGAATACATAACTAGGTCGACTAGGTTGAACTAGTTTGCTATAAGATTATAGTTTCGAAGACTGCAAACTTTTAAAAAATAGAATTGTAATGAATAAATAAATTGAAAGAGAGAGAAATAAATGAACCTTAGTGGGTTGGAAGATGTTGAGGACTATGAAATTTATGTTGGAGTGCCCTGAATATTGATTTTAATTTCTACCAACTATGTTGACTGGGTCAACCTAGTTCTACAATTTCTTATTTGTTAAAGCTTGTTAAGATGACTATACTAGTCTAGTCAACCTAGTTTGTTATCTAGAAGCTAACTATGATATTAAGTCAACCTAAATGACTTAGTTTGTTGGTCTAGAGATGAATAAGAGAATAAATCAACATGTTTGAAATAATCTATTATTTGGAGTGGATAAGAGTACTGTGTTGACCTATTTGATCTAATAACATGTATCTGATGAAGACCTACATAGAAAGAGCAAAGCCATTTTGATGTGACTATGTGTTAAACCTGTGCATATAAGTTTGAAACTATATTGGCGTAGTTGACCTAGTATCACAAATATATAAAAATAATAAAATGATAGAAATAAAAGTGTGAAAGAAAACCTGTAAGGGTTAGATTCATGTTGGGTTCACCAAAATGTATGCAATCAAAAATGCATCAAATCCATAAATTAATCCTACCTCAGACAAGATAGATCCTACTTAAACTTTTGATTTGGGATACATTAGATAATTGGTAACATGATAATAGGTAACTAATAGACCTAATCAGGGGATATCTTACCACAAATAATATCACTATGGAGGGTTCAAAAGCCTCCAGTCAAACAAAATCATGTAATAACCATATTTAAGTCCTATGTTTTCATATTCATTATACTAGTAACAAATAAAGGAAAGAAATCTAATCTAATGCTCACCAAAGCTTGTGGTACAAAGTGGGGGTAATAAACACTAAAATTAAACATGCATAGAAGACATATACTCATGTTAATGGATACAAAATTTTAATACATGGAAGAGAAGTATGAATGCATATCTATCTACTCTTACAAAGGAGGAACAAATTTAGGAACACTTGCCTTTGAATATGAACCTATCGAGCCTCAATCTCTCCCTTGGCCAAGGTGCTTCACAAGAGGTTGTTTTTGTATGTAAAGATTATAAGGATAAATCATCTTTAGGCTACACAACCTATCAATACATCCAAAAGACTTCTCCACAAGACAAGATCTATATCTCCAAAGAAAATATGAAACCCTAAGCTTACTTCTCAAGTATAATGGTGGATAAGCATATGTGAAGTATATCTTAATTCTTCTTCTCTTCTCTAAATAATGGTGAAATGATTATGTATATATAGGTAGATTTAACCCTAAACCCTTTCAAAAAATTTAGTCGATAGGGTCAACCCAATCAACCTAGTATCGTTATTGACAAAAACTCACTAGTTCATGAGCTAGGTCAGCCAAGAACCAATCTATACCCTAAATAAGTTTTTACAATAAGAGTAAAAGGTTAACCCACTTGATCTAGTCATGTAAATTGTTAAAAGGGTTTTTAGGTTAGGAAAAAGGCTAATAAAGGTGGCAAATGACTGGAGGAGTGTGAAAAAGAGAAACATAAGCTTATAAGAATGGTTTTCAGGAGACAAGTGTGTAGATAACAAGTGGAAAAAGGTAAAACATTATTTCAAAGCACTAATGGTCTACCCACCCCTTTCCCAGTGCACCCCTTAGGGTGTCTACTTAGATTGAGATTCAATAAGTTCTTGTAAGATAGAGAGCATTAGTAATGTATACACATCTCACTATATCTTATCATTAATATAGCTCAAGAATTCAATTACATGTTCACTACCTACTTTTTTGGCATCTTGGGCCCTATTATTAAATCCATCATGAATTTAGCTAGCTTAATAGAAAACTCCATGAAAGAGTCCAACTATCCATCTAACTTAAACTGTGACACTATATCAACCTCTTTAAATTATTACATAATTAGATGGATGGCATGGTTGATGTGGTTAACTATGGTGTCCCTTTCTCCTACCCATTATTTTTGGGAGGTCTTCATGTGGATCATCTAATCATAGCTCATCCCAATTTCATCAGGGTTCATCATATTTAATTATGGGAACATGTCTTTACTGACATATCAAAGCTAAGTGCACAAATTTAACCTCAAACTTGGTGATGTGGTGATTGTATCTTCTCACCCTTTTTTTCAATGGAAACCCTTTGCCTTATATTGGTAACATTTTATTAGTAGCTCATACAAGAACACAAGGGCATGTTTCACTTTTACATGTCATTGTTTAGGATGATAGCTCTAGTTTGAATTTTGAATCTTCAAAAAAAAAATTGCCTTAGAAATTTTGTTTTGTTATATCCATGGTGGCATAAGTTTTACATTAGATATATTATTACCATTCATCAAATTCCATTTGTATTCCTTTTATTTTCCTTATCAAAGAGAAAATATATTTATCCACCACATGGCAAGTGGGTGGCCCTGTTGATGACACTTTTTTCTTAGTCACCATTTTGATCTTCTCAATAGGATTCTCAAATTTAAGCTTGACCTCTAGCTCTTATATGATGACCATTGTTGGTATATAGGCTTTGTCTAATTGGATATCCTTTATCCAGTTTTCTCTAATTTATGACATGGTAGTGGAAGAGGATGAAGTGGGTGAATAAGGTGTTGTATGATATGGAGGCCTAGGAATAGGTGAATTAGGGTTAAATAGCACAAAGGTTGTGTATGATACTGTAAAATTGAGTGTGGGTGAAGGGGAAGTGAAAATTAGGGGTAAAGGGGAGTGGAAGTAGGAGGAGGTGTAGTCATAATAAGAGGAGTAGGGGATCGAGGTGCCAAAGAATAATAGACTATAGAGTAGTCACTATAGTTTATTTGACATGGAAATGGGCCTACACCTCTTTTCATTTATATTATTTTAAATCTTAAGTATTATGTATAAAATGAAGTGGGGGCCTATGCATCATAGTAAATTTGTAATAAGATAATGTTGGGACCAAGTCCACTATTATTTGTGCTTATTATTTAACTGGTCTTGGAGTGAAAATACTGAGTGGGGTGGTAGTTATACTAAGAATGGATGACTCATAACCTTCATGATGTGGACTAGGGATGTTGGGATGGTAGAAGTGAAAAATGTGACAATGGTGGGTTATTTCATGGTGGTCCTCATTGAAGTGGTGCTAATATGAGTAACTTGCATAGCAAGTCCTTCCAAAGTAATTTCCCTTTGGGGAACAACTAGAGGAGTTCTCATCAAGGCAAAGGTGGAAAGACCACTTGAAATTATAGGATCCATGGTGTGCATAACCTATATATACTATAGATGAATTAATAATGAAAATATAGGGGTATATTATGAGATATCCTCCATAAAATCTACTTAAACTTGGGATGAGGCAAGGGGAGTTTCAGCTGGGGTATCTCCCAATGATGAGGGCATGGAAGGAGAGGGAGGACAAGTAAATTGAGCTTGTTCTACCATAGTCCCTACTTGGGGAGAAGAGATACCTAGAACCTAAACAATAGAAATAAATATAAGAGAGAGGGAATGAGCCATAGGCTAAGTTACCTCTTAAAATTTCATAGATTTTAGAGTCATTGATGGTGGAGGGAGGCCTTGGAGCACCTTTTTTTTCAATGTAGCTTCCATGTCAGGTGACTTTTCTCCTTAGTCCTAGAAGGTTCTTGGTCTCTGTTCTACTTGCCCTAGATATAAGACCTATATTAGGACTAACAAAATGCTTATTCTATATATGTTTACTTTCACATCATCACTATCCATTGCATAGATGTAAACCCAATTGTGAGGGTGTGGATTGTTTATGTAGACCATATAAAACTTCCCTTTTAGAGATTATATATGGACCTTGACCATGTCCATTGGTTCCCAATAATGAAGCTCACAATCATTAAAACTAAAGGAACCCTTGTGAGTTGAAATTGGGCTCAAATCCTTCCAATGTTTGATAGTAGTGCAACCAATCTAACAAGGCATTGGGGGACAAGGTGTTGCATATTTTCGTTGAAAATTTACCCAATTCCATGAAGGATTTGGTTTGAAACTATTTTATCAAATTTGGGATAATATAAAACCCTATATGACAAACCACTATGTAAAATCAAAGGGAATAATATAAAAATATCAAGTGCTCACTTATTTGAAACTATGCAATTTTGGAAACTTATTGAAAATAGCAAAGTATAATAGATAACAAAGACATAGATGGAAAATAGTGTTGTGGGATGAATCAGAGGTTGATACTTGTTGAGTGTGACTATGTACTGACTAAGATTAGGGATTTGACACTAGATTAGGGATTGGACAATAGTGCCCTAGGCTAGGCACTAGAGGAGTGGCACTTTTGTTCACTTTTCAATGTTCATGTCCACTTATAGTGAGAAAATTAAGGTTTTTTCATTCTTTATGCCTTTGTCTATGGAACTTATGTCTAGTGTAAGAGCTTGTGATCACTTGTAGAGACCACTATGTGATTGATCTTCCTTCAAAACCCTAATTACTTGACATATGAATTTGAATGTAAATTAATGAGGGAAAATGTTTTAGCAGATGAATTTGGGAGAGACCTCAACACCCCATGTGTTGAGAACTACCTACATACCAATACTCTGAAAAGGGATCAAACTTCATGTAGTTATCCCATGCTATAGTGGTGTGTGAATAACTAGTGTAATATGCTAAATGTTAGTCAAATACCAATAACATTAAGTACCTTAACCATGACTTATGACCTATTTAATGTATTCAAACTTGATATTTGGGCTACTAGGCCTATATGCAATCATAATTGGGAGAAATAGGTACCTTTTTCTTGATGTGTAATTATGAATCTATTGATTTTCAATGTTGAGGCCTCCTATGTGAAAAATGGTTTGAAATGTGTTTATATAGTCATATCCTTGAAATTATTATGAATGGGAGTCACTACAGAATATGCCAACCTTTCCATAACTTTTGATTTTGAAAATTGACCATTATTTGGTGAGAAGACAAGAGAGGGACCATAGAAACTAGAGTGGTGTGTTATAGTCCCATGGGGAATTATTGTCAAATATGTAAAATTGATCATTATAAGTGTTAGTTAGGGCCTAAAATATGCCTAATGCTAATTGGAATAGGCAGGAGTACACTTGGGGTCATTTATTAACATAGAAGAGTGACTCTTATGTGCATAAGGTATTTGAAAGTGATCAAAGGGGTCATAAGATATGTCTAGAGTTAAATGTGTAAAAGAGTGGTCATAAGTGCATGGTTTTATCTTAAATATTAATTTACGTGTCTATAATAACCTTTTGCTCTACCAACTTATTTAGGAAAAATATAGGAAATTTAAGGGGTGAGATAAGTACATCCTATATCCTAATAACTATGCAGTTAGGGTAGAACCAATAGGATACCACACTCATGATGCCTTTCCTCATTAGTTTATACAGCCTAGGCATGGGATCTTTGTATATTGCATGATAAAAATAAGGATAAAAATAATCACAAATTGTTACCATGTTTTGCCTAAACCATTAAATATAAAAGTCCTATAATTGATTATTGATTGAGATTCTCAATGTTAGAGTCCCTTGTGGGATCTTGTCAAAGTAGATCATCATTGAAATAACATAAACCAAGTAGGGCATCATCTAGAAATTATCTCCTTTTAACACCTCTAAGAACTTTTGTTTAGGACTAGATACAAAGACCTATCTTAGGGATAGAACTTGTTTTTAATTGATAATAAATGACATGAGGGAGACATAGATCTTGTTAAAATGCGTTATGTCTTGGGCACCAAAAATTTGATTCATAATTGTCATTCCAATTTGAACACCTAGTTTGAAATGGTGGGTGTGAATTTTGTCTACCTCTTCCTTATTGACCTATTTATTGGGATTATTTACCCAATATTTTAGTAACTCTCTAAGGTCATTTTTTGTCAACCAAGTGGATATAAATTCTTGGTTATACTAAGTTTTCATGGGGGCAACTAATAATATCATTCAAATGCCATCTAAGTTGTTGACTTTTCAAGTCACCCTAGTCTCTTAACACATGATATGCTTCTTCATGATGAATATGTTGGCCTACGGATACGTATGCTAAGATTTATTTAGGTTTCTTAAACATTTTTCTTCATTATATGAGGTTTAACAATCAATTTCTAAGTTCATGGGTTGGTATTAGTCCTGTATTAGGCCTATTGGGGTGGTTTTCAATGTAAAAATGTATCAAAAGCCTTATATGAGTTATTTTAACCCTATCAAGGCCCATTTTTATGACAAAACATTTAAGATAATCCTCAATGCAAAATATTATAAGAGGCCTAATAAATATTTTTGAGTCCTAAGGTCATGTTAGCCTTGTAGAGGCCTACTCAAGTACTCTTTAATGTGAAATAGAGAAAAAGAGTCTTAAAAGGCAATCATGATGTCATAAAAGGGTCAAAGGGTCTTTTGTCACTCATTAGAGTCATTTTATAAGAGATAAAATATTCTATAAGTTTTCATAAAGTCACTTGAGATTTGAAACCTCTTTACAAACTCTTCAAATCCATACTGACTAAAAATGCATTTGACTTAGTTGTTTTCCTTCCACTCATGTTTTTTGGTGGACTTTTTCATTCCCCAACATAAGAGGAGTGCATTTAAACCATGAATAAGTTATTACCTATATTTAATCCCTTATTTAGGGTAGTCTTCATTGTTCCAAGAGATTGTAGTCATATTTGGAGAATTCATGAGGTTGTAATGAAAAAAGTAGAGCTTTGAAACATGTTTTGCATGCTTCCCAATGTTGTAATGAAGAGAACATCATGGTTTCAAGGGTTCCAAGTCTGATGAATAGATTCTCAAGATCAAATTAATATATCAAGGTCTTCATCATAGTCTCAAATCTTTCTTAAGCTTCAAAACATGAGTTTGTAGTCTTTGAACCAGGTTTCAAGTCTTCTAATGTAGAAAGCGATCCTTCATGAGAAGAACATGTTTTCAAAGAAGATCACTAGTCTACAGCCTTTGAAAACAAGCTAAGAACACAAGATTACACTTTTTTATGCATTTTTAGGGCCTTCTAGAGGATCCCTCCTCTTGACTATAACAAAATTATGCCCATTTTAAGTCTTGTAATGTTGGCTTATGCCTTGAGTCTAATAAAGAATTATTGTTTACCTCTTATAAATTATTAATTTTCTTAAGTGTTATGTAATTTTGAACTCTTGATATTCATTTTTTGATTTTTTAGTCCCTTTTTTATTCTCCTATCATCTTACACTCTCCTTGGCAGGTTGTATGTTGTGTAGATTACTGCCTTCATATGACATATTGATGCAAATGTTAGAAAAGTTATAGGTTGTGTAGAAGTTGTGTAATTTCTAATTAGTTATAAGGATTAATTATGTTATTAGGGCAAGTATAGGAGATCTCTATACTTCGTGCATCACCTCTTTTGTAGTTTTAATTTACATTCTTTTATTTTCCATGACAAAATCATAGTCTTAACTATAAATAGGTCTATTTCAACATTATTTTAGGCCTACATCTAATCTTATATCAAATTCACATATTTTAGGAAGTAATTTATCCTTATGTGAAGGTTCATACCAAGGATCCAAAATCCCACACCTTGAGGATTATCCCATTATTTCACTACATCAGTTGATTAATCAAACGAGTGCAAGATCTAGGTGACAACACCAGCCATAAATGTAATTTTATTTTAATTCTTAAGTGATAGAATGAAATAATTTAAATGTCAAGGTTTGAAAAAGATACCATGGAAAAAATCAATATATGGTAATATCATAGGCCTAGTTATAATTGAGTGAAGCCTAACTACTGCATGGTGAACAAGTCATCAACATAAGTGTTGGGCCCCTATTTCAATAAGTATGGGATTCCTAATAGCATGATAAACACTATGACATAAGGAAATCACTTAGCATGATGATTTTTATTTTGGCATCTTGGTGTCAACTGGAAGATTTAATGCACACCTTGTGCTATCTAGTAGGCAGCTAACCATTTCCTAGAGTCCTAGGGCATCTTCCAGGTTAGATAAGATGTGGTAACCCAATTCAAAGTGTGTAAGGTGATAGAGATAGTGGTAATGATTACTTAGGATCTAACTTGACACTTGATGTGAGCACTCCACCCTAGCAGAGGCATTCCTATAGAGATATAAAAATATCTTGATCCAATGAACATAGGGGATGTGAATTGATGCATCAAAGCTCTAGGGAATTGGTTCTACATGCATTATGATGGCCACCATTAGTATTAAAAATATTTTTGAGGCCATTAAGGATCCATTTGTATATGCCCAAGCTCATTTTTGAGCCTCTAGATCATTAAATAGATTGAATGAAGTGGTTACTCTATTTTATATAGTAAAAACTCTATATTTTTTAAAGCTTGATTAATGGTGATGAATATTGTGATAAATTATGCTATGTTTGGTATATGTGTCCCTGATATTGACTAGTTGAATGCATAATGAATGTAATAGTTATAATGTTGTAATTCTAATTCATGTGTATTAGAATTATGTTTATAAGCTTTTAGTCTAAAGCGTTATTGACATCCATGTGTCAAATGATGATGTCAACATGCCTTTTATAATGACTAAGTATAAATAGATCCCATGCCAAGCATTGAGATCCTTGTGTGGATCACGAGCCTAGTCTGAACACTTGAATAGAGGTAGCCCTTTGACCCATCTAGTGCATATATGATGATAGGCTTAGTTTATCCAAAGCTTACATGCTAAAGGCTATAGAACCACTTCAAAATAGGATTGTGTCTATCAAACACTAAGTATAGTCCATGAAAGGATTTTATTAAGGAATCTACTTGAAACCTTGATTGAATTGACCAAGTCCCATAATTCATGACTTGTACCATGACACAACTAGCCCAATGTGGGCCTCAATTCTTTCTTTGTTTTAATTTGAGTGAACACGTAAGACCTATGTCTTATGTGAATTGATACAAGTATAGCTAAGGGTTAAATGTTGAGTGTAAAAAAATAAACCTATGTTTATGCATGGTTGTGATGAGTCTAAAACTAACTTAGATAACCAAATGAGCGCTTGACTCTGATAACTCTACAACATTTTGGTTTCATTACCAAGACCAATGTTAAATTTTATTGTTATAATGGTGTGGCAGAATTATGCTTTAAATCTCCATAGAAAAATTTGAGCACTAGTTGTAATATGTGGAAGATAGCTTTGAACTGAAACATCCAACATGTAGAGGAAAAAAGCTAAGAAAGTGACTTTAGAATAACGTGTATGATGATCTATATGAGTTCTTCTTCTACAAATTACCCAACTTGTAGAGTAAAAAAGCTAAGAAAGCGGGTTTAGAATAACTTGTATGATGATATGTATGAGTTCTTCTTCTACAAATTACCTAAGCATGTGTATCAATGGTTAGTTGCATATACAACCCATATAAGGAGGAGTTATGGGAAGTGCTATGAGTGGACAAAGGAGCACCTAGATAGGCTTGAGACCCTAGATGCCATTTGAGTAGTAGATAAATGGTGTCAAGGAGCACTAAATAGTTAAATGCTTGAGTTCATAGTTTCAACATATTCATGCCCTGAAGAAGCATAGTATTAGTATTTATGTGAACCTAGAGGCACGTTTGTGACGGAATTGAGAATAGAGCTTAAAAATCTAATGGTGGATTATAGGTTTGAAACTTTAGGGGTGAAAGGCTAAAGCCATTTCATGCATGAGTAATTCAAAGAGGGAAAAGGGGATATGTAGGTAAAGTGAAATAGAAGGGGATGATCATATTAATACTTGAGAACTTAGAAGACAGACCTATAAAAATATATGGTGTAAGATGATGGAAGATCTAGAACCTGAAAGTGTTGAGATAACTCATAGCAAGTGGGAAGGCTATGGGGAAGGATCTCTTGAAATATAGAAGTACGAAGATGAGACAGATGATGAAATAATGGATCAAGCTCAGTATTTGATAGGTGTGGAATCTATTGGGTTCCTATAAGACTTTGTGATTAAAGATGCACCTAATTCACCTACCCACTTTGAACCTATAGTGTGTGCTCATGCACTAGATCCCCTACTTGAAGATAGCACAAGAGTAATAATTAACCCTATTATTGATATATATTTTAGATGATTTATAGATTTTGAGTGTAATTTTGTGATTTAACAAATCATTCCTTGCAAGGAGGTGAGTGAAACTAACTCTAGACCATTAGGTGTTAGCTTGCCACAATATAACTTGAGCATAAACATCCCAACTCAGCTGATGTTAGTGATGTAAAGTGGGAAAAAGCCACAAGAAGTGGTTCAGTGCCACAAGTAAATAGTATAGTGCCATCAACATCAATGGCACTAGTAGTAATAATGGGATCAATGCCTAACCCAATGATTGGATGTATTATAAGACCATCACTAAGACAAACACTAGGGGGAAAAGCACCCCAGATACTAGTTGGCCCCCCACAACAAATATACTACAAAATGGCCATACACTTGTTAGAGTATCATGGCATGGAGAATAACATAGAGCTTGTGCCTAAATGTAAACTATAGTCATGTGTGTGAGGAATAACCTGATCAGAGCATAAGGCAACCCAATTCTCCACCACTCTACTTGATTGTGCCCATACCTAGTAAAGTAAATTTGACCCTAACCAAGCTATGGTAGATTATGACACCCTAAAGGAGGCATTACTTAATAAATTTGACATTCTAAATTTTAAATAGTAAATATCATCATGCTAAAGTAGATAACCCAAGGACTCTCAAAAAGTATGTTACCATATGATGCAAGGTTCAAAACTCCCCTTTTGAAGCTACCTTATGACATGCACCCTTCCCATCATACACAATGGTTCATTGGAGGGTTATTAGTGTTATTCTAGAGATCACTTTCCATGAAGACCTTTATAGACCCTCATGAGGTGCTGGAAGCCACATTCAAATCCAAGGCAATCAGAATCACCGATTCTAGGATCAACCCATTTATGGAGGCACAAATTTCATCCATGGCCTTCCAACTCTAAAAACTTACTACTATCTCATTGCAAGACACTTGAAGTGGTTTATGGTGCATTGACTATGAACTAAAAGGCCATAACAAGAATAAATTCCCTTAAAATAATGTGTGCACATTGATTCTAAGTTGTGAAGACTATTGAGAGGCACCTAATGTTTACAACTACCCATTATTGAAATATACTAGCTAGGTTAACACAACCATCTATTATATGTTATACGATACATACACCCATACAATAGTTGATTATCAGGTGATTGATGAGATGTGTGAGAACATAGAAAGAGGCATAAGGTAGGCCACTATAGTATTCAAAGGGAAAGCTAACCAAGGAAATGAGGGCTGTGGATAATAAAACATATGTTTTAGCATGTAATGAGGTGCTAGAGGGCAAGATGGAAGATGCAGTGGTAGAAGGTTCCCACCTTGATCATGTTATAAGTGTGGCTCAATAGAACATTATCAATGTGACTTCCCTAAACATTCCACATTTGGGTATTGTCAAGGATCTCATAAGGTCAATGAATGCCCTGACTTGTACAAAAAGTTGACCCAAGATAAGCCTAGCATAAATAAGGGTATAAGAATGATCAAGCATGATCTAAAAATGGATAAATAGACTCTAAAGGCACAATCAACCTATGAAAAGATATTCAAGGTGTAGGTGACTACCCATAGTAGATTCACCATTGAGTCACTAATTGTGTCAATACCGAAGTTATGTTTAGAATATGGGGATAGAAGTCACACTAAGTGCATAACGTGGCCTGAACCCAAAGTTGTACCTCATCCAAACCCATAGTGATATAAAAATGTATTATATTATGCCATGAGTGTAATTCAAAACCTACAAGGAGAGCTCCAATTGGCATGAGACCTAGGAGCATAGGCCACTACCTCTCAAAAGAAGCAAGACAATCAGAAGGTTGAGCTATAAGAATTAATAGAGATCTTGTGCCTCCTACAAATAGAGGAGATGTTGCCCCTATTGAAGAACTTACTCTTGGAGCATGTAGACCAAAATCTATTTGAAGTCATTGCACCACATATAGAGAGGGCATAAAAAATTTAGCACACATAGAATGTGGAGAACAATCAAGAACTCCTTGTGAATGCCACCATTTATGGATGGTTTATATGTGAGGTTCTTATAGACATAAGCATCGAGGTTAATATTTTGACCAAGAATGCTTGGGATAAAATGGGGAGGCTAACCTTGAGTCCTTTCCCTCATGTATTTTTCATGGCCAATAAGACTAAGGTGCAAACCATAGGAATTCTGAAGAACATAGTTGTATATATCATGGGCACTAAATTCTATGTTGACTTTGAAGTGATCGAATTAGTAAAACAAGATAACTACCCAATGCTTCTGGGAAGGCCATAGTACTATGTGAATAATGTAGATATGTACTTTAAGAGGCACTACATGACATTTTAAAATGTCAAGGAGAAGGTAGTTATACCCCACTCAAGTGACCAAGGACCCCCCTATGTTAATAATGTGGACCTTGAGTATTAGATCAACTGCATATATAACATCATAATGCAAGGCACCAAGACACAAAACCCCAATGATCAAGGAGTGATTTCTTGGAAAGATGGGTAATCAGCCTCAAATATTACCAATGTTGTCTATGACTAATGGATCAAGGAAGCATATGAGACCACTAGTCTAAGATGTCATTTATTGCCTATAAAGGCACCAAAACCAATAAAGACAAGCTATGTTCAAATTGATCATGATTCTAAAGGTATGTCCTTTATGCCAAGAATAAGGGAAAGAGAGTGTTTCACCTTATTAAGGGTAAGCTTGTAGTGCTTCCAAGATATATAAGAATTAATCTAGTAGAATACTATGTTTGGGACCTTGAATCATGTATCCTAAAAGAAGTGGATAAGATGGGTGCACTAGTGTACACATTGAAGAGCATTATCACTCGTTGGTGGGCAACATAAAGGCCTAGCTTTCCAAACTAGAAAGATGTGAAGGAAATCATTTTCACTAGATTTAGGAAGAGTAATGAGGACCTAAACATTGTCACCTACTCTAGTGACTTTAACCCTATAGTGCATGTGCACTTGTGCAAAGAAACATGGATTGTTTGTGATAAGAATGCCCCAAGTAATCTATGGGTGCATGCCTTCTATAGAACATTAAATAAATGGGCATGTACATGGTTTATTTCCAATGAAATGCATCACAAGACAACCAATTGGGATGTACTTAAGCAGTGATTTGTCCACACCTTCTCCTTTTCTTCATAAAATCTTAAACTAACCACTATACATAGTTTAGAGGTCCGTGTTTGAGGTCACTTCAATATTAGAGAAGTGCCTAAAATACATGTTCAATTAAAATGGTTTGGCATTCCCAACATTCTTTGAAGATCAGTCCTTCAATAGTGACTCTAGTGATGAGGATGATGAAACATGGAAGGCATGCAACTAGACAAACTTGATAGGTAAAAGGAAGCTAGTGCATCAAGTTGAAGATAACATGTAAGAGGAATAATACCCTACCACAATCACATAAAAAAATTGAGGTAGTAGATAATTTGATGATTTTCATTAGGATAAGAATGAGCCCTATTACACACCACTAAAAATAAAAAAGGTGGATATCAATTCAGAAGGGGAACCAAATAATTCTACTTTAGGTACTTATTGGTCTGATACAGAGTTGGTGTGTATTGTGGACCTATTAAAGGAATTCTAAGAATCATTCCCTGATAACTATAGATACATTAGGTATAACCACCCATCCCTTATAAATATGAGAATGAAGATAGTCGATGGTGTGAGACCTATTAATAAATGGCCTTAAAAGATGAACCCCAATCTTCATGCCAAGGTCAAATTGAGATTGATAGTATGCTAGTTCCATGCATCATCTACCATATGCAAGAATTTGAATGGGTTAGCCCCATGGTTATTAGTATCAAGAAGTATGGGCACATCTAGATCTACATTGACTATAGACTATTGAATTTCATCTACATAATTGACCCCTTTCTGAATCCATTCATCGATGAAATTTTGGATGACATTATAGGATGTGAAATATACACTTTCACTAATGGGTTCTCAAGATACCATCAAGTCCAAATTAAGGAGGAGGACAAGCTCAAAAATACCTTTGAAATAGAATGGGTTTGATTCATATACAATATGATGCCCTTTGGACTCAATAATGTGCCAATCATATTCTCTTGAGTGGTGATCACCACTTTTAAGGACTTCATTCACAATTTCCTCTAAAGTGTACTTAGACGACTGGACGATATATGGGTTAGTGAAGGATCACTATGACAACTTGCACCTAATGTTTGAGAGGTTTAAGAAGTTATATATCTCTTTTAACCTTAAGAAGTGTGTCTTTGTGACACCATTTGGAACTTTGTTCATGCACATCATCTGAAAATATGGCCTACTCATTAATCAATCAAAGATCACATTCATCCTTCAGCTCTAGACCCCATCAATGTAGAAGGATGTTTGTGTCTTTCTTGGACATTATGGGTACTATAGAAATTTCATAAGGAAATATGAAAATATTGTGGTGCTACTAGAATATTTCTTGCATAAAGATGGCCCATTCTATTTGAGTGTAGTGCAATAAGATGCATTTAAAACACTAAAGCTCAAACTAGTAAGTGCATCGATACTACAATTTCTTAACTAAATGATTCCAATTCACATCCATGTTGATGCACCTAGTTTTATAATTAGCACCATTATGGCATAACTAAGTGAAGGCAAAATAGATCATCCCATTTCTTTCACAAGTAGAAAATTGACCCAAGGTAGAATAGAATTACACCACAATTGAGTGTGAGGCACTTGCCATGGTCTAGACTTTATATAATTTAGGTAATACTTATTGGTGACCCCATTCATCTTCTTCACTGATCATGAGGTACTTAAGTACCTATTGAACAAGCCCATTATCCATGGGTGTATTTTTATATGGATAGTTTTGTTTCAATAATTCCATTTCTCTATGGTCATGAAGCTTAGAAAATAAAACTTGGGCCCAGACCATTTGTCTTGCATCAACTCTAGCAATGTGGTAGTGCCCATAAAATATGATATCCCTGATGTGCAACTTTATAGGGTCTAAAACATCTTAGAATACTTAACATAGATCACCATATTTCAAAGGTTTGGATCTATGCCTAGATTATGATAACCAAAGAAAAGAAGTAGCTCATAGTTTGTGTCACCCCCTTTTAGTTTATTGGTAGGGAACTATACAATTTGAGCCAAGAATAGGTTCTATATCACTATATCCTAAAGCATAAATAGGGCTTAGTATTGTAAGGAGTACATGAGAGGATTACTAGAGGCCATTGCATTAGAGACACTATGGTGCACAAGGTACTATAATTAGGCTTGTGGTGGCCAAATCTATTCTAAAATGTGAAAGAGTGTACCAAGGCATGTGACATCTACTAGCGCATAGGAAAAACAAACCATTAGGATGAGATGCCTCTCATTCCCATCCTTACCCAAGTACTATTTGAAAAATAGACAATTAAATTTATTGGACCTATTACTCCCACTACGAGGTGCATAGGCATGTAATACATTTTAGTGACCATGGACTATTTCACCAAGTGGGCCAAGGAAGTGCCAACTAAAGTTTTCATAGCCACCATAGCCATAAGTTTTAAATGGGAGAATATCATTAGTCCCTATGGGTGCTCACTTAGTTTAACTAATGAACATGGTACATACTTCATCAAATAAATCATACACATCCTATTGACTGCATACATGGTAGTATACCATAAGATAACACCTTATTATCCCCCAAGTGAATGGCATCACTGAGGTCTTCAATAACATATTGGAAGTGTGCCTCACAAAGATATGTGATGTTGGTCACAAAGATTGGGATGAATATGTGTCAGTAGTGTTGTGGACCTATCATACTATATACAAGTGCCTGAATAAGGCAACACCATTTTAGATGGTGTTTGGTGCAGAGGTTGTCTTACCAATGGAATTCATAGTGCCCTTATTATGCATTGTTTATATTGGTCATTGGATGACCAAGAGTCTTTCAATGCACAATTGAAATACTTAGAGTGCTTGGATGAGACATGTACCCAAGCAAGATGGAGTCAACAAGTAGAGAAGGTGTGCCAGAATCTTTAACATGATAAGCACATCAAACATAAGTCACTTATCAAAGGAGCATTGGTCTTGATATATGACTCAAAGTTCCTCAAACACAAGGAAGTTAGAGATTAGGTGGATGGGACCTTATATCATCCATAGCATATTGGAGACTAATGCATGTAATCTACACACATTTATGGGTGAAATGCTCCATAATAATTTTAACGGCAATATATTGAAGCCCTATAGTCAATAAGATGGTGCTTGCACCATCAGACATCAACTTCCCAATCACAAGTCAATTATGTTGTGTTGACCAAAATAAAAATTGGTGCAATTAAAATATTTCATTATGTTTGTGTTGAGTGAATAATCATGGTGCTTTTAGGACCGTAGAAGAACTCTTATGGTGCTTACATGCATAACTCTAGTTGGGTAAGTCAAGAATGGATGCTTTCTAAGTGCCTAAGGCTAGACACCTAATATTCTAAGCACAAGGATTTTGCTTGACTTGGAAGGATATGAGGACTAGTTGACAAAGGAAGGGTGCACAAGATAATCATGCACAAGAAATCAAGAAGAGAGAAGAAAGTATTGGAGGACAAACATGAGAATTTATATGGAGTAAGGGAAGGCCAAAGTAAGAACAAATTAAAGTGTAAATAAATTGACTAAGAAATGGAAATATGCTTGAAAAGAAGCACAATTAGAAGAGAAGATGGAACTAAGGAAGTTGAATCACATGCATATGAAGCGTTACACCCAAGTTGCTATAAGAAGGGTGAAGGTCATGCCAAGGTGAATGAAGCACAAGAGGAAGATCATTAATAAATTTGTCACCCACCCAATGTTTGGTAAGAAGTTATCATTTGAATCACTTATTACTTAATCAAATAAGTTTTTAATAGAATTTAATGACTATGATGGCGGAGGCATAAATATATGTAATAAATGTGAATGTGGTGGTTGATTTTCATGGATTTCATGGGTTTAGTAAATTTTAAGAAATCCATACACCACCACACCATTACTCACCTACAATTAATAAGGTATTTTAAATTAAGGTATAAATAAGTGAATGACAAACTATAATAGGTTATAAACCTTGTACAAATTCAAACCCAAAGGCAGAGTCGAACACATAAATTGAACCAAAAAATGCTATTGTAGAGAAACCTGAGCATCCACAACCTTGAGTGAGAACATTTGAGTAGAGATAGAAACTGTATTCTATTTTATATTAGAAAAGAGGTGTGTGGATATAAAATTGTGTGAAAACTAGATAGTAGAAATTTTGAGTGATGTTGAGGCCACCATCAATGGCTAAAAAAGCTTAAAACCCAAAGTCTTAATCATAGACCCCATAATTATGGAGAAGCATAAAATAACATTAAGGGATTTGGTAATATCAATAAACCATGCTTCAATAGTAGCTAGTTAAAATGGGCAAGAAATGTTTAAGTTATGGTCCATTGTAAGCATAGAAGGATGCCAAGAAGGTGTGGATGGTGAAGGAAACAACTAATATAAAGAAGGAGGTGTAACTAGTTGAAGGTATTAGCATTATGGTTGTAGACTTAGAAGAAGGTTCTAACCTTGTGTAAAGATAAATGTAGTTTCTCCTTGAGGTCATAATGGGGGAGACATGGGTATGTTTTATGCACACATGTAGATTGAAGGAGTATAACCATTGCATGATGAACAACATGTAGGATCTCAACCAAGACTAGATGGTTGACATAAGAATGAAGACCAAGGTGGGTATGATGTAATTTGATGTCTCTATTTGAGACAAGTTGGTGATAAATGGCATGACCCAGTTGTATTAGCTGCTAAATTTTGGCAAGTTAGATAAATTAGTGCAATTCCTCCTCTCACACATCCATGGTGATCACTTTTACTTCATAAAAAGGCATATATAGATCTTGGTATAGATTATCAATATAATCACAGGGTTCCTAAATGTAGGGATGAACATGCACCAGGTGATGGAGGATGATGCAGAGGTAGAGAGGTTTGTGAAACTCTTGTACTACTACAAGGTAGGTTTCACATCCCCTATTAAGGATATTCAAGACCTTGGTATGAGGGTAGTGGTATGTATTTTGAGTTTGCATCTTTTCACTGGTAGATGGTTGACTGACATAAGTAAGACATACTTGTGTATCACCACCATATGACACAAGGGGAGAAATTCAATATCACAAAGTTTATTGCATAGGAAATTGTGAAGAATGTGCTAGAATGTCATATGAGGTGTAAGACCTTTCAATGGGGGTCCATGATAATACTAATAGTGATGGAAGATATTGACATGCCTAATAGATATGATGATAATCTATGGGTGTTCCCACCACATAAAGATTCACCAATGCTAAAGTATCAAGAATTCACCTGCCCTCCTAACTTCTCCCAAAATTATAAGATAAGGGTGCAAGGGTGGTATAAATGATATATTGATGCATTTAGGATTGAATGGTGCATCCCTTAGGAGTTCCCACAGCACATGGTAGGCAAAGTGACCTTCACTATCATGCAACATTTATATTTAGTGTGCCTAGTGCTCACAAATAGAAATCTCTCTAGTTAACTAAAGCTATCTTATGCATTTTTTGCTAAATTTTTCATAACAGTGCTAAGGAGAATTATTAATGTGCAGAAGTTGGAATCCTAATGTGTGGACCAAGAAAAGAGAAGGTTGAGATGCTAATATATGCACCAAATAGAAAAGGACACAAAGGATGAAGAGGATGACTCTGATTGAATGAACCTCTATCCCCTCCAGAGGGAAATTATAATCGAGTGCATCTTCAATTTGTACTATGATATGAAGCCATAGAAGAAGGGCATTGACCCTGAGAAATATGATGATCACCCCTATTGATTGATGAAGAGTGATAAAAATGCATCAAAATTCTCCCTAAAAAAATAGGGAGAGATACTTTAGGATATCTAAGAGTGCATGAAGTTGAGGTCATCTCTAGTGAATAAGAAATACATCCATCTCTCAATAAGCATGTAACCTTTACACCAAAAACTACTTCCTCTAGCAAGAAGAAGAAAAAAAAGATGTCTAAGGACCCGTTGTGCTCCCTATAATAACTTTGGTAGAAATGGAGGAAGAGTTCCCCACACAAAGAAAGGAGGAAGAAGAAGGAACAAAGACCTACATCATGAAGGTCAAAGAAGAGGAAGAGCTTAACACCAAGGATGTTCAGAAGACCCTTCAAGGTGGCATAACCACCGTGCTTAAAGAAGTAGAGAAGTTGGTGAGATCCTCATCTAAATAAAGACCCTCCACATAACATACAGGAAGGCTTAGAAGGAAATGTACATAAGTGAGGCAAATATCAAGAAGGTTGAGGACAAAGAAGAGAGGCCAAGAGAGAGAAGAAGATGAAGAAGGTTCCCACAAGCATAGAACAAACCTTTGATAAAGCCAAGAAGGCACCTAGCACCCCCACTAGGAAAGCTTATCAAGTTGCACAATAGGTGCACCCAAGTAGTGAATGGGAACTTGGAGAAAAGGAAAGTGATATTGGCACCTTAGGAAAACAAAAGGAGACTAAAGAAGAACCCCAACAAGAACATGAAGAAGGTGATGCTCATGTTAAGGGAATAAACCTAGAGGTGATCATTGAGAATCCCTAAGAGTAAGAAGTGGATAAAGGGGATAATTATGAGGAAGGAACCCTCAAATAACAAGAAGATGAGTCCTTTAAGGAAAGTCTTAAATAAAGTGGTGGCACCAGTGAATAGGAGGAAGAGTAAACGAAGCTAGCCATCATTAAGAGGACAATGAAAAATTAAGAATTAGATAAAAAGTACAGAAGGAGTAGATGGATGAAGACTTATATATGCTTGACTTCATTCCCCCCAAGGCCACCATAGCCAGGATGCACAAATAACTTGCATTTACATTTGATCACTACATGGATGAGCCTTACTTTGAGGTACATCAAAAGGCTATATTGAGTGTAGAAGAACCTATAGAAGGGCATGACTCCATCATCATCAACCCTCATGCAATGAACCTAGTATAGTTTGGGAATGTACTTATTAAAATGGCCATTGAAGTCACGCACAAAAATATCATCAATGATGCTAGGGCAAAGAAATGGAAAAACTCTACAAAGATGTCAAAGATGAAGCATAGGCCATGAAATTCAAGATTCAACATCTATATGAATTTATAGAGATGGTTGAACCACCCCTTTTTGTTGATTTGAATACTTCAGGCCTTTCTATGATTGATAAAGTATGTGTGCTAGTGGAGTAGATGCTCCCAAGGATGAAAACAAAGCCTACACAAAAATAAGAAGAAGAAGATCCCTGTCTTGTGCTACTAAAGGAGCTTGATGCTAAGCTTGAAGAGGTGAAGGACCTCTTTGCGAAGCTACAAGAGGGTGAAAATGTCACTAAATCCATATTCATGAGATTTTCTAACCAAGCATCAGACATAGACACGTGCCTCAAGCAGGCAAAGGAGG
Organism: Torreya grandis; assembly: GCA_037957365.1. NCBI lineage: Eukaryota > Viridiplantae > Streptophyta > Pinopsida > Cupressales > Taxaceae > Torreya > Torreya grandis. The sequence goes on from JARHVA010001609.1 coordinate 1,434,508, forward strand.
AAAAAGAGAATTTGATGGCATAGGTGTACTCTACAAGTAGGTTAGAGCATGCATAGATAATGGGGAAGATCAATGTGCTAATCACCCAGATAAAAGACCAAAAACAAAACCTATAATCACTCTTATGTACCTTAAATACTAAGGCATGTGATCAAATAGCAATCCTAGAAGGGGGTATGACAAAGGCTAAGGCAAATCTAGAGGCCTTCAAAAAAGAGATGGAAAAGATAGATGTGCTTATGCTTAGCATCCCCTCCACATAAATAGATAGTTTCTATGAAGAGATAAAGCTCACTATCAATGGATTTGAAGACTTCAACACTAAGCTTAAGGAGAGCACATATGAGTTCTATGTACCAAAGAATTTGATAGCCTAGTTTGAGGATGGACTAGTAATTTTATATGGGGTAATGTTGAGCCCCTATTTTGGAAATTATGGGATTTTCACCATCACAATAAACACTCTAGTGTAAGGAAATCACTTGGCATGATGATTACTATTTTGGAATCTTTTCACCATCTAGAGGATTTAGTATATACCTTACACCAACTAGCAGGTAGCTAACCATTTCTTAGAATCTCAGGGCATCTTCTAGGTTGGATGAAATATGGTGACCATAGTGTAAAGGGTGTAAGGTGATGGAGTTCATAGGAATGACTACTTAGGCTCTAGATTAGCACCTGTCATGTGCACTTCGCCCTCATAGAAGCATTCTTCTAGAACTATAAAAAGAGCTACATACAGTGATTGTAGAGGACATAAATTGATGCAGTGAAGCTATAAAGAATTGGTTTTGCATGCATTATGATGGTCACCATTAGTATCAAAAATATCATGGATACCATTAAGGCTCCATTTATATATATCCAAGCTTACTTGTGAGCCTCTAGGTTGTTAAGTAGATTGAATGAAGTGGTTACTCTATTTTAGGTACTAAGAATTATGTATTATTTAAATATTTATTAATGGTGATGAATGTTGTGACAAATTATGCTATGTTTGTTTGATATGTCCCTGATATTGATTAGTTAAATGCATAATGAATGTAATAGTTATAATGTTATAATTCCAATTCATGTATGTTAGAATGATGTTTGCAAGCTTCTAGTCTAGAGTGTTAATGTCATCCCTATGTTAAATGATGACATCAACATGCCTTGTATAATGACTAAGTATATATAGATCTTATGCCAAGCATTGAGATCCTTGTGATGAGTGTGATCCTAGTATGAAAACTTGAACTAAAGCAGCCCTTTGACCCATCTAGTACCTATATGATGTTAGGCTTAGTTTATCCAAGGCTTGCACCCTTGATACTATAGAACCACCCCAAAATAGGATTTCACCTTCCAAACACTAAGCGTAGTCCATGAAAGGCTTGTGCCAAGGAATATACTTGAAACCCTCATTGAATTGACCAAGTCCTGTAAGCCATATCTTGCACCATTGCAACACTAACCCAATGTGAGCCTCTATTCTTTCTCTGCTTCACTTTAGATGAGTGCATAAGGCATGTGCCTTATGTGAATTGATGTTGGTGCATCTGAGTGTTAAATTTTGGGCATAGAAAGACAACCCCATGTTTTCACCTAGTTGTGATGAGTCCAGAACTGACTTAGACAATTGAATGAGCACTTGACTCTAACAACTCTATAACATTAAGTGGCATCCTCTTCTATGGGGATATATTTTTGTTTAAATGGTAAAGATATGAATATATCATCATCAAGTGCACTATAATGCCTAAACTTTTGTGTCAATGTCCCTTTAAGTAGCATGTTGTTTGATAACACCTAGTTGGTTTCATACGTGAATAAATAACCTGTCATAGCTCTATAGTTGTTGACTTTGACAATTCTTTTTGATGGCATGGATTTATTTCAACTTTGGGTTGTAGATAGGTAGTCTCATCAAGGAGGATATGTTGATAAATTATAATTTATGAATTGGATTGATAATTCAAACTATCTAAGACAACTTAAATCTCTAAATGACTATAATAAACCTATTATTCTTGTGTCTTTAATATCAAGGTGATTGAAATTAATTTTAAGATTTTTATTAGTATAATTTTATTTGATTTTACTTTTCCTAGATTGATGGTATGTCATCATCAATCTATGTGTATTTATTTTGCTCATTGCATAGTCTAGGCTTGAGCTTAGTAATCATTTGAGTGTTTATGTGGGCACACCACATGTCTACATTTTACTAGCTCATAGGGATAGGTGTCCTTGATCTAAGAGTAGTGTGGGGGAAACTATGAGGCACAAGATACCTAGTCCATTCCATGTGTCATGTGGTAATTCATTCATACACTTGAAATACTTTGGGTTCAAGTTCTACTTTCAAATACACTTTGAAGCATGATGGTGTGAAGATGTGCCACATAGCACAATCTAACCAACTTATAATCATGCACTAATTTTGTCCTTATGCAGGCTCCTTGATGAACTTTGAGGTGTGAAGGCATAACAATTTGACACCTATCATGATCTGATTGGATCATAATCTTACACTAATTTAGGTCTCATTTGAACTTCAAGGATAGTTGTGAAGTGCAAGATTATAAAAATGTGTCATGTAGTATGATTAGACTAGCTCGTAATCTTGTGGTCTAAAAGAGTTGAATAGAGAATGAATAGGTGAGGTCATGATAAATTAACATGCATCCTACATGTCAAAGGACAAATATTCAACAACCAAATAAGCCAAGTAATATAGAGCTAAGCAGTGTTAAAAAGACAAAGTAAAAATAAAGTTAAAGTGCTATGAAAAATGTGAAAAAGTAAGGATGAAAATTTTAAAATAATATTTCTATTATAATTATCCATATTAGAATAAGTCCCAAAACATGGAAAATTATACCAAACTAGTTATACTTCACTTTCAATGTTGGGAGACTTTAATGAAGTTTTGACTTTTCCTACATAGTTATCTTGAAGTTCACTTGTTAGTCATTATAATTCACTTCGCATTCCATAAGTTTATAAAAATAACTAATTAAGACCTAATATGAAATAAATGATGAATTTAAAAAATAATACAAGGTCATAAAAAGGGTCCCAATTCTGAAAAGGAATAAGGCGTGTTGGCCACAAAAATTGAGAATTCTATGGGGGAAATGTTATTAAGCATTTCGAGCTCAAAATTTGTGGTTTTATTTCAAGCACACTAGATAGACCATAGAAGGAGATTCCATATGTTCAAATAAAAATGGGACATTTGGGTGAGTTTCTACATGTAAAATACTAAGTTAAAATACATACAAGAATTCAATGTGTGTGTGAAGAGTGGTTCATGTACACTTTTCCCTTTGAGGTTTTGATGAAGCATAGCAATCATCCTCATGATTCAAACTTCTGAAAGGTTTGTCATCTTATTCATTTATTGGCTAAGAGAAAGATTTGGAATTGCTCTATTTTCAGTCAAGCATATATAGCCCCAACAAAGCTACTTTTGGCTCAACTCTAGGCCTTACTACATTTCTATCCATGTGAGAAAGCATGTGATGGGGGTTACTCGAATCTAATATTCTTGAGATACTTAAACTCTCATTTTTTCTTTAGATTTGATTTTTTTTACTCTAAAAGTGTTGGGAACTGGGATATCCAATATTGAGAGATTAGTTTAGAAATGTTTTTATCATAAACTATCTTGTTATGCTATCTCATAGACCCGAGGGTAATTTTTGAATATGTTGAAGTATGCTATTGAACTCATTTTATTAAGGGAATTGTTATCGATTCACATGTTGATTTTTTAAAATAGTTATTCAATTTTGGCTTGAAAACATGGGAGATTCTACTATGGCATTTGGCTATCAAGAATAAACTATACCACTCTAAATCTCTAATTCTATCACAACATATTTGTTGCTTCTTCAACCAATTTGAAGGCTTTTAATAGCTTGGTGTTATACAACTTAGGGAGTTAAAGGCTCAATTGATCAAAAATTACACAAGGGGACAAGAGGATTTTATGTTTATATCAAGAGTCTCACAATTCACTTATTGGAAACTCGGATAACAATAGAAAATAGACAAAGGGTAACAATGACAAAGGAAGAACAATAGAAAAATGAAACAATAAGTAAAAGGGAAATTAAAAAATTCAAAGGAACTAATTTAAATCTAATCTACACCTACACTACCCCTAAATTAAAATTCATAGTTACTCCATAATAGATGTGGAAGCCACAACAAAGAAGTGATGCTTCAATAACTATACATAGCAGGCAAAGAGAGATCATTTCATTGCAAGTCCTTTAGCTTGAAGGCATTGTGTCCTAATATTTCAGAGATCTAATAAGGACCAATCCATAGAGGATCTAATTTAAAATGTTGGTCTTTATTTTCATGTGTTTTGTCCCATAATAAGACAATGTATGAGATTATGGAAGCCTTGATTGTAGACCTTTTATTAAACCATCTCTTTACTATATCTTGATGTCTGCTAAATTTTTGTAAGGCTTCATCTCAGGCATCCTCTATTTGTAGGATGTTCAAAAATTTAGAATGTGTATGTTCATCCCCACCTATATAATCTTGCATAAACTAATAAGTAGGAATATTCAAGGAAATTGGAAACACCAATTGTTGTTCATATATAATAAGAAATGGTGAAACTTTTAAGACTTCTTTGTATTTAGTTTGATCATCCCATAAATCATACATTAACATTGAATGCCAACTCCTTGGCTTATCTACAACAAACTTCTTGATAACATCAATACATGTTGTATTCATTGACTCTTCCACTCTATTGCCTTAAGGGTAATAATTGGATGATAAATTTAAATTAATCATGTTATCATATTCTCATTCGATAAAATTGATTGATTGAAATTTAGGCCCATTATTGAAGATAAAAGAAAAGGGATTTATGAACCTCATGATAATGTAATCTTCAAGAAGCTTTATTACTTTCTTAGTTGAGAATTGATGTGAGACATGATTTTCACGAAGGTCAAATCTGGGCAAACACATACAACTACAAAGTATGAATAAATAAAGACTAATTTTCACATAACAAATTTAATGGCTCCAACTTAATACATTGAAATTATATAAATTGTATGAAGTACAAGTATAAATAGGAGTGGATGTAACTCCTCCATGAAAGGTGGTCAAGGATGTCTTAAAATAGAGTGTAACTCCTCAATCTAATAATAGTTAATCAACAAAGTAACCCCCATAATGAATGAGGCATAAGATAATTGCTATGATATATGACAGGTCAAAAAAAACTCCTATGACTACATACCTAAGCAAGATTATCCACAAATGTAGGAAATCCAAATGACATGTAATATCTAAGTAGAAAAAATACAATAAAATGCAAGGAAAATAAATCCTACTCTAACACCCCTTATAAGTGTAGCTTAGGTGGGCGATGGTTAAAAAGTGGGACTTGGAAACTAGGCCTGATCAGGTACCCATGTACAATGCAACCCCTCATACATAGAGAAGAGAAAACCTAGTGGGAAAAACTACCCCCAAAAGATAGAAATGAAGAAGAGAAGAGGATATAAGGCCCCCTAAAGATGATAAAGTTATCGAAGTGGACTGTACCCCAAGAAGATCTCATAGATAAATGAACTTGCTCTCAGTGAAGGGTTTGGTGAAGATATTAGCAACTTACTCTAAAGACTAGTAAAATACTAAGTCAATGACCTATTCATGAATCAAATCTTAAATGAAGTGCATGTGAATCTTGATGTGTTTGTTCCTCTAATGAAGGACCAGATTCTTACTGATCTAAATGGTGTTCTAGTTGTCACAAAATATGATTGTAAGTTGCCTGATCTAGATACCAAGCTCAAAAAGAATACCCTAAATCCAAATAGCCTCAGCAGCTATGTTAATATCTTCCTTGTACTCTACCTCTATGGAAGATAGAGTAATAAGATTTTGCTTCTTACTCAACCAACTAATGAGACATGAACCCAATGAGAAACTATACCCTGAAGTGGACTTATGACACTCAATGTCACCAGCCCAATCTAAGTCTATGTAGCTAACCAAATCAAAATCTAAACTAACCCTATAGTGTATCCCATACCTATGTGAACCCTGAATGTAGTGAAATATCCTCTTAGCTTCTCTCTATTATATCTCATGGGGATCCTACATGAATCTTAAAATAATACCAACAACATAAGAGATCTTAGGTCTAGTGCGAGTCAAGTAGATAAGGCTACTAATAAGTTATCGATACAAGGTAGCATCGACCAATGGATTGGAATAGTTAGCCTCAAGCTTAAATATAGATAGGAATGGAATCACATATGACTTATAGCTAGACATGTGAAGCCGTGCCAAAAGATCAAGAGAGTACTTGGTTTGTGCAAGTAAAATCCTTGAATTAGTTTGAGTGATCTCAATGCCAAGAAATTAGTGCAGTAGGCCCAAGTCAGTCATGGTGAATCTATCTTAAAGAGTTTTCTTCACTACTGAGATAGCCAAAGAAGAAATCTTGATGATCAAAAGGTCATCAACATATAAAACTAGTATGAACAATGAATCATCATGTCATAAAAAGTACACATTGGGGTCTGAGTGACATCGAGTAAAACCTAAAATAAGAAGGAAGGAATTCATTTTGGCATACCAAGCTTGAGGGGCCTATTTAAGGCCATAAATAGATTTCTTAAATCTGCACACTAAAGAAGAATATCAAACAAATACAAGTGGTTACTCCATGTAGATATCCTCCTCAAGGTCTCCATGAATAAATACTCTTCACATCTATTTGATGCACACTCTAACCATGTATGGTAGCTACTGCAAGTATGAGTCTGATCAAAGTTATCTTGACTATTAGTGCAAAGGTCTCTAAGTATTTGATGTCATCTACCTAAGAAAAACCTTTGGATACCAATCTATCCTTATACTTTTTAATAGACCCATTTGTAGCATACTTGGTTGGATATATCTAATGACATCAAACCATCTTCCTTCCCTTATGAAGTGAATTCAAATCCCAAATGTGATTGCTAATTAAGGAATCATATTCCTCATCCATGGATTTATCCCACTTAGGTGTGCTTGATGCCTCTCTAAAAGTCTATAGATCAGTCATGGAAGTAAATAAGGCATATGGTCCAATCTAAAAGTTTGCTCGAGTACATTTGTCATCATCTAGATCCCCTACCCAAGTGCATGCACTCTGAAGTGTCTACCTAGCCTAGAGGGCTTGAAATGGGTGAGTCAAGTGCTAAATCCTCATCCTATAATACATGCTTGGAAGTGGATGAGGATGACTCCCCATCACCTTACTTGATGCTAAACTCATTATCAAAAGAAGATAAATAAGCCTCTACCTCAGGAACCTATTATGAATAATCTAAATCCTCAGACTCCTCATCTAAACTAAGTGAAATTGATGTAGATAGAGATGTGTCTAGAAGAGATTTGATGGGACTCTTATAAAACTTAACACTTTTCTTGATGAACAATTGATGAATCATAGGGTGGAGAATCCTATAACCTTTGACCCCATTTAGATACCTACTAAAGGTGCAAGGTTGGATTGAGCCTCTATAGCCTTGTATTTCTTTTTGGGAATGTGTGCCATCACTGGTGATCCAAAGACCCTAAAATTCTCTCCCTTTAGTTTCCTATCATGTCAAGCTTCAAAAGGAGTGATACCCTCTAAATATTTGTGAGGAACCTAGTTCTGAATGTAACATACATAAATGATAGCCTCTACCTAGAATTGTGGAGTGAACAATCTAGATTGAATCATATAGTTTTCCATCTCCTTCAAGGACTAATTCTTATATTATATTGAGGAGTGTATGATACTATCTACTAAAGATCAATCCCCTCTATGGTATAAGACTACTCGAATCTATGGTTGATGTACTCCCCCCATTATCTGTTCAAAGGATTTTGATACACTTTTTAGATTACCTCTCAGTAAGAGTCTTGAAGTCTTGAAAATTATCAAATACTTCAGAATTTTGTCTAAGAAAGTAGACCCATGTGTATCTAAAAAAGTCATGAATGAAGGTGAGGACATATCTGGCCATGGTAAAATAAGGATGGGGAAACTATCCTGTGACATCACTTTGAATCAACTTAAGAGGTATTAAAGCTCTCCTAGCTTTTCTTTCATAAAATTTCTCTTCAATTAGTTTGCGAAGGGCACAACCCTCACAAAGTCACTTAGAGAATTTAATTGTAGGAAAACTAATAACCATATCTGGTTGACTTAGTTGCTTAAGATAGTAGCAGTTAAGATGGCCAAATTATTCATGCCATAGCATGCTAACTCCATCTGAATGGGTAAGCAATATGATAGGTGAAACATCTAGAGAAAAATGGGAGAAGGTGTATAGCCTAGAATGGTGATTAGCCCTACCCAATTCAACTATAGTGTCACTATGTAGCTCTTTGATCTCAATAGAATATGGCGTGAACTCAACTCTCATGCCCTACCCTATGTGGGTAATTTGATACATTGAAAGGAGATTAGATGATAGTGAAGGTACTCTTAGTAAATTTTTGAATATTCCACCTTCAACTTCAACAGACCCTCTCCCTGCATCTACTAGTGGAGTGTCATCTCCCAAGGTGATACAGGACATGCTATGAGGATCTAAGTCAAGAAATTCAACCTCTGATGAACCCATATCGTGTGAAGCACTAGAGTCTATAACCCAGGATGAAGTAGATGTGAAAGCCACTACAACTAAAGTTTTACCCTTAAGTTTTTCTTTCCCTTTTTCCTTTACCTTAAAGGATTATTTGATCGATGAAGATTGTTTGACGGACTCAAAGACCCCTACATTTCTCTTCTCCAAGAGATGTGTAAGGTGGTCTATCTATTTCTTCATGTACTTGTGTTCATCATGCCCATTCCTCTTGCAATAGGAGCACTTAATATTCTCTCTTAGGTTTCCCTTCGAAGGAAGAGGTTTTAGTGTTATTTTTTGTAATGGCTTTCTATTCTTTCTTCTTCTCTAGATCCTTATTCTTTTATTTTTTATCCTTGCTGCTAGAGGTTATCTATTTCCCATTCTTGACAATGAGGGCTAAAGGTTTGGAAGACTTGAGGGTTCCCACTTGGATCAACTTATCATGTTCTTTAGTAAAATATACAATGAAGTCATCTAAGGATGGTAGTTTCTAATTGGATCCTATGGCTCTTTTGGTAGCATAAAAGGTAGAGCCAAATACAAAGTAATCAGGTCTTAGTTTTGTAAGCACAGAAAGAACTAACTGTTCATATTTATTTTCAATCCACACTCTTTTAACTACAATCTAAGTGACTTAAGCTTGGTAAATAAGTCCTCAAATGTGTCAAAGTTTCTATGGATCAAACTAATTATCTCAATCTCAAGCTCATGATCCCTCGTGGTGTTGACTTTCCTAAACAAGTTTTTAAGGGTGTCCCATACTTCTTTAGGAGATTTAATGAACTCTATGTGAAATAGGATTTATTAAAACACTAAAAGACATAACATATCAAAGGATTCATCACATTTATTAAACCATTTTATCTTATTTGCCTTAGTTGTGGGCTCAGTTTCTACCCCCATAGTTATGTGAAACAACCCTTTACTCCTAAGAACCATTGTAATCTTACTTTTCCATTCCTAATAGTTGAAGGGTGTGAGTGCATTAACAGTGCTAAGATCCATTATAAAATTAATATTAATGTTTTGTTATTGTTGTTGCATCCACAAACCATGTTAGTGGAAGATAATTGTAGAGTAGAATCACAAACCACAATACACCCCCCTTGAAACTAGGTCAAGTAGTCCCCCCCCCCCCAAAATTTGGCACTTTATAATTTAGTGTGTTTTATAATTAAAATGGGATAGCTACATGAAAAATTTAAAAATACACACTTTTGCAAAAGATGGAGTTTAATTTTGAGCAACCATTTACAAGATATTAACAAAATAAATTCCTGTCAATAGCTTATTTTTAACAAAAAATGCACTAAATGATTAAAATATCCCTAATGCTAAGGGGGTACCTAGCCTTCTAACCAGTCATTAGAACTAAATTAGAGTGTATAATGTATAGGCTTTAATTATGGGGTGAAATTGGCCTCCTACCAATGCGGGCCTCACCCTTCATCTTCATCAAGCAAAGATACAAGGCTTAAAAAACCTATAAATTGACTTTAAAGCTAATTTCTCAAAAATGACTTTATTTATATAATCATAAAGTCTGATTTTAGACTACAAAGATAAATCAAATGAGAAACAAAGCAAAAAAGACAAGCTCAAAATATCACATTGGATTTGAATTGGGCCCACTAAAGAGAAGCGCCAAAATGAAGTGCCCAAACCCTAGTTTCCTTTTACTAGAAGTTTATCTAATTTTGGGTGCCACTAAAGGAGAAATACCAGTCTAAAGATGAACCAAGACATTGCTAGGAGGTTGAGAAAGGCTGTGAGCAACTACCAGAGACTTACAGATAGAAAAAACATAATTTTTTTATGATACCAAGTACAAAAACGTGGCTAAAGGGATATTTTTATAGACAAAGCCTTCAAAAATGCCTCCCACAGATCTGAGGCTGCATGTAGAGGCCAAAAAAACTTTGTCCAAGGTTCTGAAACTAGTCAAGGTGCCTTTTTACTCTATTTTAGGCCTAAAATAGAGATTATGGGGTGCCAAACTTCCACTAGAGAGCAAAACATGTGGTTTGATTTTTCTAATGGTCTATAAGATGTTGGGAGGTCCGTGGAGATCCTTCAAAGAGATAAGAAACACTAAAAATGAGTCATTAAAACCTCCTTAGAAACATGCAAATGGATTTGTCCAAACAAATAACCAAAACCACAACCAAACCACCAAATAACAATACTAAAATACCCCAAAAAAAATTATTGTAAAAGGAATTAACCTCAAATTCAAAACTAATTGCAGCAATAAACCAAACACTAGTGATACCAGTGTGGCTTTGATACCATATCGAGGATGCCATGGATCTGTTGGTTCATGGAAGTGCATGAAATTGATGTGAGACATGATTTACATGAAGGCCAAATCTAGGCAAACACATACAACTTCAAATTACAAATAAACAAAGAATAAATTACATATAACAAAGTTAATGCATCTAACTCAATACATTCAAATTCGATAATATATAAGAAATACAAGTATAAATAAGAGTGGATGTAACTCCTCCATAAAAGGCAGTTAAGGATGCCTCAAAATAGAGTGTAACTCCCTAGTCTAAGAATAGTCGATTAATAGATTAACCCCCATAATGAATGAGGCATAAGATAAGCATTATGACATATGACAGGTCAATAGAAACTCCTATGATTGCACACATAATCAATACTATCCACAAATGTAGGAAATCCAAATGACATGGAACATTTGAGTAAGAAAAATACAAGAAAATGAGAGGAAAATAAATCCTACACTAACATTCCTTAGGCCATCTAGTGAAATAATTAGTGGTTGTGAGGATGAATTTGCATCCTTTAAAAGAGATGGGGTTGATTAAACCAATAAAATAGAGCCCCCTTTGTGTAAATGGTTTGCCTTCTATGACTAGTTGTAATGGCATAGTTGCATATGTTTCCTTTTTTGTAAACATTTGACACTTGTGGCATATTAAAACATGTTGGTGAATTTCCTTGAATATCGTAGGCCAATAATATCTAGCTTTCAAAATATTTTGTGTTTTCACATTGCCTGAAGGGTGACCACTCTCAAACTTATCATGGAAAATATCATGATCTCATCAGTCTTAACCCTAGTTACACATTTGAGATATATTCCTTCATTATTTTTATGGTATATAACTCCCTTTTTCAACATGTAATGATATTATTTTAGTTGTAAATCTCTCATTTCTCTTAATTGAGTTTAGGAGGATATATCCCATGCAATAGATAATAGATGATGCGATCATACCACTGACTTGATACTATTTGGACTTGATTTACTTCCATCATAGTGATTTTGAGATCAAATTGGGTGAGACCCTAACCTATGACCATCTTATTTAGATTTATCTATAGGTCATACTCATGTAACTTTTCCATCCATCTACCTCTACACTCCCCAAGTTAATTTTATCCTATCATGATTTCTATAGACGGATCAAGCACAATGGCATGAACTTTATTTCATAGGATATAATGCCAGAAAGTTTTCACCACCTTAACCAAAGCATAAACATGCTTATCCATAGTAGGGTAATTAAATTTTACAAATTTCAAGTTTGTATTGACATAATCTATTGGATGCTCTTCCTCATTAACTTTTTTCATGAGCACATCAGCTACAGTGTGTTCAGAAGTAAAGGGGTAGAGATAAAAATCTTTCATAAAGTATGGGCTAATCAGAACCAATGCTTGTATGATGACATTATTGATATCTTAGAAAAAAAATTGGCCTAAGGTGCCCATTTTATTTTTGCATCATATTTCAACACAGCATTAAGAGGTTTAAAAAACTTAACAAATCTAGATATAAAATTTAATACAAAATTAATCTTGTTGAAGAAAGATTAAATTTTTTTTGCTATTAAGAAGAGGTATCTTTAAAATTATATTAGCCCTTTTGGCATCAATAAAAATAACTTATTTTGTAATAATATGACCTATAAGCTTACATTTAATTACCCTAAAGACACTTTTCTTAGGGTTTAAATAGATTCCATACCCCCTGCATCTTTTAAATACCTTGTATAGAAGAAGAATGTGATTAGACCTACACTTTGAAAAAATAATCAAGTTATCCATGTAGATAATTACACATTTACCAATCAAACCTTGGAAATAAAATTCCATGGATCTTTGGAAAGTATCTCCTACATTGATAAGTCCAAATGGCATTCTCTTATAAGCAAAGGTGCCCCACTTAGTTGTGAAATCAATTTTGACTATGTCTTCTTGATTGACTAAAACCTAGTTATATCCTAAAATAATATAAAGTAGATTACCTCATCTAAGGTAGGGATAGTTATCTTTGTCTAATTCTCTATTTGAGTTTCTAAAATTAATATAAATTTTGATTCCCACCCCCCCCACTAAGTTGGTGACCAAGTAGAATGATGAACTGGAAAAGTAATTCCAACAAAAATCAATTTCTAAAGTTACTTATGGTTAAGATATTTTAAGATGGGATTTACTAATAATTATCTCTGTCTAAAGAGTAGCTATCCCTGCTTAATATATATAGTGTGGGTTATCACACTTGGATCGATGACCTTCATGTCTCCATAGGTCCAAGTGATTACATAACTATAAGGTAAGAGTAATTTTCTCAATTCCTCTATGTCAGTCTCTATGCAATCAAGGCCAATGTTGACATTATGAGGTTCATCTATAGGTGTTAATTTTATGGTATTGAATGGGTGACCTACAAATGTTGGATATTTAGGTCCTCTTGAGGACCGGTCTATGTCAATGAATTTTTCCAAGGAGATCATCCTTTTGGGATGTGATTCTCTTTCAGATTCATTATGTCATCCTTATCATAGGCACTAATCATAAGTTTATCTCTTTCCATTTCACCTATTATTTTTTGCTCAAACATGCTAGATTTATTCATAAATTATATTATATGTTGGTCATATTCGAAGACTTGAAAATTTTCAACATTGTTAGGGACTGAGGGATAAGGTGCCAATTTGATTGAGAAGTGAGGTAGCTTAGGATCAACTAGAGAATTTTAGTTCATAATTAATTCTACCAAAGAATGTATAATTTGGTTGGCTTCACAAGGTATGGAAATAATATTAAGAGTGTTGAAGGCTTCAATCAGATCCCAAGCTCTATGTTTATACTCCTTAAGGGAAGATAATTTACACTTGAACCTACTCCTGACTTGGTTGATCACCAATTCAAAATCTCTAAATGTTATTAACTTTTTGACCTTATGTTTTAGAGAAAATTTCAAGCCTAAGATTAGTGCTTCATATTTAGTGAGGTTATTAGTATAAGGTAATTATAACCTATACATATTCAAGTGTCACTTACCTCACATATCAATTAATAATATTATAGATCTTGAACCTTGTTTGAAAGGGCTCCATCAAAATAGAGGGACCACAAGCCTAATAAATTACAAGTTTAAATTCATTAAAAAGACTGTAAATACCCATGTCTAAAGATACACCATTTACATTTTCATTAAAATAATTTTACTTGGTGATTATGTGGGTCCTCATAGGCTCTCAATTTATCATGATCTAATTAGCCATGCCTCTCCAAGGTAGCCACATGTGAGAAAATTTAGTGGCCATATATCCATTTAAGGTCTTAGAAAAATCTCTACTTAATAGCATCCCATAGGCCTTAGGTGTAGATCAAGAATCCGAAAAGGTTTGATTCATTATTAATGAATAAAACATACAAATAATTACATAAACCTGACACTCTAAGCCTAATCCCTAGGATTGAATAAGGTCAAATAATATAAGAATCAAATAGAAAGCAAACACACAATGACATACCTCCCTCAGAGACTTCTTTGCTTATTGCTTTGAAGAGGCTTGTGATTTACTTGTAGGTTAGAGATCTTTGGCAATGTCAACTCCATGCGTGGGCATAATTTCCCCTTTTCTACTTGAGGTCTTGGAAATTATCTTGAGAATAAATGTGAATCTCTAGCATGATTTGTACACAATAATTTTAGTTCAAGAGAGCTTTATAAAATGGAATGTAAACCCTTGTATTTATAGCCTTTTGGGATAATTTTTAACCACCCACCTCATATATAAATGGAAGGTGGATAATGAACCCTCAAATTCATGATTGCACACATGGAGTGTGTAAGAAACTCCATTTAAGACCTTTTCAGAGTGGTAGGAGTTTTGGAAGAAAAGTGCAATGATTGGTCCTCTTGGAGTGTGTCATAGACCATGTAAGAGAGGATTGCATAAAATGATCTATAAGAGGTGTAAGAGTCTGTGTAAGTGACCATATAATAGACCACCTTGTCCACACTCCACTCCATTCCATTTATTTACCTCCATGATGTCACTAAAGTATGGCAATAAAGCAATTTTGAAGTGGGAAAATAGGATAATTCTAAAGGCTATGTAATTTCCTATTAGAGGAAGATTAGACTTGATTAAGTGGGATTAATCAATACTTAAAATAATAGTGATCTTTTGTAATGTTCTTTTACCAATCAAATATTCATTTAATTACCATGTAATAACACTTGCAAAGGGTCGACTTAATTCAAGATGCACTTGAAAATATTGGCTTTGTGATATGATACATTACCCCCATTAGGAATGTGTCACTACGATTTCATATTAAAAAGGTAATTATGGGGGTAAATTGGATCAAATTAGAATTTTAAATTTGTGTGTGATTGCATATTTATTTTGATTATAGTTTAGTTGTGGAAGTGGTTAAAATAAAGTGTCTACATTTTATCCCTATTTGAAAAGGTGTTGTTAATCTCAGACTAAGTAATGTCTTTTCAAAGAACGAAAAATTCATTATCAAGACATTTGATCATGCTTGAAGAATAATATGTTCACACTTCCCCAAATTTATGAGTTAATGGACTCAAAGTTATGCCCCATAGGATGCTTGATAAGGCCTAGATGCCCTCAAAGGAATGGGTGAAGAATAATTTAAAATAGATGGGCCCTCAAAATGAAGGAAATTCATGGTCCTTAGGCAAAGAGGTCAAAAATTTAAGAATGTAGAGGAAAAAGGGATAAAAATGGTCAACAGAGCTAGAAAAGGGGCCCTAAGGAAGAACAAAACAAGAATGGGTAACAAGGGGGTAAAATGTCAAATCTCAGGGTATATACTTACCCTTAGGGGGTAAAATCTAGTCATTATTACCCTCCCCTATTGATTATTTTAGCTCTATTTTTGTGCAACAGGTTGCAACGAAGAATGGGTCCCTCTACATGACAAAGACACCTTAATAACTAGGTATGAGAGTACATGTAGCCACCACATGATGGGAGCTAGTAAGTAGGTTCTTTTTAAGTAAATTTTGGTATTAAATAGCATTTATGACTATGTTTAGGTAGGATTTTAGAAAATTTATTAATTTCATGAAAAAATGAAATTGGTAGTTTTATTGTAGAAAATGATCAAAATGCTATTAAAATTGGTGAAAATGTCGAGAAAATAGTGGTTTCACATAAAAATAGAAAAAATGGCACAAAAGGTGGGAAATGACTAATCATATAAAATATTTTGAAATTTAAAATGCCAAAGGAAATGATGAAAATGTTGAAATGGTGAAACTACTGAAGGAAACTATAAAACATTAAAAATGGTAATGTTGGCCAATTTTGGCCTACATACAAAAGTTTGCTCAGATGGATCAGTATTCTAGAAGTCTTAGTGTGGAGTGAGAGCTTGAGCAAAGTTCTTGTTGATTGAGTGATCTAATAGTGGAAGGATAAAACCACATGCCACTTCCAAAATTTTGAAACACTTTAAGCAAGCATAAAGTGTAATTTGAAGATTTTTGGGAAATAGGTCTAGAATTACAAGTGAAAAGATCTAACAACTTTTCATGGTGTTCATGGAATACAAGGGGAATGAATTAGGTTTAATAAAATTCTTAAAGGTTTATCAAAGCCTTGATGGGTCCAAAGATGATTATCACCAGCCTAGAGAAGCCAAACTATCTTAGCACATCATACAAGAAGGAACATGTTAATCTAGTTGTGCATTTAATAAATGTACTTAGGAGGCCTCTTAAAACAAAAGGATCACATAGAGATAATGTATTTTCTAGCAAGTTCATTCCTTACAAATTTGGTATCTTGATGTATTTTCTATCTCAAGATACAAGCTTTCAAAAATGATCTAGCAGTGAAAGACATGCTTGAGGACATCAAATAAAAGCCATAAGAAGTAGCCATTTGAATTCAAAAATCTTCAAATAATCCTGAGAGTGAATGTAATGCTACCAAGTGTCAAAATATTGCTTGATTGGATCATAGATCAATAGCACACGAACAATAGCTGAAGTTAGTGGGACCATCATAGATCAATGGCATGAATTAAATTGTGTCAATCAAGATCAACAATGAGCTCAAGGTCAACAAGTCAGAGGATCCTATGATTGAATGTGGGGCTAACAAGTGGCATAATCATGGTGAATTAAAGGACAAATAGTGCACATTTGATCATGGAGATCAATATCAATGACGTGCATCAAAATGTGTAAAGGAAATTGATGATGTGAATGAAGTCAAGAAGTCAATGAGCCAAGATTGCACGTGGTGTTGCCAAGTGGTGTAAACATGTAAATCGGATGGAGATATAGAAGTTGGGTCCATAAAAAGCACATGGGATTTACAAGTGTCATAATTTGGGAATCTCAAATCATATATCAATGGTTAATGATGAAATTAAAATCCAAGAGACTTTTGATGGAGGTCAATGAAGCAGATTTTGATCCAGTTTTGAGGGATGTATGAGATGAGGACACGTGTCAAAAGAAGCAATAGTCATATTTTTAAAATATGATAAATATCATGATGGATACCACATAGGTAGACACATCAGATCAAAGGATTTTTAAGACCCAAGTAGGTAAATTCATAGAGTCAAGATCTAAATATAATTCAGGTTGACCCAGAGTAGATATTTCAAGTTTGAGGGTTGCCATTAAAACTTAGTTTGGACATTTGGTTTGAAAATGTAAAACCCACATGACTTTTTTTCTAAGGTTTTAATGTTGTTTCATGATTGTGTTCATTATTATTTGAAGGTAATCCTTGTAAATAATGAGTTCTTGGCTTCTATTATGCTCAAAGGTAGGATAGGTCTTTTAGGGCCTAATGGAGAGCAAAAATGGGTGACTAGCTATTGGAATGAGATCAAATAGCCTAGTAAATCTTCATTGATATAAATACTATAGGAAAACCAATAAATGGGATTGGTTTTCATCTATAGTATACCTATGTTTAGGGTTTAAATTAGGGGTAGAGTTTCTATTATGAAAAGAGTGTCTTCTCTTTCAACATAGTCATATACTTGACAAACATTACCTATAGGTACTTAAAGCAGACATAGTCATAGCTCAGTCAAGTTCATAGATATGAGGATTTTGTCTTTATGACAAAGGCAAGTGGAGGATGGTGTATAAATCCAAGAGAGATATCTAGTGGTTAGAAAGTATTTGTAGAACATTCATTGAAGTTTTAGAGTCCTTGAATACTTTTCTTTCTTAGATAACCATGACACCATCATCCTGAACAACAAAGTTTTGTCTTCTAGTATGTTTCTCAACCAATGAGAGGGATAGAAGGCTATTGGTACAAATTAAGGTTAAATTTTCAATGAAGGATGAGTCCTAATTTTATCAAAATATGGTTTATAATTCATTAGAGGATGGTGGTAGCTCATTTATCAATTTTGATTGTGTGTTTCTCCTCTCTCTTCCCCTTTATCCTATATCACCCATTTCCCCCATTGTAAAGGCTTTCTCTCTAATTTTTAGATAGACTCTCTAAAATTAGAAATAAGAGTAAGAGACTCTCATTTGACAAGGTAAGACCCTATAAAAATTTTTAAGAACTACCTCTTGATGCAATAAGATGATTTTTTACTTATCTCTTACCTTTAACTAGTGTTTAGTAAGCTTGTGCATGCTGGCTTTTTAAAGGAGGTTATTCTAAATCCATGATCCTTCTTTTTTGCCTCTTTTAATGTGTTTTCAAGCTATTTATAAGTCTAAACTTGTGATTTTTCTTCCATTAATGGATACCTAGTGTGAGTCTTAGAATTCCTCTTTGCTTCATTTATTGCTTCATGAGCCTATTTTATGAAACACTTATGCAAATTAGCTAGTTTGTGTGAACCAATATTATTTTATGATAAATTAGTGTTAATTTCAAGCATATGTGAGTCTCATTTTAATTTGGTCCATCACTTTATTAGTAACCTTATTCCCCATTTCTAACCCTTTTCCCAGCAGTAACATTAGTCTACGTGATCCATCAAGAGGAAGACAACCTTCTCCAAAGGTTTAACCCCATTACAGGATACCCACAGATTGGGGTTGTTCCAATATTATGGATAAGAGTAGGGAAACATGAAGAATATCCTACAAGGGTGTAATTCTATGCCATAATAGTTTTTGGCATGCCCAGTGGGACCACTTTCAAATAATATTGGTCAAGTTTGATGTTGGTTTGATCGCATGTTACTGTTGAATATTTGAGATGAGAAATGAATCCAAATTTTAGGATGACTAAACCTTGTAATTTAGTACATATGATGTCCTTTTTGAGAGCTAGAGGAAGTACATCTTAGGGTCACCAATTAGTAGGTATGTTCCCCTCCTATTTTGGGAAAAAATGGCCCTAATTTTGGATGGTTTTGTCATAAATTAGATCTAATTTTGTCATAAATTACAAAGAATGAATTCTAAAAAAACATGTTTTGACTTTTCGAGGGTTCCCCTCCTATTTTTGTCAAAAACAAACCATATTTTGGGACTTTATTAGGATCACTTTCTATTGTAATAATTTTCCCCAATATGTTTTTCTCATTTTGTCTAAAATCTATTTGACAATATAGATGCTTGTGACCTCCTCCTCTATATCATATGGAAATTATTTTTTTTAGACAATTTTGTCTAATTCTATCTTAGCAAGAAAGTTTATTACTATTAATATTGATTTGGAAAGATTTTAATCTTTCAATAGATTCAAGAACTTCATTTTTGTTTGTATATAATAAATCTTCAATTTGTAGTAGTTATATATTTCATGCAAAAGTATCTGGTGACTCTGAGCAACACTCAACATTTTGGTGCAGAGCAATAGCTATCTTTCATGCCAAAGGTGAATACAAGGTCAACTTCTAGATGTATTCCTTTTCAATTTGTTGAATTACATATAAACTCAGTAAAAAGGTTAAGTTTTTCTAATATGCATCCATATAAAGGAATCTTTCTTCATAAACTAATTTCAAGGCCTACTTCTACTAGAAGATCTTTGTTAGCTCCTTGCATTACCATGGTAGTCCCTAGAGTTTTCCCTTTTGTGGATTTCAATGGCCATATTCCTTTGGACCTCCAATAGGATGATCCTATTCCATTAGAGTCTCTCAAAAGTGTCCCTTACTTCATAGGAGACCAATCTAAAACCCCTTATGAACACCTTAGAGACATATCCAACTTTTGTAATATCCATGATATCACTGAGAAAAATGTGGCCATCAGATTTTTGGCCATCTCTTTCAAGGATAAAGCCTTGGACTGGTATATAAACCTTACTACTAAATCCTTTACTTCATGGGATCAGTTAGGTGATGCATTTTGTAAGATATTTGAAGATAAGAGTGACCACTTGTCACTTGCAAAATAACTAACCAAAATCAAGAGGGCTCTTCATGAGGTTATGCAAGATTTTAATGCAAGGTTTAAAAAGACATGGGATAGGATTCCAATCTATGTCAGACCTAATCCTAACTTTGTTTTCATTTACTATTTGAAATCTCTCAATAATGATATTTTAGTAATGATTTAGTTCATGGGAGGAAACACAATACCAAATGCTTATGAGGTGGCAATCAGAGCAAAGAATTGTCTAATACAAGCTAGAAAACTACACCTAGGCCACAAATGCCTTTATTTCCTGAGATTTAACCACCTCCTATTGCTATAATTCCTCCTATGCCAACACTTACTACCATACCTACACTAAAGCAAGAGAAGGCTTCAACTAGCCAACCTAATGACTCCCAAGAAAACAAGAATTTACAAGAGCTTAAGAGCATGTTTCAATCCTTTGGAAATGAGTTGGTAAATGTGAAGAGGTAGTAAGCCTAGTTTAATAGACCTTATCAAGATGCATATCAGCCTCAACAATAGTATTATCAATTAAATAAACCACCCTACATAGGAACTTTCCAAATATAAGGCCAACAACAAAGCCAAGGACAAGGGAAACATAGTTATGTTAGGCAAAAGCATTATAATCCAAATGTTGCAAGTACCTCTAATACTTTGGTCACTACTCAGAAAAACACTAATGAAGAAAGTTAAGGTAATATTCCTTGGAATCAATCTTTTGATCAATCCATTGTTCTAAACACTAAGCTCAATCAAGCTTTCAATGAGCAATGGCATCAAGGTGCTAGTATGGATATAATCAAGCTCTTATGGCTCAAAACATAGAAGTACCTAGGATGAAAAAACCTAAAGAGCCTCAACAATTCAAGGGTCTAATGAATACCCAAGTTATTTGTGTGATATAATGGTTAATTATGAGCAAGAGGAATGATATGCACTTAATCAGTAGGCTAGTTTTAGCCAAGCATACATTTTAATGGAAGCTAACACAAGGTTCAAAATAAGTAACATAGATGATGGGCAGGGGGTAGTCAAAGATCATCCTACTTCACTCCATTATTATCAAATCCAAATGGACCCATGGTTATTCTAAAGGTCCTAATTTCTCTAAATAATTAGAATCAAGGGAATGCCTTTGTACCACAAAACTCACAAGTTCAAGGTACAATTATGGCTCCCAATGCACAAGCAAAAGTCGGTGGTTTGCCCATCAATATTGTGGAAAAAATGAGAAAAATCTAATTTGAGTGTGCCAATGTGGGATGTGCTTTCTATGCCTAGTCAGGTGGATATCCTTCAAAAATAATTTTCAAAGATCAAGGTTTTTTAGAAGACACCAAGCAAGCAAAATATGGTTCTCACCAATACAACCAAAGGGCCTAATGAAGGATAATCAAATAAGGTGCCAAACCTCATCCTTTCTACATTTATGTCATCGTTGGTAACTCCTTAATACATAACTACATGGTATATAGTGGATCAAGTACTTTAATCATGCCAAAGTCAATAGCATATACACTTAGTTTGAGGTATGAACCCCAATCTAAGGGAGTTTTATAGCTTGATGTATCTTCTACCAAACCATCTAGTATTATCAGAGGTCTCAACTTGACCCTACATGCTTGTCTTATCATTTTAGTGGCTCAATATGTGTTGATTCTAGATGTGCCTCCTCATTTTGCTCTATGCTTATCTAGAGACTTCATAGTAAAAATTTGGGGTTATCTAGCAGCAAATTGGTCTTACATAGAATTTAGGACAAGGTATGGGACCAAATTATCCATCAAAACTGATCTTATTACATAATTTCACATTGATCTTTATGGGTCAGATAACTCAAACATCAATTACACCATCTTGGATGAAGATGACCACTTGGATGGTCAAGAACTAAACACTCATCCTAAGGAGATACCTAACATCTTTTTAGATGATTTATGGAATGAAAATTAGTTAAATGACCTTTTGAAAGATGTTGAAGAAAGAGACATGGGTGTTTATTGCTTGCATGAGGGAAATGAGCCCATGTCATCCCTCACTAGACCATAGGAGGCTACTAGTGTTTTGTGTAAATTGTTCTTTGATGGCTCAAGGAGCAAACATGGGGTAGGTATAGGTGTAGTGTTGATATCTCCCTCCAATGATAAGTAATTCTCTTATTATAGGTTCTAATTTAGTTGCTCTTGTAATACAATAGAATATGAAGGTCTTAGCCATGGTCTTCAGTGGGATAGTAAGAGAAAAATCAAGAAGTTAAAAGTATATAGAGATAGTGAGCTAATAGTACATCAGGTTAGAGGCTAAAATATCACAAAGAACCCCTTGATGAGATCTTAAAAACATAGAGTTTGGGATATACTTAAGGACTTTGAGTCTTTCAGCATCCAAGCAGTGTCAAGGAACCAAAATCAGCATGTTGATATGTTGGCAGTTGTGGGATCTCAATTTGACCTCCCAAACAAATTGAAAAAGTCCAAAGTGTAGCCACATGCTAGATTGGTATTAAGATCCTTAGTGATAG
Organism: Torreya grandis; assembly: GCA_037957365.1. Taxonomy (NCBI): domain Eukaryota; kingdom Viridiplantae; phylum Streptophyta; class Pinopsida; order Cupressales; family Taxaceae; genus Torreya; species Torreya grandis. The sequence goes on from JARHVA010001609.1 coordinate 1,457,315, forward strand.
ACAATAAAGCTTATTGGTAGGTCTTTGATAGTGATAAGCAGATTGTTTATTTCTTATAGCAGGAAGTAGACTTTTCCTTGTTGAACCAAGATAAATGTCAACATCAGTATGAAGATAAAATTGTTGAACTAAGGTCTAATAAACTTCCTAAAGGGATGGTCACCCTTAAATTTTTCTTCCATGAGGGGGACCATATGAAAAAAGACAAGGCAGTGATGTTAACTAATAAAGATAAGTATGAAAGAGTCCTTATCCTCAAAGACAAACTTCTCAAGCTCATAAAGGTGAGAACTAAGGTTGAAAGGCATGATTTTATTTAACTTTGTAAAGAATATTCAAACATCTTTTCTCAGGAATACAGTGATCTAAGAGGCTTTAATCCCAAGCTAACCCAACACACTATAGAATTAGAGGCTAATTCCAAGCCTATGACGTAGAAACAAAAGCCTATCAACCCCAAAATTGAAGATTTTATGAGGAAATAATTGAATAAATTGATTTAATCCAATATCATATTTCCCATCAATCACTCCTCATGGGTAGCCAACCTAGTACCTGTAAAGAAGAACAATGGGGAGATCAGATTGTGTGTTGACTTTAGGGACCTAAATAGGGTCTCCCTAAAAGATTATTACCCCTTATCATCCATGGAGAAAATCCTTCATGTAGTTGTTGGTTTATAATGCTTCTCTCTTTTGGATGTGTATTTAGGATACAACTAGGTGTTGGTAAGAGAAAAGGACAAATACAATACTGCCTTCAACATAAAGTGGGGCACATATCCTTATCATAAGATGCCTTTTGGCTTGTCAAGTGTTGGGGAAACTTTTTAAAGAGCCATGGGCATGGATTTGCAAGGATTATTAAATCATATGGCATTGGTATACTTGGATGACATCACATTTTTCTCCAAGAAGGCTAGTGAGCATTTGGGTCACCTGAGATTGATCTTTGAAAGATACATAGAATATGGGATCTGATTGAATCCCAAGAAATGTGTGTTTTCTATCCATGAAGGCAAATTCTTGGGAGATATTATCTCAAAAGAGGTATTATCTATTGACCTTGATATAATAAGTGCCATCTTGGCATTATCCTTACCCAAGCATAAGAAGGGACTCCAGAGTTTCCTTGGCAAAATAGAATTTGTGAGAAGGTTTATACCTAGTTTTGTAAACTTGTTCAAACCCATCACTGCCATGCTAAAAAGGAACCAAGTGTTTACTTGGTCAAATTAAGGTAAAGTAGCTTTTGAGGCTATCAAGAAAGCCATTGCCCAAACACCCTCACTCATGAATCTTGATTTCTCAAGGAATTTCAGATTATATGTATTTTCTAATATTGACAATATATTAGCTATGCTAATGCAAAATAATGGTGAAGGACTTGATAATCTAATTGCATTTTTTAGTCAAGGGCTAGAGGGGTATGAGTTAAGATACACTTTTGTAGAAAAGCAAGTTATTTTATCTTTAAGAATCCTTAAAAAGTTTAGACCAATGCTCTCCATTAGCAAGATTTACCTTATAGTGTCTCATCCTAGAGTGAGGGACTTCCTTCTTAATAGAGACTTGAATGAAACTAGGGTTGGTTGGATTACCAAGATCATGGAGTATGACATGGAGATTAAGGTCACTAAGCTAGTGAGAGGGAAAGGCTTATGTGAGGATAAAAAAGTTGTCTTAGTGATACAAGACAACTCACAAATAGATGTGCTTCCACCTCACACTAGCTGGCTCCATGATATGACATATTTTTTGATAATAGGTGAGTGCCTTAAAGGTATGGATAGGGAAAAGAGAAGGTATTTTATACTTCATTCCATAACTTATATATTGGTTGATGGGGTTATATTCAGAAAAGACCTCAATAGAGTGCTTTTTAGGTGCATAGATGAGGACCAAGTGCCAAGGATTTTGGAGCAATTCCATGATGGGCTTGTAAGAGGCCATTTTTCTCTAAGGAATACAATGACAAAGGTGATAAAATCTAGTTATTACTATCCTAGCATCTTTAAGGATGCATTTTCATGGGTAATAAAGTGCCAAAAGTGTGCTCTCTTTGTAGGTAAGTAAATATTGGCAACCTTTCTGCTCAACCCAATCCAAGTGGAACAACCATTCATGTAGTGGGGTTTGGACTTCATATGAATGATCAATCCACCTTCCAATGGAGGACACAAATGGGTAGTCACTACTCCTAACTACTTCACCAGGTGGTTGGAGGCAATTTCCCTCAAAAAAGCCAATGAAACAACAATATTAGACTTCTATGATAACATAGTAATGAGTTTTGGTGTACCAACAACAATAATTTTAGATAATGCCTTAGCATTTATTGGCATGAGGACAAGTGAGTGGGTAATTCAGCTAGGCATATACCTTAGTACATCCTTGAATTACTACCCCCAAGGTAAAGGACTGGCAGAGTCAATAAATAATAACTTGATAAGGATTATCAAGATAACTATGGAGGAGAATCAGAGAGTGTAGAACATAAAGCTAAGGACAATATTATGGGTTTATAGATTGACTCCCAAAGTTTCCATTAGAAATTCACCATATGTCTTTATATATTGGAGGGAATCCAAATTACCCATCTCTCTCAAATTGTCTACCTTGGAGCTATCCCATCATCTTGAGTTGATGGAGAGTGATATATAAACATGAGGATGGAAAATATCATGGAGCTTGAAGAAGAAAGGAACCTTTCAATGAAGACACTAGAGTCACATCAAGCTCAAGTCAAGAAAGCCTTTGATAAGAGAGCCATAGCAAGGGAAATCAAAGAATGGGATCTAGTCCTCAAGTGGGATTTAAATAAGGCTAAGACAAACAACCATACCAAGTTTGACATCTTGTGGAGTGACCCTTACTTGATCCATGGATGCAAACAACATAATGATTTTCAACTTACCCAACTGGATGGAGAGGTATTACCCATTCCAATCAATAGAATTCATTTAAAACCTTGTTATTAAAAGAGTTTGCAGCCTTTGTATATATTAGAAAAGTTTTTCATGTTTTCCTTGAAGTACCTTGTGCACATTGCTTTTTAGTTGTGTGTTTCCCTTCCATAAGTACCTTGGGCACAGTGTTTTTTTGTTCTTTTTGTCCTTTTTGCTTCAAGAGGTGAATTTTTGGAGAGGGATAGACTTGTATCATTTTCATGATCAGATGGGTAAGAAATACTTGTGACCCTAGTGATCCTAATGGATAGCACAAGGCAACTAATATGTTTTATAGTAGGCATGCAATCCCAAGATGTTGCTAGAAATGTTGGCCAATTTTGGCCTACATACAAAAGTTTGCTTGAATGGATCAATATTCTAGAATTCCTAGTGTGGAGTGAGAGCCTAAGTAGAGTTATTTTTTCTTGAGTCATCTAATAGTGGAAGGATAAAACCACATGACACTTACAAAATTTTGAAACACTTTAAGCAAGTTTAAAGTGTAATTTGATGATTTTTGAGAAGTAGGTCTAGAATTGCAAGTGAAAGGATCCAACAGTTTTCCATGGTGTTCATGGCATTCAAGGGGAATGAATCAAGTTTGCTCAAAGTATCAGAGGTTTATCAAAGCTTTTATGGGTCCAGAGATGATTATCACAAGCCTATAGAATCCAAACCATCTTAGCACATCACGTAGGAAGGAATAGATTAGTTTGGTTGTGTATTTAATAAATGTATTTAGGAGGTCTCTCAAAGCCAAAGGATCACATGAGGATGATGTATTTTGTACCATGGTCATTCCCTACAAATTTAGTATCTTGATGTATTTTATATCTCAAGATACAAGCTTTCAAAAATGATCTAGTAGTGAGAGACGTGCTCGAGGACATCAAATAAAAGCCACAAAAAGTAGCCGTTTGAATTCAAAAATCTTAAAAGGATCCTGAGAGTGAATGCATTACTATCAAGTGTTAAAATATTTCTTGATCAGATCATAGATTAATGGAACATTGATAATATCTCAAATTAGTAAGACCATCATAAATCAACAACGTGAGTAAAATCATGAAATCAAGATCAACAGCGAGCACAAGGTCAACAAGTCAGAGGATCTTAGGATTTAATATGAGGTCAAAAACTAGCATGATCATGGTGAATTAAAGGATCAATGGTGTGTATTTGATTGTGTAGATCAATATTAATGGTGTGAATTCAATCTTATAAAGGAAATTGATGGTGTAAATGAATTCAAGAAGTTAATGAGCCCAGATTGCACACAGGGTCACCATATGGTGTAAGCATGTAAATTGGATGGAGATCTAGAAGTTGGGTCCACATAAAGCATTTGGGATTAAAAAGTGTCATAATATAGGAATTTTAGATCATATATCAATGGTTGATGATGAAATTCAAAGCGAAGAGACTTTTGATGGAGGTCAATGGAGTGGATTTTGATCAATTCCTAGGGGTGTACGAGATGAGGACACATGTCAAAAGTCATATTTTTAAAATATGATAAAGAGCATGGTAAGGATGATACATAGGTAGACACATTAGATCAAAGGATTTTATAGACCTAGGTAGGTTAATGCATAGAGCTTAGATATAAATATAATTTAGGTTGACCTAGAGTAGATATTTCAAGTTTAAGGGCCGCCATTAAAACTTAGTTTGGATCTCTAGTTTGAAAATGTAGAATGAACAAGACTTATTTCCTAAGGTTATAATGTTGTTTCAGGACTATGTTCATCATTATTTGAATGGAATCTGTGTAAATAATGAGTGTTTGGCTTCTATTTTGCTCAAAGGTAGGATAGGTCTTTTAAGGCTTAATGGAGAGCAAAAATGGGCAACTAGTTATTAGAATGAGATCAAGCAGCCTGATAAATCTTCATTGATATCAAGACTTTAGCAAAATAAATAGATGGAATTCATTTTCATCTATAGTAGACCTATGTTTAGGGTTTGAATTAGGGGTAGAGTTATGATTATCAAAAGAGTGTCTTATCTTTCGACAGTCATATCCTCAACAAATAGGTACCTATAGTTGCTTAAAGTAGACATAGTCATGGCTCAAGCAAGTCCATAGATATGAGGATTTTATCTTTATGACAAAGACAAGTGGAGGATGGTGTATAAATCCAAGAGAGATATTTGGTGGTTAGAAAGTGTAGGTGAAATATTCATTGAAGTTTTGGAGTCCTTAAAGAGTTTTCTTTCTTAGAGAACCATGACACCATCATCCTCAACAATAAAGTTTTGTCTTCTAGTATGTTTCTCATCCAATGAGAGGAATAGAAGGCTATTGGGACAAATGAAGGTTAATTTTTCAATGGAGGATGACTCTTGATTTGATCAAAATATGGTTGAGAATTCATTGGATAATGGTGTTATCTCTTTTATTGATTCTGATTATGTGTTTCTCCTATCTCTTCCCTTTTCTCCTATATCACCCATTCCCCCCCATTATAAAGGCTCTCTCTCTCTTTTATTTTTATATAGACTCTCTGATTTTAGAAATAAAAGTAAGAGACTCTCATTTGGCAAGGCAAGACCCTGTCAAAAATTTTAAGAACTACCTCTTGATGTAATAAGATGACTTTTTACCTATCTCTTGCCTTTAACTAGTGTTTAGTAAGCTTATGCATGATGGCTTTATGGAGATTCGTCCATATCCATTGTCCTTCTTTATTGCCTATTTTAAGGTGATTTCAATCTATTTTTAGGTTTGAAATTGTGTTTTTTATACCATTAATGGATGTCTAGTGTGAGTCTTAGAATTCTTCTTTTCTTCATTCATGAAAGTTCATAGCCTAGTTTACGAAACACTTACGCAAATTAACTAGTTTGTAAGATTATGTGAGCTAATATTATATTATGATAAATTAGTGTTGGTTTCAATCATATGTGAGTCTCATTTTAATTTTTGCGTCGCCTTTTTATATTTCTTAGTAACCCTATTCCCTCTTTCTAACCTTTTTCTCAATTGTAGCATTAGTCTAGGTGATCCATCAAGAGAAAATTGGCCTTCTCTAGAGGTTCAACACCACTAAAGGATACCCACAGCTTAGGGTGGTTTCAATATTGTGGTTGGGAGTGGTCGACCATAAATAACTCTCCCACAAGGGTGAAATTCTATGCCACAATAGGTAAACAGGTTCAGGAGAGAGGTGAGGCATATTCAGAAAAGAAGCATTCAAATGGGCTAGGTAGAAAATATATTATACTTTTCCTACACAACTTTTAACTATATTTATTTGTTGATATATTTAGTGACTTGTGCTATAATTTTTATGTTTTTATGAGTGGCTCATTGTCTTGATCATGCATGAACGGTGGTCTCATTGCTTATGAATAAGGCAAAACTTGACCAAGGAGATGTGTTCATTCTTGGATACCCTTGGTTTGCTATACATTTCCCATATGTTAATAATTAGATTAGATAGATCATACCTTAGTACACTAGTTGAGAGATGTCACTTAGAGACATCTATTTTTCACCTTCCTACTAGAAATACCACTATTACACTTGAGGATGTGTTATAGATTCTAAGGTTGTTGATTAGAGGATGGGAACTATACTAGACTAGCCCTACATGGTGACAAGATTTTTTGGATGACTTGGTCAGTGGTTTTGATATTATCATGGAGAGTGGGATAGTGGACATTCATTTGATTGAGGCATACATAGATATTCATCTAGATGACCTACCATCAAAGAAGCCCTCTCCACCAATGTATATTGATAGAGAGGTATTGGTGCTCCTGGCCATTATCAATAGCATCCTACTACCTAATAAGAGTGGTTAGTTATTCCATATAGGCCTGGGTAGGGTGATTAGAGATATGCTAGATGATACCATTATCTTTGCTTGGGGGAGATTGTACCATCTTGACTATATCAAGATTTACACATGGTTACATATTGAGGTGGTCAGAGCATTGACACATCTATGTTACTATAGGTCTAAACATGGGAGAACATTATTGTAGAGTGATCAGTGGGTTAAAGACAAGTATAGGGGCCAAAGGATCCCATGTAATATGCATGGGTACAGATAGGAGCTAGCCATAGAGGATATAAAGGGATATTTACCTATGTCATAGGGTGATAGATGACATGGTAGATAGGGATATTTTTGGCATCCTTATCTATTATTGTAGATTTAATGGTCAAATAATGGTTATTATACTACATTTATGACCATTAGATGCTTCATTATTGGTAGTTAGGTACATATCATTGAGGAGTATAGACCAATTTATGTACAGTACCAATTTGGCATAAAATAAGATGTAACAGATGATTCATGATATTTCACTCATATTACCAGAGAGATACTTAGATGGGGATAGCCTATATATAGGCATATGGTGAGATTGAGTTATCCATAGGTTTCACAGGTTGCTTAGGTGTATAGAAGGGAGATAATAGATGCAAGAGTGACAGTAGCGTATATAGCATGGTGGGTATATTTTTGACCTGAGAGATTGATTATACACCAAGGTACCCTAAGAAAATCCATACTAATGGCAATAATTCAGATAGGGGCATAGGGATAAGATCAAGGCAAAGACTAGGAATCAATGGAAGTAGATGTAAAGGGTGAGGCTAGTAATCACATAGAGGAGAGTGACCAAGATAAGGACCTAGACATAGTGCCAGATTTTTATTTTAGAGGGATATTGTATGGGAGTACCCATGAGGCATAGATGGGAATGAGGGATTAGGGGAGGTGTACCCTAAAGGTACATTGAGAGATACCATATATAGATATATAGATATATTATAGGAAGAGATTACTACTAGGGTAATGAAGATAGATGGTCTATAGGCTAGGGTGATCTAGCTATAGTAATGGGTGAATTGTAGAGATACATAATTAATAGCACTTTAGTCATTTATTACCTCACTAAATTTATGGTGGCCTAGATGATAGCAGTGCAAGCTAAGAGATAGTGATAGAGTAGATGTGAAAAGGCTCTATAGGGAGCAAAATATAATGTGTGAGGCATTTATAGGTCCAGAGTTGTCCTAGATTATTTTGGGCTAAGGATGAGGTATACTACTATAAGATTTTATATGAGGGGGACATCTTATAAGAGGGAAAGGCACCAAATTTTAAGGCCTACAACGTTTAGAGATTAGCCAACAAGTCTACTAGAGCCAAGACACACCCTACTTCAAGATTCGGGCAATTAGTTCATCAGCTACCACTTCCTCTACCACCAAGGCCTAGTGGGCCACCACAACATATGGGTAATGAGGATACTCATAGTAAAAGTTGATCAACATATCTATTTGTATTTTTTGTATCATGACTTATATATATTCATGATGTAAATGACATTATTGTGTGAAATATATGACAATCATTTTTTATCTTCATTAATGTACACAAAATTTGACATATATATATATATATATATATATATGATGTTCTTTATGGTTAAATATTGTGTGAACGACCTATGATGGTTTTAAAAATGTGATTGGATTTATAAAAAAAAATTGTTCATTTTGATATTAGATTTATTTTTCATTATTATGTTGTTTTGATAGTGTAGAAATGAGTAACAACTAGGATTTTGATGTTATTTTCTTGTGATGTAAATGTGTTATGTTATGATGTGGTTAAATATGGATCTTGTAAAAATTTTATGACTTTTTTATATGATCAATGGTTTATATGTATCATAATTAACATATATATTAGTCATTTTATTTAGTTGACTGTGTTGAGGTTGGTAGATAAGGATTTTTATTGTTGTGACATTGCTTGTTAGATCTTTAGTACTTGATTTTTGATTTTACATTTGACATTATGTATCAAAATTATTAATTAATAATGATAACATAAGATTCCATAAGCTTAATAAATTGATTAAAATACAAATTTAAACAACTTAAAATAAATATGTTAATAATCAAGACCTAAGTGTAAAGCATAATGCAAGAAACCAAGATTAGGCTAGGTGCAAAAATATATAAAAATCAAGAATAGGATATAACATATCTAGACTTAAGTGTAGAGTATAATGCACTAAACATAAGGCAAATGAGAAACATAAAATAATACACCAAAAAAATCAAAAAGTAATAAACTAGCTAACACACAAACATACACACATAAACTTGAAAATAAAAGCAACAAAAAGTATATAATTAACCATTGGTGTGTGTGGCATGATAAGGCATTACTCTTAGGCACATCTCTAATGTAAAGGGGCATATTAGATGTATAATTTTTGAAAACATTGGTATGGGGTAATAAAATAAGAGGAGGGAAGTGGTTGAGTTATCCTAAGATGCCCCATACATCCATGTGTTGCCTACATAGTCCAATAGACTTCAGGCCAAATGTAGTTCTCCTAGGAAATGGGATAAGAATAATGGGAATGTTAAAGGATAAGGAGTAATTAATAGATATAATAAAAGGAAATAGACTCAAAAAATGGTGAGAGTGTGCAAATATTAGCTCAAAAAATGGTAAGAGAATTGATGGGTTAGAGTGGCTTAGTTGTCCCAAGATGCCCCATCCATCCAAGTATTTCCTACATAGTCCATAGTGTAAACTATGGATAGTCCTTCCATAGTTTACACCATATTTTTTGATTAATTTGAACCTTGGCATAGAAGATGGGTTATATCATATCTTTGTCACCATCCATGGCTTCAATATTCTTCTTGGTCAAATTTTGGACTAAATTTCAAAGGCTTAGTGAAGAAATCAAATGACTATAATCTTCTTGAAGCAAGTTATTTTTATTGGTTTGATGCCTCAATAGGTGACATCAGCTAGTCCAATTCTTATGATAATTGAAATCATCATTACACTTGGTGTTATATGAGTTAGGATTAGATATTAGTCTTACTCTCACGTGTGACCCAGTCCCTCATGAAATTAATGAGAGATTTTGAATCATTTTTGAGCAAGTGGGTAAAGTGGGGTGGAAGGTTGTTAATCCCATGTAAAGTGACTAGGTCTATGTTTGAGATTCCCAAGTTGGCCAACCCATTTGAAATAGAGTTTCCCTCTTGGTAATTATGGCCAATTGAAATTTCTTTGAAATAAATAAGAAGACCTTTTAAATTCTCAATGACTTTCCTAAAGGTGTAGGATTTCACTTTGGGCCTACTATGTGATTTAAGTGTTTTAAATAATTTGGCTAAATGAAAATCATTGCCAATTTGGCATTCACCATGGCCTTTATCTATAATGGTAAAATGGTTTGATATTTAATGATGTGGTCTAGATGAATTAGATGTAAGGATACTTAGACATACATCATTTGACATAGAAGGTTGAACAATTATCTCTTTATCCTTTTTAGGGACATGATCTAAGCCTAGATAATAATTGTATCTTTCATACTCTACTTAAAGATGTTTACAATACTGGTATGGTTGGAAATTACCACATATGGTAACCTGCAAGCTTGAATGATGGAATTTGATGCACTAATGTAGATTATAAGGTGTTACACATACTTCAAGAAACCAAAGTTACCCAAGAATTAATTTATATGACAAATATAGATCAAGAACATGGCAAATGATATCATGGGTTAGAGGCCCAATGATAATAAATAAGCAAATGGTGCCCTATGATTCTCTCTCCTCATTATCATAGGGTTTGATGGTAATAATATATGGTTGTAGATCTACTACTATGTATCCCAATTGTTTAACCATCTTCAAAGTTGTAATATTCAAACTTGAAACATTGTCTATGAGGATGCATTTGATCTTATGTCTAGAAATGGCTGCCTCTATATGTAATGGGTTATTATTAAGAGGACAAAGGGGTGACATATTGCTTTGGTCAAACTTAAGTTTTTGACTTGGGGCCAAATGACTCACAAGCATTTATAATTTTTCAAGAAAAATGTCACTTGAAACCTTGGATTGGTTTAAAATCACATTCAATATATTTTTTATGGATGTTTGAGGTACACAAAAGATCTAGGATAAAAATTTGCATTGATGCCTTTTGAAATCATTCCACAATATCATATGGCTTGTCATTGGCAAAAGTAGTTAGTTTAAGTTTTTGAGGCAAAGGATCTTGAATGGGATTTTTATAGGAAGAAGGTGTGGTGCCTTAGATGGTAACCTTGGAATATCAAGTTGTAATTATATAATCCTGAGGTGGTAAATGGTTACTATAATTAAAATAAGAGGAATTAGGGCTTGGAATGGTAACCCTTGGTCATTATCTATCATAAATGCCATTTCAAACCAAAATAAGATGGTCGATATATATGGGAGGAGGTCTTAAAATAGATGGTGGTAGACATCAAGTAAAGATGGCTATTGGCTTAGGATTTATTTTGATAGTGGTGATATTCCCAATAATAATATGGCCTAGAACATTTCCATAATCATAGGAGACATTATTATAGTTGACTTGGTTAGAATGGATCTCCTAACCTTAATTTTGATTAGTTTGTTATTATTGTTGTTGATTCTATCATTGATTCTGATTATTGGGAGGCTTGTTCTAGTTTTGATTATTGGCTTGGCATTGATTTAATGCTAGATATTAGAGTTGTGTTTTGGAAAAGAGTTTTGGTAGATACCCAAATTTTGATTAGATGTTGAAGCAGCACTATCTAACTCTATTTCACCATTTTCTAGAAAATCTTGGATGAAGTGGCAAATCTGCACACATCTATGAATGGAATGACCTATAACCTGATGATAATTATAGAACTCATGTTCCTTATACTAGTTAGGTTTAGGTTGGCCTTCTGGAAATAGTTTTAGAACTAGTTAAATGATCATGTTAGCTAAAACCAAATTTTGGAGCATGAACTCAATATGTTTGCCAAGATCACTAAAAACTATATTTTGGTATTGACCTTTTCTTAGAGGTGGTCATTTCAAATTAAGTGGTTGAGTAGGTTGGGTTTCTTGAACAATTAGTAATTACACTATTTTCACATGTCTACATTCAATTACCCATATCTTAAACATTTGTGTTCCTATCGAATGATTTAGGCTTTTCAGATGTTGTTGTTTGAACTAGCACTAGAGTTGGCATCTAAACCTTGATCTAAATTTGGTTTTGAGGATAAACTTTTATCACCCCCTTATCAATGAGGGTGTTTCTACCTCAAATTTGCTTTTCAGACTTAAGAAAAAGAAACTAAAAGAAAGTAATGGACAAGGCTTGGGAAGTACCTGGACTAAAGATTGCGCACCGTAAATCCAGACGTTTGTGAGCACTCCTCTTTGGCTGTGGAGGAATGACACCTGCAAGAAAAAAGGAAACTAGGACAAGAAAAACGTTAGAAGGATGGGCAGTGGGCTGCCAAGCAAAGGCTTGTTCCCAGAAGTGTAAAAACTTCCTTAAGGGAGGTCAACCCACTGTTTTGATGAGATAAGTGACTGATAAAAGATAGAATGCCAGAATACAGAAGTGACAAAGAAATTAGAAAGGAAAGAAGAAAACAAAATGATTACCTGAAAGAGCTGTTGGGCTGGAGACAGTCACCGAGGTCGGTAATGTCGCCAGCGTCGGTTATCTGATCTACCGGCGTCGGCTATCCTGCCGACGTCGGTTGGGGTAGTGACCGGCATCGGTCGGGGTTGTGGCCTGTAGTCGGGTCTGAGTTGCTTTCTAGACTGTGGACGGGTTTGAGACTGAACGGGGACAAGTTTGGATGGATTGGGGAATGGTCTGGTTCGGGTTAGGTGCCTGATGCAAGGTCTTTTTGACAGAGGGGTGGGGAAGAGGAAGAGACACAGAGGACAGGGAAGAGGAGGATTCACAGAGGATGGGGCCTGAGAAGGCTTTGCAGCCTCTCAGGGGGAGGACAGAGGGAGCAGAAGACAATAGAAGATAGATGATTAAAAACTAAAGAAATGAAATAAAAAACCAGACCAGCTTACCTTTTAGCTTGCTGAATGAAGAGAGGAGGTGCTGTTGTCGAAGCCACAGAAGACTTGTTGAGGAGAAAATCTGATCCAGAGCCTTTTCACCTGTTGCTGCTGTTGCACGAGGTCAAGACAGAGGAGAGACGAAAGCCAAAGCACCGAGAGAAGTCTGTTTCGAGCTCAAGAGTCCAGGGGGTGCAACGGATGCAGAAAGGGATAATGAAGGCTGCCGACGCCGGCAGTTTCGCCGACGTCGGCCGAAGGGTCGCCGACGTCGACGGTTGCAGGATGGGCACAGAGGCTAAAAATAGCCTCTGCCCATTCTTGCACGCCGCCGGGCGAGGGGTCATGGGAAGAACGGTCACAAGGATGCCAAAATGGACGAGGGGGGATATAATGGGGAGATTTGGCCTAATAAATGCTAGGGGGAAGGTGGAGGGATTTAAGGGAGGATCCAAGGTGGCAAGGGTAGGGTGGAAAAGGGGGCCTTATTTAATTAAAAATAGATGTTTATTTCTAATTAATAAGACTTAGGTGGGTTAGGGACCAAGGAGGACTAGGAGGGAGAAAGGACCAAGGGGGAGAACCAAGGTGCAGACACGTTTGTGGTGTCTACATTTGCCCCTTTTTGTCTTGTTGGTTGTTCTAGACGAACTGCAAGACAAAAACAGGAGTTGGTTGCCCCAGAAAAAGGATGAGGTGTTCCCCCCTCAAAGCGATAGTCGAGAGAAGGGAACCGAAGATCGAGTGTCGATTTGACAGAGAAATGGATAGAAGAGAGTGAGTGAAAACGCTGCCATAGTCGTGATTGCGCGTAGTCCACTTCACGAGAGGGTCAGGTCAAATTGTCGCATGTCGAGGGTCAAGGAGTGCCAAAATTGAAGTAATCGGGCCCCAGCATTTAGTCATCTGCTGATCGGGTCACTCAATCTAAGCTGAAGCTCCAAATGGTCGTCGTGTCCCAGGTATCCAGGGCTCAGAAAGTGCTCCCAAAAACACGAAAAAGCCACAAGTAGTAGGGATCAACTGGCTCACGATCCTACACTTGTGAAGGGTCAAAAAAAGTCTGCGGACAATTATGCTAACCAGCCGTGAGGTAGCACACACGCAAAAACAACCAAGGCAACATTGGCTTGGAAGAAGGTCAAAGAAGATACGCATGATCTCCAATGGTCATTGGTCAAGAGGATGGATGGACGAAAGGATGCGGCTGAGCTAACCCCAGAAGACCCCATGTCAACTGAGTGCTGCCTACATAGCCCTGGTGATAGGGCCTCAGGCCGATGTAGTTCTCCCTAAAAGGGAGGAAGGGTCAGAGGGATTGATTGGTTTTGGTCAAAGTCGATGATTGGTCTTGGTCAAAGGTCTTGGTCAAAAGGTCTTGGTCAAAGTTGACGAAGTTGGGTGTGATAAGAGTCAAAGAAGAGAAGGTTTGTCCATCAAAGAGACGAACAAACGGGGGTGGTCGAGCTAACCTCAGAAGATGTGGTATCTGAGTGCTGCCTACATAGCCCTGGTCATAGGGCCTCAGACCAATGTAGTTCGGACAAATTGAGAAGATTGGTCGATGATGAGATTGGTCATGTGTCGAAATGATGAGGCTAAGATGAGGATAAAAGGATGCTACAGATGGTGTCTTCTGTAGAATTGGTCGAGAGTCTTTCATCCCTAGCGAGTTTCCATAGTCGCGATGGATGTATGCTAAAAATGAATGGAGGGTCTATTTATGCTTCAGCAAGTATTGGTTTATGCTTAACATAAATTGGGTCTGGTCGGTAGTTTCCATGTGTATTGGTGTCCATAGAAACTATGTGAAATGGTCAAGGATGATGCCTGATGTCATGTTGAAAATGTCGAGGCTAGTTTGAAAAATGTTGAAGTTGGTTGGGTTTAAGGATGAGTCGACAATTGACGTGGCCAAAGCGTGACCAAAGTGTAGAGAAAAGGTGAAAGGCAAATTGCTCTTTCATTGACAAGGACCAGAAAGGAAGCATAGATAGGGGTTGTTAGAACCAAAGCCCCGTTCATGCATTACGTCGTTGACCAGTATGGTGTTAGAACGGTAATCGAATCACTTTGACATTAAAGTGAGCTCGAAGTCCCTTGAGCAGGTGATAGGAGGAGGATAGGGTAACCCAGTTTAAGAGCAGGAATAACCTTGCCCCTTTTATAGGAGACCCTGAGACAACTACAAGCCAATGTCCGTGACTCATTTTTTTTTTTTTTTTTTTTTTTTTTTTGGCGCAGACTGATCGATGCGGGAAGCCTGCATAGAGATGTCATTTGATGTAATGGTCATGTTGCGAAGCTGATCAATGCGGGAAGCTTCTAAGAAAAGGTTGTTGTTTATTGCCAGAGTAGTTATAGCCATCCTTCGAGGGAGTGGTCTATATTTTGCTTGATAATGTTTGAAAAGTTGGCCTAGCTGTCCTTCAAGGGATCAGTCTAGTAATACAGCAATGATAGTACAGCTGTCCTTCGAGGGATCAGTCTATCTTTTTGATTTGATTTGATTTAGTGACCATGGATATGTTTTGAAATCTTGATTTGGATTTTGATAGAAATGAGAGTCACGGACAAGACTTTAGAAGTTCAAGGACGCCCCTTTTATTAGGACAAAGCATCACTGCATCCTAAAAGGGTTGTAGAGGACTTGTTAAAGGGAATAGGGTTGAAAGGGATGAGGATTAAGAGGATGAGGATTGCTCAAGGGACGAGCTCAAGTTACGTGTCAAGTAGACGAGTACTCGACTAGCAGAAGAATGGTTGAAGATGCAACGCATTAAGAGGCTCAGGTTCTGGCCGTCCGTCGAGGGAAGACAGACGATAAGTCCCTGACCCATACTTGTGCGTGATGATAAAAGGTCCAAGCCAATTGGGGGCGAATTTGCCTCGTTTACTTCGCTCCATATTGGTCACGTGCTGATTCTCTTTGAGGATGAGGTCTCTGATGTTGAAATCTCATTCTCGCAGATTTTTGTCGTAGGCCCGCTTTATGCGACTTTGGTAGACATGGAGATGATTAAGGGCAGCCAGACGGCGTTCGTCGAGTAACTCAAGTTGAGCTAAGCGATCTTGATGAAAGTCGTCGTTGGAGAGAATGTCATGCAGGGAGATGCGGAGAGACGGGATCTGTACTTTGAGAGGTAAGACAGCCTCTGTTCTGTACACGAGAGAAAAGGGAGTAGCACCCGTAGAGGTTCGGATGCTAGTGCGGTAGGCCCACAAAGTGAAGGGGATATGAACGTGCCAATCCCTTCCTGTATCGTCGACCACCTTCATGAGAATTTTGGTGAGAATTTTGTTGGAAGCCTCGGCCTGCCCATTTGCTTGTGGGTAGTAAGGCGAAGAAAAGCTGAGTTTGATGCCAAATGAGTCGCATAGTTTTTGGACAGTCTTATTTTTGAAGGACTTGCCATTATCGGTGATGATTTTGTGAGGGACACCGAAACGACAGATGATGTGGCTGCTGATGAAGTCGACAATTTTGTCGACTTTTGTGGAGACAAGAGGAATGGCTTCCACCCACTTGGTGAAATACTCAGTGGCAGTGATGATGGACTGATGACGAAGAGACGAGTGAGGGTTGATCTCACCGATGAGATCTAAGCCCCACTGAGAGAAAGGCCAAAAATCTTGAGCGACTTGCAAGGCGTGGCTGGGGAGATGAAGCAGGTTAGAGTGCTGCTGACACTTGATGCAACACCGAACATAATCGCTACAGTCTTGATGAAGGGTGGGCCAATAATAACCCAGGCGAAGGAGGCGCTTGGCAACCGAGTTTCCACTGAAGTGTCCACCACAAATCCCGTCGTGGACTTGCTTTACGGCATGAGAAGCTTCAGCGGGGGTTAGACAGCGAAGAAGGAGACCGTCAAAGCCTCGCTTATAGAGAAGACCCCCTAGCATGGTATAGCGAGCTGTGCGCTTGATGAAAGCTCACCGCGCATTGCTAGAGAGGTTGGGAGGAATGACAGAAAGAGACAAGTAGTCCACGAGTTGCTTATACCAGTCATCTTGTGGGCTAGAATTGACAGTGTTGATATGGTCGATGTGAGGAGAGATGTATGAAGGCAAAGGTACACGATGCACTGTGACAAAAAGGCGGGATGATGATGATGAAGACGGGATATGCGAAGCAAGAGAAGCCATGGTGTCGGCAAACTTGTTCGTAGAGCGTGGAACAGTCTGCAAGAGGTAATGGTCGAAAGATGCCAAAAGAGTGTCAGCACGATTCTTATACCTTTGTAAGACTTTGTTTTTACAGAGATACGAACCGTTAACTTGATTAACGATGAGCTGCGAGTCGCCGAAGATGTTGATAGACTTGATGTGGAGGGAAAGGGTAGTCTGAAGTCCCAAAATTAAGGCCTCGTATTCGGCCATATTATTGGTACAATCAAAGTCAAGCTTGAAAGATAGAGGCATGGGCTTCCCGTCGAGTGGGATGAGGATGACCCCCGCACCCCCACCGAGTTGACATTTGGAGCCGTCAAAGAACATAGTCATTTGGTAGACGGTGTCATCGGTGGAAAGGGTAGCGATAGACTCGTCAGGGAACTCACAGTGTGAAGGTTGGTTGTCAGGAAGAGGGGCATCCGCCAGTTGGTCAGCGATGGTTTGCCCCTTGATAGATTTCTGTTGGATGAATTCGAAGTCAAACTCAGCAAGCAGCATGAGCCACCGAGCCATACGTTGATTCTGATATGGCTTGGAGTGCATGTACTTGAGAGGGTCGGTGTGAGTGACGACAAAGGTTTTGTGGTTGAGAAGATAGTGGCGGAGCTTGGTAGCAGAAAAGACTAATGCCAAATAGAGTTTCTCGGTATGAGTATACCGAGTTTCATAGTCGACCAGTGTTCGGCTGATGTAGTAAACCGCTTGCTCGCGATGATGCTCGTCTCGGTGCGCGATCATGGCACCTAATGAATGGTTGGTAGCAGAGATATAAAGGTAGAAGGGTTGGTCATCCTTAGGTGGAATGAGGACTGGTGGAGAGACCAGATAGCCTTTGAGGGCTTCAAAAGCCTCTTGATAGCCCTTATCCCATTTAAAGGAGACGTCCTTCTTAAGGAGGTAATGAAAAGGTTGGCAGCGGTCTGAAAGCTGCGAGATGAAACGACGAATGGACTGGAGCTTCCCTTGTAGACTGCGAAGCTACTTGAGATTGGTCGGGGGCGGCATTTCGAGGATAGCGCGGATCTTGGCGGGATCTATCTCGATACCACGGAAGGAAACGATGAAGCCGAGAAGTTTGCCTGAGAGGACCCCAAAGACACACTTCTTGGGGTTGAGGCGGACATTGTATTGCAGAAGACGAGAGAAGATGATTGTGAGAATGGTCAAGTGGTCGCGGCGAAGCTTGGACTTGCCGAGAAGGTCATCCACATAGTCCTCCATGATTTTGTGGAGGAGATCGTGGAAAATGTAGGTCATGGCGCGCTGATAAGTGGCACCAGCATTTCTCAGGCCGAAAGGCATGACTCGATAGCAGAAAGTCCCCCATGGGGTGATAAAGGTAGTCTTATGCTGGTCTTCCGGTGTGATCAGGATTTGATTGTATCTTGAAAACCCGTCCATGAGAGATAGCATCTCATGGCCGGCCGTGAGATCAACAAGCTGGTCAATGTTAGGAAGAGGAAAGTCGTCTTTGGGACAGGCTAGGTTAAGGTCGCGATAGTCCGTGCAGATCTGAATCCCCCCAGTTGCTTTAGTAACTGGGACAATGTTAGAGACCCACTGTGGATAATCGATGGGTTGGATGAAGGAGACAGAAAGAAGGCGCTGAATCTCCTCTTTGACAAGGAGCGCAACGCGAGGATGCATCTTTCGAAGCTTCTGCCTAACAGGCTTAGCCTCTGGTTTGGTGACAATGTTATGGGTAGCAATGGTGGGGTCGATGCCAGGCATGTCGCTGTAAGTCCAGGCAAAGGCCTTGCTATGGTTGGAAAAGAATTGGGCATAGTCAAGCTGCTCCTGAGCGTCTAAAGATTGGCCAATCTTTAAGACGTGAGGAACATCGGAAGAAGAAGGGAGGTTGATGTCAATGGTGGATTCATTTAACATAACCTGGGTCTCGGAAGGGAGGAAACGCTGGACGAAAGAGTCATCGGCACCCATGTAGGAAAGGATGGCGTCATCGTCAACGCAGTGGACAGTGTGAATGGTTGCCGACTCATCCTCTACCATGCTAGGAAAGATGAGAGGGAGAGACCTGGGCACTCCATTGAGCTGATAAGTCAGGGGTTCCAGGCGGATGGTGTTTATGAAAAAAAAAAAAAACTAGGAGGGATGGAAACCACCGACTCCGTAGGTGATGAAGGGGAAATGGGCGAGTCTGGAAGAGATTGGTCAGTGGTTGGTTCAGGACAAAGGTCGGAAGGAGCCTGAGTGGGGTCATGATATCCCAGGCCATACCGTTTCTTGGCATCGTGATCATTGAGCGGCTCGATGGGCTGATGGGAGCCCTGCTCATAACGTCTGAAACCAAAACCCTTCCATGCACACCTGTGAAGGTAAGTGTGTGCAAAGGCGGGGTTGCCAAGAAACAAGAAATCAGATGTGAAAGGTTGGGGTGAAGAGAGGGAAGTGCCGTTGGTAGGAGCTTGGTTAAGCCCCCCATAGACAAAGTTGGTTCGGAAGTGAGGAGGACCATAAGGTACGACCGTCCCGATCCGATGGTCATAGTTAGGACTGACGTGAAGGCGTCCATACTCTTGTGGAGTTTGGAACATGTCGAGGGTCAACAAGCGATATTCCCCAAGCGATAGTCGTTGGAAGATGTCTTCCATGGGGTCTTTGGTCGGCGCTTGAAGAGGAGGGGTGAGGGCAACCGCAGATTGCGAACTGGTCGAAGCTTCCGCAGATGGAGGCAGTGCCAAAGTTGACGGCTTGATGGGAATGAGGACATCGTTAGGACGGTAGGTGGTGTTGCAAGTCTTGAAGGGTGAAGGGTCAGCGGGAATGGTGTGGACTTGCCCGTCATGCTCGAACTTCACACAACGGTGCAGGGTGGAGGGTATACAGGCCATGGCACGGATCCAAGGTCGGCCCAGTAGAAGGTTGTATTGAAACTCTCCTTCGATGATATAGAAGAGCTCCGGGACTGTGCGTGGACCAACGCGAATGTGGAGGATGACTGTGCCAATGGTCGTGGCGGTGGTGTCATTGAAAGAGCGTAAGATCGCGTCAGTTTTGGAGACGCAGTTCTTGGGAAGAGCCAGCTGATCAAAGGCGTGGGTAGAGATTATGTTGATGCTAGCACCGCTGTCGATCATAACGCGTTTAATGCGTGTCCGATCAACATAGGCAGTGATGAAGAGGGCGGCGTCCTGATCTTTCGTGTTAGATGTGGGAATTTCAGAATCGCTGAATGTGATGGAAGCGACAGGAGACAAGGAATGGACGAGGGTAGCGAGTGGTTGGGGGTCCTCGGGTTGGACCTCCGCTGCCTGCAAGGCTTGGATAAGGGCTTGACGGTGCTGAGGCGAAGTTTGGATAAGGTCGTAGAGAGACATCTTCACAGGTGTCTGGTGAAGCTGCTTCAGCATGGAGTCGTGAATTGGCCCAGAAGAGGAAGACGAAGAAGGTTGGGACGTGCCAAGGATAGAGATTTTAGGCTTGGGCGCAAGGGGTGGCTTGACGAAGGGATAGGTCCAAGGAATGGCAGCTTTTTCCTTGGCCTTGTCCTTTTACGATCTAGTGGTTATACGGATGGCATTGATTTCGAAAATGGGAGGTGAAGAAGGGGTCATGTCTTGCTGGTGAGATGTTGACGTGTTTGAAGAGGTTGGACAGGAAGGAGTCGGGGTTTGGTCAAGAGTGTCCTCAAGGAGAAGAGTGTCTTTCTCCATATGGCGGCGAATGACAGCCTTGAGGGCACAGCAAGTCTCGGTGTCGTGTCCTGGTGTACGATGATATAAACAAATTTTCGTATCGTCGAACCAGGAGGGCTTGGACTCGAGAGGTTGGAAAGGCTTGATGGGCGGAAGGGTTATGTTGGAAGTCTGGAGAAGTCGGCGCAATATCGACGAGTATGAGCCTAATAGAGGGTCCGTGCTATTTGATATGCGCGAGGTCGGTGACTTTTGCTTAGGCGAGGTTAGAAGAGGTTTCCGTACCACCTTATGGGCTGATGGCGCGGTGACAGATGGAGACGGCTCTTTCTTGACGATTGATACCGCCTTTTTAGGAGAGGGACGACTGGAGGTAGGCAGAGGAAGCAAAGGAGGCAACGAGTTTTGGTTGAAGGCCGGAGTGGGAAGGATGCTAGCCAAGGTCGAAGGATGGGGGCCCAAAATGGATGGCAATGGTGACGGAGAAGGAGACGTTCGTTTCTGCGGTCTGGCAGTTTTCTTCGCTTTAGTCGGAAGACTACTACTGGTCGAGGTCTGGCCTAAGTCCACCTTCACTTGCGGGTGAGTGAGGGAGGAGATAGGACGAATGCCAAATGACTTGATGGGTTTGGATGAGATAGATGCAGGCTTCGGTTTGGACGGGTTTGGTTGAGGTTTGAGAGTCTGGTCTTTGTCAAGAGTCTGACGAGATTCTGCCTTAGGAGGATTAGCGGCATGTGATGAGAGGGCGCGGGTATGTTGAAGGGCTTTAAGATGCTCCCACAACACCTGAGGCGTCACTTTCCTCGGAGGGAGAAGTTCGATCTTCTCCACTAACCGGGAAAATGGCTAAGAGGAAGATGTTGATGGTTGCGAGGTTGAAGACGAGATGGGTGTAGTGGTCTCAGACACATGGTGTGGTGAAGTCATGACAGATCTAGATGAAGACGAAGGGGAGACAGGGTCTTCCCTGGGTGGAGAAGAAACCGGGGAGCGAGGCTCCTCCAGCGGGTAAGGGGCAGGGATGACGGTGCCCTCTACGTGCGGCTGAGGAGTAGGAAGGGTCGGGTCCTCCATAGGCTGCAGAAAGGAGGATGGCGAGACTGGTAATGCTGGTAAGGCCGAGGCGTCCTCCAAGATGAGAGAGGTCAATGGAGAACTAGCCGGGGAGAGAGGCTCGTCCACATGTGACGGACTGATTGATGGACTAACCTCAAGAGGCTGATTGGGGACGAAAGGAGAGACCGTATTGACTATCCGAATATTGTGCTCATGATTGTCGTCAATTAAGGTCTGGACATTGTTCTGAGTTGGTGGATGATTGGGGAAAGGTTGTTTGAAGATGTCAATGGCCTGATTAGGGGGTGCATTTGGATTGTCTAAGATGAGATCCCCCTTTTCAAGCATGTCTTGTATTATGTTCTTAAAGGTCTTGCAGTTCTCCGTGTCATGGCCCTTAACACGGTGGAAGCTGCAGAAGTCTTGCTCCCTATACCACGCAGGGATGGCGTGTGAGGGATCGAATTGTGGAGGAGGTCGGGCTTGAGGGAGATTGAGGACTCCCTGTTTAAGAAGCTTTTCCAGCACAGACGCATATGATTCTCCGAGAGGAGTATATCGTCGCTGCACGTATCTTTGCTGGAATTGCCGAGTAGCGCTCTGAGATGTAGAGGGCTCAGGCTGATTGGTCGAAGAAGATGAAGGTCTGACAACCACGGCATTAGCTGAAGCCTTGGATTTAGAATTGGATGATGATGGCTTGGCAGAAGAAGAGTCATTGGTCTTAGAGCTGGGATTCTTACACCGCAACTTGACTTTGTTCTCCTCGATGGCACGCAACTCAAGTTTGTGGGCCATCGTGAAGGCCTCGTCAAAAGTGCGGAAAGTTTGAACCCTCAGGGTGGAAGAGATATGTCGGGCACAGGCTTGAGAAAAGAGTTCAATAAGCTCGGCCTGAGGCAAGGAAAAGGAGAGTTGGTTGATAAGGCCTCTCCATCGAGCCACGAAGTCGGCTATGGACTCGTCCTCGAATTGCCGAATAGAATAGAGGTCCGTGATCGAGACCTTCTTGGTTATGTTGATGGAAAAGTGATCGAGGAATAGCTGAGCCAATTGTGTGAATGAGAAGAGAGAATGGCTAGGAAGGGAGCTATACCAGTCAAGTGCAGCACCCGAGAGAGACATAGGAAACGTGCGTAAGAGTAACGCATCGTCATGGCCAATGAGGTAGCAGGCGTGTCTGAATGCCCGCAAGTGTTGTTGTGGGTCTTCCTTGTTTTGAAAGCGAGAAAACTTCGGAAGCTCCCACTGGCTAGGATATGGTCTGATTGGGACAGAAGGATGAATGGGCTCGTTGCAGATCTGCTCGTATGAAAGAGTGTTGCGCGAGCTGGAAACAGAGGTCTCAAGACTGGTCATCTTGTCCATCAGCATCTTGATGATGTCTGCCGACGGATTGACGGGTGGCGCGCCCCCTAAGTTGTAGGGCGCTTGGAAGAGGTTAGAGGAGGCATGCGACATAGTCGGTTGTAGAATATACGGATGACTAATCGCAGGGGCAGAGGTGAAGGCTAAAGGTGGTTGGTTAGAAGACATAGCTGGGCCCGTTGTTGCCACGAGAGGTTGGACTGTGGTAACGGGGGCCAAGGGACAAGAAGCCACCCTGGTGTTGATAGGGGCCAGGGTAGGCGGAATAGAGACGACAAGGTTTTGAAATGGAGTGGATAGAGGTTGAGCGGGTTGAGGTTGACAAGGGGCCGGAACCCCGGTAGAAGTGGGCCCAATGATAGAGGGAGAGGCCACACCTGGAGGATTGGTCAAAGTCTGGTCAGTGGTCAAAGCGATGGCTTGAGTGTCCGAAGGTTGAACTATGGATGTTGTCGATACAGCCGTAGTCACGATAAGGGAGGTTGGCATTCCGTAGATCGGATTGCCCAGGGAGTCTCGCGTTCGGCTATGCGCGAGATAGTGTTGTAAAGCCTTGACATTGAGGTCCAAGAATCGCTCGAAGTCTTGGTCCCCTTCTTGGACAATGGGAGTCTGTGGCGGGGTTGGACGGGCAGGAGTTCTTTCGGTCTCCGAGTTGAACTCCATTGTAGGCTTGGTCACGGATGGGGTGGACGGAAGTGGTTGACGGCTGGCGTGGTCGACAAGAGCCTTGGCTTGGCTACGAGTCAAAACCATGCAAGGCAAAGAAGGTTCAGGTCTTAGGAACTGTGTTGCTCAGTTTCAAAAGACCAGGATGGAGTCTTTGACAGAGAAAGGACAGGTTTCAGGTTGCTGGTTTTGGAAAAAAAGAACAGTGACAGAGACCGACGTCGGTTGAAAAACCGATGTCGGTAAGAAATAAGGCCGACGTCGGTCAGATAACCGATGCCGATAACAGATGAAGCCGACGTCGGTAGCAGGACCGATGCCGGTGACAGGGGAAGCCGACGTCGGTGGCAGAACCGATGTCGGTGACTGTGTTTTCCAGAGAACCAAAAGGTTCTTGGAAAAACAAAGAAGAAAGCGTCCTCACACACTCAAACAAATAGATGAGAAGAGGAAAACAGAGAGAGACAGACAAGCCTAAGCGATAAAACCTAGAAATTAACCTTAGAAACTTGTGGCTTATGCCTTAGATGAATGTTTGGGGAGATTGGCTGAAAAAAGGGTCCTAGAAGAAGGCGGTCTAAGGATGGTTTCAGGTGTAGTTTTAGGTGCTCAAAGATCTGTGTTAGGGTCTGGTACGTGGCCTGGTGCTAAGGAGCAAGCTCCCCTCACTTCACGATTCCAGTGGTTAGCTGGTCTCGCTTAGCCAAGATATACCTCGCCTAGAGTTTAGACTCCGCCAGAGAATGGAGTGGGCTTCCCCCTTGGTGATGAAATCCAAGTAGGGTCACCAGGACGGGTAAGGTATCTGCTGGGTGATGAAATCCCAGTCGGGCCTTGTCTCAGGTATGTTTTATGTGTGTTTTAGTGCATGTGATTCGGTAGTGTAACATCAAGTGTCTACGGTTTATTCAATATGCGCCTAAGTTACTAGATGTGGACTAATGCAAGCACAAGCAGAAATGAAAGTGCAATATGTTTTAATGCCCAAGTCGAAATGTGATATTGTTATGAAGACAAGATGGAGAAAGGGATGAGAGTATGATATATAGACTAGTCTAGAATGCAAGGAAGAAAGGTTGATTCGTTTTAGTCCTGCTTATAGTGTTATTTGGAATAGAAGAAAGAGACAAGAAGGAAGGAGCCTAAATGCACCTAAATGAATGAAAAGGAAAAGAACCCAGGAGGAACCTAGGGTCCCACCGGGCGTGCCAGAGATGTTTCTACCTCAAATTTGCTTTTCAGACTTAAGAAAAAGAAACTAAAAGAAAGTAATGGACAAGGCTTGGGAAGTACCTGGACTAAAGATTGCGCACCGTAAATCCAGACGTTTGTGAGCACTCCTCTTTGGCTGTGGAGGAATGACACCTGCAAGAAAAAAGGAAACTAGGACAAGAAAAACGTTAGAAGGATGGGCAGTGGGCTGCCAAGCAAAGGCTTGTTCCCAGAAGTGTAAAAACTTCCTTAAGGGAGGTCAACCCACTGTTTTGATGAGATAAGTGACTGATAAAAGACAGAATGCCAGAATACAGAAGTGACAAAGAAATTAGAAAGGAAAGAAGAAAACAAAATGATTACCTGAAAGAGCTGTTGGGCTGGAGACAGTCGCCGAGGTCGGTAATGTCGCCGGCATCGGTTATCTGATCTGCCGGCGTCGGCTATCCTGCCGACGTCGGTTGGGGTAGTGACCGGCGTCGGTCGGGGTTGTGCCCTGTAGTCGGGTCTGAGTTTCTTTCTGGACTGTGGACGGGTCTGAGACTGAACGGGGACAAGTTTGGATGGATTGGGGAATGGTCTGGTTCGGGTTAGGTGCCTGATGCAAGGTCTTTTTGACAGAGGGGTGGGGAAGAGGAAGAGACACAGAGGACAGGGAAGAGGAGGATTCACAGAGGATGGGGCCTGAGAAGGCTTTGCAGCCTCTCAGGGGGAGGACAGAGGGAGCAGAAGACAATAGAAGATAGATGATTAAAAACTAAAGAAATGAAATAAAAAACCAGACCAGCTTACCTTTTAGCTTGCTGAATGAAGAGAGGAGGTGCTGTTGTCGAAGCCACAGAAGACTTGTTGAGGAGAAAATCTGATCCAGAGCCTTTTCACCTGTTGCTGCTATTGCACGAGGTCAAGACAGAGGAGAGACGAAAGCCAAAGCACCGAGAGAAGTCTGTTTCGAGCTCAAGAGTCCAGGGGGTGCAACGGATGCAGAAAGGGATAATGAAGGCTGCCGACGCCGGCAGTTTCACCGACGTCGGCCGAAGGGTCGCCGACGTCGGCGGTCGCAGGATGGGCACAGAGGCTAAAAATAGCCTCTGCCCATTCTTTCACGCCGCTGGGCGAGGGGTCATGGGAAGAACGGTCACAAGGATGCCAAAATGGACGAGGGGGGATATAATGGGGAGATTTGGCCTAATAAATGCTAGGGGGAAGGTGGAGGGATTCAAGGAAGGATCCAAGGTGGCAAGGGTAGGGTGGAAAAGGGGGCCTTATTTAATTAAAAATAGATGTTTATTTCTAATTAATAAGACTTAGGTGGGTTAGGGACCAAGGAGGACTAGGAGGGAGAAAGGACCAAGGGGGAGAACCAAGGTGCAGACACGTTTGCGGTGTCTACAGAGGGATTGCTCAATTTTTAGTCCTTTAACAATAATATATTCAAATGTTTTACATAATGAAGTTATAAATTATAAGCGATATCTAATTATAGATTATTAATAAAGATTTCAGCCTATTATTTATCAAAGAGAATATGTGGGATTCAGTTGGTTGATACATACCACTATTGCAAGTAACTATCAAAACTATTTCCTCTTTGTTTAGCATGACACAAGTATACATTAGTCACCTTATTCTCTACCTTGTAGTAAAAGTGTTGCATAAAATTTTCAAATAAGTCATCAAAGTTATCAATAGAATTTTTGGGTAGGTGGAGAAACCAATCCAAAGCTTACCCAACCAAATTATGAGGAAACAAATCAAGCAAATACACAATACTCTATGCAACTTTTTGACAAACAATAAATAACTATTTCAAGTTTTCTTTTGGATCACGCTTCCCTCAAAATGATGTGGTAATGGGATCTAAAGATAGCTCATATCAAAGTGATAAGAGCATATGTCATCTAACTTGAACTTTTTACCTTTATTTTGTATTTGGATGGCAAAAACTGCATCTTTTGCCTCTTGTAAGTCCTAGAAAGTGGGGATGGATTAAGAGGGGTTGGGCACATGTTGTTGGGTATTTAGTGGTGGATTACCTTAAACTAGATAAAGTGGTGGTATGGGGTATTGGGGAAATTGTACCTTATTGGTTCTACCAAGAATGCTTACTTGTTGATTGGGGTTATATTACTAATAGGGTACTTATTGTTGGTAAGGTACTTATTATTGAATGTGATGCTAATTTATAGGGAATTGTGGCATGAATGGAGGAGCAATTTGTTGGGCATTAACTGATATTTTTTGGGAACAGAAGGGAACCTATGGTTGACTTGTAGGGATCTATTATATGAAAGTAACTTGTTATTGATTGGGTGAAATACATTATTGGATTGAAGAGGCATATTTTTGGCTAGTAATAATGTGTGTTATTTGTTAGATAATGTTTGTAAGGGATTAGATACCACTTTTTAGAGTAGAGGATTGCTCACCACCTATTGAGGTGAAATATTAGTTAGCACTTACTAAAGTGAGGGATTGATCACCATTTATTGAAGTGGGGGATTGGTCACCACTTATTGAAGTGGAGGGATATTAGAAACTTAATGTTGGGACTTAGGCATGTTTGTAACTAGTTGTTATAAAGTATTAGGAACATTAGAACAAAGGATTTTCTAGTGAGTTAGAGGAATGTTTTATTGGATATTGGATAACACTTGATGTGTATTGGGATGTGTTAGTTGAGAATTATCAACCACCTACTAGGAAGAATCCATAAGGGAATTGGAATCAGGATTATCCAATGGATTAGTTTTAGATATAGGTGTGTTAAATAATTTTACACCTAATATTTTACTAAGAAATAGATCAATAGTAGGTGTTGGATGGATTAATAACTCTAGTTATGGTTCAGTTGATGGATTCAACTCTATGAGTGGTAGTTTTTTAAATTTGAGAATAATTAGGGAGTTAGCTAAAGTAGCCAAGAATTGAATAACTTGTTGTATTTGAGAAGAATTGAATTGGTTTTATAAAGGTGAGTCAACAGGTTAACATTTTCCTTTGTTATATGTTATAAGGGCTTGACTAGAGGCTGGTACAAGGTTTTGACTTTGGCTAGATGTATCTTAATTATCTGGTAATACAAGGGGTATCTCTTATAAATTCTAACCATATAGCATAAGTTTTCTACTAGAAATCTAGCCATAAATTTAGTAGTGAGCTCTAATAGTCTGACAAGGTTTCCATCTTTATTATCAAAGAGGTATTGTGTAAATTGGTCTTGTCCATAGTTAGCACTAGATGATGCATTTGAAAAGTATTGTTGGTTTTATCCAGGTTCAACATTACTACACTTGAGAGGTATTGTTGATTTTGTCTATATTTATCACAAAAAGGTATATGTTTGAGGTATTATTGATTTACCTCTTCTGTGATGTAATGATTGTATCCATATGGATTATAAATTACCTCTTCATCAAAAGAGAGGTTATAAATAGTTCTACTACAAGTATACTTTGGCATGTTTGGGTGTATGACCTTCATCTTATAATAAGTTTGAATGTTTGAAAATCATTTGAATTTGGAATGTGGTTTTGATCGAAATAGGATGGGACATTTAAAACTAGCCTACTTTGGTTACGTTAAAGTGAACATCAAAGGAGGAATGGTTTAATCAAAGGTGCTTCCATGTAATTTATTTAGCAAGATGCATACATGAACCAAGTTTGTCTAGGTACGTCAAATGTTTGTGTCTTACTAGGTTGTAAGTGCTCAATCGTTAGGTTTTGAATAGTTATGTTTTGAACTTGTTTGAACTTTTATTTACCATAATCATTAAATGTAGAAAAGAGATGATTATTTAGGAACTAGGAACTTGGAATGTTTGTGGTAAACCATTTGATTAAATTACAAATATTTTGGCCTTAGGTTTTGAACAAGTGTGTTATAGAATGTTGACTTGGCTTAAATTTGCATAATTTTTGGATTGAAGTTGGATTTAGACAATATTTGATCAGAATTGAACTAGGTATTCACTTTTTTAAAATAAAATTTTAACTTTTGACTTTGAAACTAGAAATTGATTTTGGTTGACTTTGGAAATGGAACTATAATTGGAATTTGGATTATGTTTGGATTTAAATGGATGACATAGTGGCATTGATTGATAATAAATTAGACCTTGGTTTCAAAATTGATTTGAAATTATAAATTAGAATTCACTTGGGACTAGAACTTGGTTCAAATTTGATATCCTAATGATGTGGTTTAGATATGAATGGTATGTTTTTGGATAAGGTTCAACAAGACATCTATAAACAATGATTTTTGACTTTGGAGAATTGATAAAGTAACACATCCTTACACAAGTTTGCATGGACTATGTCTTGGAATTCGGTTTTGGAATTGACTTGTTTGTTGGATTTGGTTTTCAATACAAACATTTTTTAACATATAAATCAAGTGTCAACACATGTATCACAAGGTTATTTTAATAATTGACACGTGATTACATCACAAGCATTGATCCTTCAATATACTCACCTTTGAGAGGATTAAAAGTTTAAGGATTCATTAAATAATGAAATGCAATTATGGTGGTCTTTTAATCACACCCTTCTCTTAAAGGTTTGTATGTGTAACACAATATTTGAGGGTTATTACCTTTTCACCCCTGCATCAATGAATTTTCCATGTCAAAAGAGGCTTTTATAAAGTAATCAAAAATTAGGCTATTCATGAGAGGATCTAGCCCCTTCACGACCACTTCATCCATTAGATTTCAGTGAAGTGCTACCAAAATTCTTTAGAATACTTTAAGTTTTATATGGATTTCTTTATGGTCCCCACAAGGTGAAAATATATCAAAGAATAGATCCAGGCATCATGTTGTTTTTAAGGGATATATCCCCTATTAAATAGACCCTAGATTCCTTGATGGTGATGTATAATGTCTTAACATTGGGATTTTACCCATTGATTTCAAAAAACCCTTTATGGGGAATTATGTTAGGCCTTAATGACACGTACCAAAAATTTATATCCCTTGTCAAATGTATGGGGATGGTATGAATGTTGGGTGATGAAGTCTTAGTCTCCATGCCGTAAATATCTATGAAAAGGCAATACACCCCAATCACATAGCCTAAAATAAAAAGGAAATGTATTTCCATTTTGATTCACATGAATCCCAATAAGGGCAATCAAATAACATAATGAGAAAATCTCTTGGAATAAAACAAGTGATCATTTTCATGTTTCTAGTTCACCCT